>OX637662.1:5960313-6560313 GCA_951802225.1 Euspilapteryx auroguttella
GGTTCTTGTTATTTTCCGGTGACATATATATATAATTATGTTTAAGTAGTTTATAATATTATTGTTTAAAATTAAAGATTTTATTTTTCTTTAGACCAACCCACCATTCATTTATGTAATTTACTTGATCATGACAATGGGTTGCCTGGAAGAAATCGCTTTAAGGCTTAGGCCTCTTTTATTTGAACGCCGATTTCGCGCGACCCTAGCGCTCAATGTTACGCGGCCGAGTTGCGAACATTTCTTGGCACGATATTTAAATCTGATTTTTCGCGCGAATTAACTTGGGTGTATCGTTACTATGATTTATGGGTTTATTGAATTGTGATTACGAAATAATATGATTTATCGATGTTATATAATTTTTTTACTGCCTAATAGGTTTTATTTTAGTACAAATTGTTTATTGTTGAGTACTTAAACATACTTTATTAGAAACATTAAAAAAATTGTTTAGAACTTTAACTATCTAACTAAATATCTTACCTACTTATTATTTACTAAATAAAAGGTAAAGTATGTTTATTTTAACTAATGAAGTCGGTTAAAAAAGATCGTCGGTCAGAGTTCAACACTGCAAAAATACAAAAAGTTGGTTATGACTTTTGATTACATTAAAGGTAAAAATTAAAGTCGCATTTCAATATTATATTTTTTTTGTATATTTTTAATTAATTACAACTGGTATAAGATAGAAAACAATTATTGCCACAAATAAAAAATTGTCGATTTTACTTGATTTTTAGGCTTTGAGAGTGATTTTAATATATTCAGCTTTTAGGTTTTTTTTATTTGTTAAAGGACTGAATTTCTCAACATAGGTAAATATATTTCATTTAAGTAAATACTCACACGTAAATATTTTATTAATTTAAAATTATAACTACAATAAAATATAATAACAATATCCCCTAAATTACAAAATATTTAAAATTTATCATAATGACATGACGACTCCACTCGTCTACTCCAGTTTTACATTATAAACTGCAGTATGCCTCATAAAGGTGTGATAAATTCTTATCAGCGGGGGGATGGAAGATTCTGATTTCTGTACAAAACAAATATGAATAATTGAGGGGTTTTCATTGTGTCATAGTATAGTAATTCAAATCAGTTCAAATTAACTTAAAAAGTTAAAAACAAAAATAACTATCTGACTGACGCGTGACGAGTTTCAATTTTCTTTTTTTCTTTTAATGATTCATTTCAACTTGACCTATTGACTTTTGCAAAGCGCCATACCATAGCGGTGTAATAAAACTTATTTTTTTTATATGTCAAATTGAAAACCACTCATTAAATTATCCACGAAATTTATTTGTGTTATGTGCAGGTAGCACTAGCAATAAATACGCTAAAAAACTGTTACAAAACCTAAAACTATTTCATATAATATATGGTAAAGAATAGAAAGTATCGATACTGTACTCATAATGAGTAGTATCAAAAAAAAAGTATCAATTCTTCAATGTATCTATCGTGTACTTCTCTGAGGTCCTATAGTACTTACTTTTCTTACGTTTGGTAGGCATACAAATTTAATACAATAATTGGAAAAGTTGTTAAAAAAAACAAGAAACAAAAGTATCGATACCCCGAAGCACTTTTCTTAGGGCCAGTTCTTACTTAGGCTAGGCACACAAGTTTAATACAATAAAAGAAAGTTCTTCAAAAAATAAAACAAGTTGGCTTTCCTTTAACGATGAAAAATAGCCGGAAGCCGTGTAAGTGTCCGTTTAACTTATTTTTTTTTGTAAAATTTTACGTATGTCAAAAAAATTAATCGTGGGCAGCTGTGTTTGAAGTTTGTCAAACAATATTAAATGAAAACGTGTTTGTCAAACAAATTTGATCGTTTGCAGAACCTTTATTGTCGCTAGTTTTATATGGGAATTCATTTCAGTTCATTCGATATGATGCCATACCTGCCAAAATGTATGTACTCATTGATTAAAAGTATCGTAAGCACAGTATTGAGTACAAAGTAAGGATAGGAATGGAAATGTACTCGATACCGCAAAGTATCGATACTTTTTACGTGTCCCTAAGTACTGGTTGTATGTTTATCTTTATACCTGTCATTATTATGTTAGAAGATAGCTGAATCTTTGAAAAGGAGATATGGAACTTGCATCTGAAAACTCGTTGCTAATAATTAATATAAAAGAATTACTTGCAATAATTTACTGTTTGTGATAATAATAAATGTAATTACGTAGGTATGACATTAAGAGTCTCGCAATTAATGCTAACGAGTGACAATATGATACTTTTTTCTTTTTAAAGGCACACGGCTCAATAAACTGACACATACATACACTGAGAACTGCCTTTTTTCAAAGTTTGTTTAAACACTTAAACCCGGTCCTGAATGTAGCAAATACTACTCTGAAAACGGCATCAATATTGGTTCAGCCAAACGTGAAAGAATCGCGGACAAACATACATAGTACATACACACATACAGATTAAAATACCTATTTCAATATAACGAACATTTATTGTTCGAATTAATTTTAAATAGGTACATTCAAAAATTTAGGTATATTAAACCTTTCAATAAAACAAGTCTGTCTGCCACATTGATTGATTTTCTTTAGACTTCTTTGACTATGAAAAATGTTTCCCGCCAAAAAGGTTTGTTGTTGTAATAAAAAAAAAAAATGGATAAAAAAAGACTATAGATAGAGTTTGATGGTCAAAATCAAAACCATCTTCAATCAATATATATAAAACTCTTCCGTTACTGACTGACTGACAGACAACGCAGAGCCGAAACTACTGGGCGTAGCGTGCTGAAATTTTGCATGTAGGTTCCTTAGGGAGTGTAGGTGAGCACTAAGAAGGGATTTCCCGAAATTCCCACGGGAACGGGAACAAACAGGAATTTTGTGTTTATGAGAAATCTGCGCGGGTAAAACCGCGGGGCAGCCTCTAGTACATAGTATAAAATAAAGTTGCTTCCCGCATCTGTCCAAGAGGAAAGTTTATAATGTATAATACACGCATAAAATTGTAATAGGTTAGGCGGTACGAAGTTCGCCGAGTCGACTAGTTTATATTTAAAAATCAATCGTGGTTTGTTTATCTCGCTTAAACTTGAGAACGACTTAGAACGTTTAGCTGATTTGAGTTTTGAAATGTTTGTCGTAGTTCACATAAGGTTCAAAAGGTGAGAAAAGATAGAAAAAATGGAGGGGTTGAAAGAAAAATAAAAATGTAATTTTCCCATATAAACTGTTTTATGTATTTTCCTGTCTAAGATTTAACGTTGTTGTTATTTAATTTGCCCATTCATGGCCGAGAAAGTAACATAATCCATACATAAGAATCTTAAGTAGGTATAGATAATAATAATCGTGTAAATTAATATTTTAAGTTGGTTATTTTAATAAAAATTACCTTTGTAGCGGTGGCGTCTTATTTATTTTATTTATTAGACAAACCAACAGTACATAGAACATTCTTGGATATTTAACTTTTTTTGCAGCATAGAAAGACGTTCATTTCCTTTTACCTATTCATGCATTTTTTATAAATAGAATAAAAAGTTACTTTCCGAGCTTAACTTTAATCTTACTGGGTTGTTTTTTTAACACAACTGGCAGGCAGTTATTTATATAATTTTATAATAAAATAAATAACATTGATATTTAGAACTCTGTTAAATCCACCTCTAATTTTTTTAAAGAAAGTAACTTTTTATTAATTTTTAGGTTCATCATTTTCAAATAAATTGAAGTTAAATATATTATTTTTATAAAAATGTGCAAAAACCTTTTTCGAGGTGTTGAATTTCGAGCAACGATAAAGGATCGCGTATGTCAGGTCGGGCTTGCATATTGCATAATAAGTTATTATTACTATAGTTTATAGTACCTTACACCTAAATTTGTTCTTGTTTGAGAGATATCCCCTAAAAGTTGTTTTTCATACGAAACCCTTATGCAACCAAACATTGCCTACCTACGTCCATACCTATTGTAGTTTCATTGTGTAAAGTAGGTAGCGAAAAAACTAATTACTATATAGGTGTACGATAGAGTAATAGAAGCACTACGTTTTTATTTTTCCTGATAGGTACATACACACTGTGACGTGTGGGTAATCCTACTAAGGTCAATGCCCCTACATATCAAATCGTAAAATAAATAAAAATAATGGAAAGTTTATTGCTTTGCATTTAAAAAAGAAAGATATAGAAAACAACCCAATATAAAAATATATTTTTAAGAGCTGTACTATGTAGATATCGTTTTTAAAATGAGTGAAAATAAGTGCTTTCTTTTTCCCCTCAGAATATAAATTTGTAGGGATACTTATTTGATATTAAAAAATCACAGAAACTTACGTCTAGCATTGCTCAAATTTATTAATATAATAATAATAAAATGTACTTACTTTTTCCAAACTAAAAAAGAATTCTCATTCACTGCGCAAACCTCGCGCAAACAATAATAAATAGTCTTGTAATAGCGCGCCAAAGCACGACTGACGTACGCTCCGCCTCAAGACCGCAGTTATCCTTATCGAATCGGCCGCTCGGCCGTTGTATCCCTCCATACAATTTAGTATGGAGAATTTCCGCCGAAATTTTAGTAAAGTTTTAGCAATTAAAACTAGATGAAAATGGACATGTATATTTTTGTAATTACAATATAAAAGTAGAACAGACTTTCTAGTTTATAATACAATTTTTGTTTTGCTTCAACTTACTTTTAAACTAGTAAACAATCGTTAACAGCAAAAGCTGTTTTTGCAGTTTTTGATGAACTTTACGATTTTTTTATAAGAAAACCCTTTAGTTTTTTTTATTTAAAAACCTACTATATTGTAGTTCAGTCTTTTGAGAAGCTACGAAAAAAAAAAATAGCTTTCTGTATTATTTTTAAGTGTTATTAAAGTCGTATATACGAACACTCCTCTCGCCGTTTTCCCAATTTTAGCCCCTTAAGTGATAATAGTGGGTTTGTTAACGACAAAAGGTAATATTTTCTGCATTAAAGCATGAAACTTGGCACACTTGTTGCTTATGTGGCCCAGACTGAGAATCGCCCGGGAGGGAGCGGGATACCCCCCTCTGGGGGGCGGGGGGAGGGGGTGAAGTTTCCTTCTACCGCGCGCGCTATCGATCCCTATTGCTGCTATTTTATAGCTACTAGGGCAAGTGTGGTGTCATTTTCGGATAATTTAAGGATGAGGAATCCATTTCTGGAACATTTTTTTTACATTTCTATACAAAAAAATTGGAATTTACCATAAAATAGATAATTGTCGACGCAAAAAAAAATCTTCTAATGTCGATATTTTTTGAATGAGTATAGATATCAGCAAAATAAAAATATATTTGAAAAGCTGCATTCATGCAGTTTTCAAAAATTTAGGGTTCGATATACTTTTTGTTTATATTTATGTGTTAAAAAAATAGTAAACACTGCGCGGAAGAGGATGTAAAAATATTTAATGCCTAATTTCGGTTTGAAAATTACTTGGTTAATTCAAATTACTACCAAATACTGAACAGGGTCATTCAACCTGTGATAAATAACAACTTTCTGTATTAAAACATAGGTTGTATAGGTACAAAAAAAATACATTACTCATACATTATCTACCCAATTAGCTGACAAGTATGTATGAAACATATGAAATTTTTGTGCTTTTGCCACTGGGAAGAGTTGTTATTTACGATATCGCAAGACAGCTTGAGGAAGCGAGAGCATCAGAAGTGGACCTGCATAAGTCCCGACGGTGCACTTAAAAACGAGATATACTTCATCCATCATGTCGACATAAAGCCATATATTGAAAGATGTCTGTGAACAACGCGGTTAAAACCGGAAGCAATCACTGTTGGTACAGGACACATTGATATCAATGTTAAGCTCGAAAGGTCGCAACTGGTAAAGTCTACACTCAGACCGGCAAAACCGGCAGACCAAAACCCAAACTCGGAACTCTTTCAATTAGAACTCCAAAACCGTTTCGATTGGCTAGGGCGCAGCGTGGATGATGTAAATGATGGGTTCTTGAGAAGTTGTCAATGCGGTTGGAGGTAATTACTTACTACTAAGCACACTTCATCTGATCGAGAAGAGGTGTGAAACGTCTCAGCAGACAACGGCACCGTGGAGGCATGCGGTTGGAGGTAAGTTACATCGACGTAGGATCTCATCATATCCGATCACGCAGGGAAACAGCTCTTTTTTTGTCCTTATCCTCCAGTGACCTTGTACTTTCTAATTAGGCCCGTTGTTTGCAGTCGTATCCCGGTTCCGTAAGTTACCACTGGTAACGCACATTGTTCAAAGACTTGTCTTGAGGCACCTCTTGCCTCAAGACAAAACTTGAACCTGCCACTCGGATGAGCATCGTTCAGTAAGCTTATTCAAGTTAAGCTAAGCATCCCGAACGATGCTCATCCGAGTTGAAGTCGACGGACGAACAGTTTGTCCCAGGTATGTATTCTTTAACAACTTCGAGTGTATTCAGTGTATGGTAGTAATTATCTTTGATTTGGAGTGGATTGAATTGTTCCTACATGGGCGCTGAACATTATCTTTGTTATGTCCATGTTCATTCTAATACCAACTCGATCGGAAGCCCAACTGAGGTGAGGACATCGAGCATTGTACTAGATCCTTCGCGGTCTGGGCCATAACTAGTAACTAGCGAGTAATGTTGTCGCCGTTTATAATGATGCCTAGTTCCTTCCAGTCCAGAGTCTTGAATACATCCTGGAATGCAGCGGTTAACAGTTTTCGGGGAATATGATTAGCGTATAATGAAATTGAAGAATTTCTGACGGGCCATAAACGCTGGTTTTACCACTTGCCTTCTGAAATTCGGGTGTGATGAAAGAAAGAAACGAAAAAGAAGGAAATCATTTATTTACAGCAGCCTTTGTCACGCAAACATAACATAACATAACAATGAGACATACATTTAAACATATTTGATGCGACTTTACATGCAGTCTTGTTGTTTGTAAGATGTTGACGGCCGAGATGTCCTCGGTATAGTGTCGGGTCCATGTTGCTCTCGGGACCTTATCTTGACTGTCAGTGATGGGTTGTCGTGTCGACGTGTATAATAGAAGTTCTGTCCATAGAACTTCTCAAATTCCCCCACAATCTCAGGCTGTGTGAACTTGGCACCCGAGATTGAGAAATTTTGTTATTATACCTTTATTCCCATAGATAAACGTTTGTAGTTGATTGTAGTAAAAATTTTTTTTTTGTAGTTGGACAGAAAAAAAATTATAGCACTTTGAAAAAATCGCGTCCCCCCGATTCACGGAAACTCAAATTTTGTCTTCGATTCAAGAAAAGAATCGTTAGTAGTTGATTGTAGTGAAAATCATTTCGTTTGTAGTTGAAAAAAAAAATTTTTTTTTGTGGACTTGGCACCCGACAATCTTTTTTTTTTATTTTTTTTTTCGATTCTAATACCTTATAGGACGTAGTTGATTGTAGTGATTTTCTTTTCGTTTGTAGTATCTTAAAAAAAATAAAAAAAAAAAATTTCGTTTGAAGTAAAGTAAATTTTGTTTGTAGTGACGGTCAATTCGTTTGTAGTAACTTATTCTCGTTTGTAGTGAGCTTTAAATCGTTTGTAGTAACTTATTTTCGTTTGTAGTGACGTTAATTTCGTTTGTAGTAACTTATTTTCGTTTGTAGTTAGCTTTAAATCGTTTGTAGTAACTTACTTTCGTTTGTAGTAACTTACTTTCGTTTGTAGTGACGTTGATTTCGTTTGTAGTTACCTATTTTCGTATGTAGTGAGCTTTAAATCGTTTGTAGTAACTTACTTTCGTTTGTTTTGAGGTTAAATTCGTTTGTAGTAACTTATTTTCGTTTGTAGAGAGCTTTATATCGTTTGTAGTAACTTATTTTCGTTTGTAGTGACGTTCAATTCGTTTGTAGTAACTTATTTTCGTTTGTAGTGAGCTTTAAATCGTTTGTAGTAACTTATTTTCGTTTGTAGTGAGCTTTAAATCGTTTGTAGTAACTGATTTTCGTTTGTAGTGACATTAAATTCGTTTGTAGTAACTTATTTTCGTTTGTAGTGAGCTTTAAATCGTTTGTAGTAACTTATTTTCGTTTGTAGTGAGGTTAAATTCGTTTGTAGTAACTTATTTTCGTTTGTAGTGACGTTGAATTCGTTTGAAGTAACTTATTTTCGTTTGTAGTGAGCTTTAAATCGTTTGTAATAACTTACTTTCGTTTGTAGTGAGGTTAAATTCGTTTGTAGTAACTTATTTTCGTTTGTAGTGAGTTTCAAATCGTTTGTAGTAACTTATTTTCGTTTGTAGTGAGCTTTAAATCGTTTGTAGTAACTTATTTTCGTTTGTAGTGACGTTAAATACGATTGTAGTAACTTATTTTCGTTTGTAGTGAGCTTTAAATCGTTTGTAAAAACTTACTTTCGTTTGTAGTAACTTACTTTCGTTTGTAGTGACGTTGAATTCGTTTGAAGTAACTTATTTTCGTTTGTAGTGAGCTTTAAATCGTTTGTACTAACTTACTTTCGTTTGTAGTGAGGTTAAATTCGTTTGTAGTAACTTATTTTCGTTTGTAGTGAGCTTCAAATCGTTTGTAGTAACTTATTTTCGTTTGTAGTGAGCTTTAAATCGTTTGTAGTAACTTATTTTCGTTTGTAGTGACGTTAAATACGTTTGTAGTAACTTATTTTCGTTTGTAGTGAGCTTTAAATCGTTTGTAAAAACTTACTTTCGTTTGTAGTGAGGTTAAATTCGTTTGTAGTGACTTATTTTCGTTTGTAGTGAGCTTTAAATCGTTTGTAGTTACTTACTTTCGTTTGTAGTGAAGATAATTTCGTTTGTAGTAACTGATTTTCGTTTGTAGTGACGTTAAATTCGTTTGTAGTAACTTATTTTCGTTTGTAGTGAGGCAAAATTCATTTGTAGTAACTGATTTTCGTTTGTAGTGAGCTTTAAATCGTTTGTAGTAACTTACTTTCGTTTGTAGTGAGGTTGAATTCGTTTGTAGTAACTTATTTTCGTTTGTAGTGAGCTTTAAATCGTTTGTAGTAACTTATTTTCGTTTGTAGTGAGGTAAAATTCGTTTGCAGTAACTGATTTTCGTTTGTAGTGAGTTTTAAATCGTTTGTAGTAACTTACTTTCGTTTGTAGTGAGGTTAATTTCGTTTGTAGTAACTTATTTTCGTTTGTAGTGAGCTTTAAATCGTTTGTAGTTACTTACTTTCGTTTGTAGTGAAGATAATTTCGTTTGTAGTAACTGATTTTCGTTTGTAGTGAGCTTTAAATCGTTTGTAGTAACTTATTTTCGTTTGTAGTGAGGTTGAATTCGTTTGTAGTAACTTATTTTCGTTTGTAGTGACCTTTAATCGTTTGTAGTAACTTATTTTCGTTTGTAGTGAGGTAAAATTCGTTTGCAGTAACTGATTTTCGTTTGTAGTGAGTTTTAAATCGTTTGTAGTAACTTACTTTCGTTTGTAGTGAGGTTAATTTCGTTTGTAGTAACTTATTTTCGTTTGTAGTGAGCTTTAAATCGTTTGTAGTTACTTACTTTCGTTTGTAGTGAAGATAATTTCGTTTGTAGTAACTGATTTTCGTTTGTAGTGAGCTTTAAATCGTTTGTAGTATAGATCTTGCAATCTACGAGCGCACCTGATCATTATTTGTAGTTGTAAACGTAAGTACATAATTGCGTTAGTGTGTGTGCGCGACGGAGCGGTCAGTAGCGAGTGTTCACGCTGCTAATGTGCATGTGCGTAAACAGATTGGTCACCCACACAACTAAAGGCGCCGTGCGCTCGTAGATTGCAAGATCTATAACTTATTTTCGTTTTTGTAGTGAGCTTTAAATCGTTTGTAGTAACTTATTTTCGTTTGTAGTGACGTTAAATACGATTGTATTAACTTATTTTCGTTTGTAGTGAGCTTTAAATCGTTTGTAAAAACTTACTTTCGTTTGTAGTAACTTACTTTCGTTTGTAGTGACGTTGAATTCGTTTAAAGTTACTTATTTTCGTTTGTAGTGAGCTTTAAATCGTTTGTACTAACTTACTTTCGTTTGTAGTGAGGTTAAATTCGTTTGTAGTAACTTATTTTCGTTTGTAGTGACGTAAAATACGTTTGTAGTAACTTATTTTCGTTTGTAGTGAGCTTTAAATCGTTTGTAGTAACTTATTTTCGTTTGTAGTGACGTTAAATACGTTTGTAGTAACTTATTTTCGTTTGTAGTGAGCTTTAAATCGTTTGTAAAAACTTACTTTCGTTTGTAGTGAGGTTAAATTCGTTTGTAGTAACTTATTTTCGTTTGTAGTGAGCTTTAAATCGTTTGTAGTTACTTACTTTCGTTTGTAGTGAAGATAATTTCGTTTGTAGTAACTGATTTTCGTTTGTAGTGACGTTAAATTCGTTTGTAGTAACTTATTTTCGTTTGTAGTAAGCTTTAAATCGTTTGTAGTAACTTATTTTCGTTTGTAGTGACGTTAAATACGTTTGTAGTAACTTATTTTCGTTTTTAGTGAGGTTAAATTCGTTTGTAGTAACTTATTTTCGTTTGTAGTGAGCTTCAAATCGTTTGTAGTAACTTATTTTCGTTTGTAGTGACGTAAAATACGTTTGTAGTAACTTATTTTCGTTTGTAGTGAGCTTTAAATCGTTTGTAGTAACTTATTTTCGTTTGTAGTGACGTTAAATACGTTTGTAGTAACTTATTTTCGTTTGTAGTGAGCTTTAAATCGTTTGTAAAAACTTACTTTCGTTTGTAGTGAGGTTAAATTCGTTTGTAGTAACTTATTTTCGTTTGTAGTGAGCTTTAAATCGTTTGTAGTTACTTACTTTCGTTTGTAGTGAAGATAATTTCGTTTGTAGTAACTGATTTTCGTTTGTAGTGACGTTAAATTAGTTTGTAGTAACTTATTTTCGTTTGTAGTAAGCTTTAAATCGTTTGTAGTAACTTATTTTCGTTTGTAGTGACGTTAAATACGTTTGTAGTAACTTATTTTCGTTTGTAGTGAGCTTTAAATCGTTTGTAAAAACTTACTTTCGTTTGTAGTGAGGTTAAATTCGTTTGTAGTAACTTATTTTCGTTTGTAGTGAGCTTGAAATCGTTTGTAGTTACTTACTTTCGTTTGTAGTGAAGATAATTTCGTTTGTAGTAACTGATTTTCGTTTGTAGTGACGTTAAATTCGTTTGTAGTAACTTATTTTCGTTTTTAGTGAGCTTTAAATCGTTTGTAGTAACTTATTTTCTTTTGTAGTGAGGAAAAATTCGTTTGTAGTAACTTATTTTCGTTTGTAGTGAGCTTTAAATCGTTTGTAGTAACTTATTTTCGTTTGTAGTGAGGTAAAATTCGTTTGCAGTAACTGATTTTCGTTTGTAGTGAGCTTTAAATAGTTTGTAGTAACTTACTTTCGTTTGTAGTGAGGTTAAATTCGTTTGTAGTAACTTATTTTCGTTTGTAGTGAGCTTCAAATCGTTTGTAGTAACTTATTTTCGTTTGTAGTGACGTAAAATACGTTTGTAGTAACTTATTTTCGTTTGTAGTGAGCTTTAAATCGTTTGTAGTAACTTATTTTCGTTTGTAGTGACGTTAAATACGTTTGTAGTAACTTATTTTCGTTTGTAGTGAGCTTTAAATCGTTTGTAAAAACTTACTTTCGTTTGTAGTGAGGTTAAATTCGTTTGTAGTAACTTATTTTCGTTTGTAGTGAGCTTTAAATCGTTTGTAGTTACTTACTTTCGTTTGTAGTGAAGATAATTTCGTTTGTAGTAACTGATTTTCGTTTGTAGTGACGTTAAATTCGTTTGTAGTAACTTATTTTCGTTTGTAGTAAGCTTTAAATCGTTTGTAGTAACTTATTTTCGTTTGTAGTGACGTTAAATACGTTTGTAGTGAGCTTTAAATCGTTTGTAAAAACTTACTTTCGTTTATAGTGAGGTTAAATTCGTTTGTAGTGAGCTTTGAATCGTTTGTAGTTACTTACTTTCATTTGTAGTGAAGATAATTTCGTTTGTAGTAACTGATTTTCGTTTGTAGTGACGTTAAACTCGTTTGTAGTAACTTATTTTCGTTTGTAGTGAGCTTTAAATCGTTTGTAGTTACTTACTTTCGTTTGTAGTGAAGATGATTTCGTTTGTAGTAACTGATTTTCGTTTGTAGTGACGTTAAATTCGTTTGTAGTAACTTATTTTCGTTTGTAGTGACGTTAAACACGTTTGTAGAAAATAAGTTACTACAAACGATTTAAAGCTCACTACAAACGAAAGTAAGTAACTACAAACGATTTAAAGCTCACTACAAACGAAAATAAGTTACTTCAAACGAAATTAACCTCACTACAAACGAAAGTAAGTTACTACAAACGATTTAAAGCTCACTTCAAACGAAAATAGGTAACTACAAACGAAATTAACATCACTACAAACGAAAGTAAGTTACTACAAACGAATTTAACGTCACTACAAACGAAAATCAGTTACTACAAACGAAATTATCTTCACTACAAATGAAAGTAAGTAACTACAAACGATTCAAAGCTCACTACAAACGAATTTAACCTCACTACAAAAGAAAGTAAGTTTTTACAAACGATTTAAAGCTCACTACAAACGAAAATTAGTTACTACAAACGTATTTAACGTCACTACAAACGAAAATAAGTTACTACAAACGATTTAAAGCTTACTACAAACGAAAATAAGTTACTACAAACGAATTTAACGTCACTACAAACGAAAATCAGTTATTACAAACGAAATTATCTTCACTACAAACGAAAGTAAGTAACTACAAACGATTTCAAGCTCACTACAAACGAAAATAAGTTACTACAAACGAATTTAACCTCACTACAAACGAAATTAAGTTTTTACAAACGATTTAAAGCTCACTTCAAACGAAAAAAGTTACTACAAACGTATTTAACGTCACTACAAACGAAAATAAGTTACTACAAACGATTTAAAGCTCACTACAAACGAAAATAAGTTACTACAAACGTATTTTACGTCACTACAAACGAAAATAAGTTACTACAAACGATTTGAAGCTCACTACAAACGAAAATAAGTTACTACAAACGAAATTAACCTCACTACAAACGAAAGTAAGTTACTACAAACGATTTAAAACTCACTACAAACGAAAATCAGTTACTGCAAACGAATTTTACCTCACTACAAACGAAAATAAGTTACTACAAACGATTTAAAGCTCACTACAAACGAAAATAAGTTACTACAAACGAATTTTTCCTCACTACAAAAGAAAATAAGTTACTACAAACGATTTAAAGCTTACTACAAACGAAAATAAGTTACTACAAACGAATTTAACGTCACTACAAACGAAAATCAGTTACTACAAACGAAATTATCTTCACTACAAACGAAAGTAAGTAACTACAAACGATTTAAAGCTCACTACAAACGAAAATAAGTTACTACAAACGAATTTAACCTCACTACAAACGAAAGTAAGTTTTTACAAACGATTTAAAGCTCACTACAAACGAAAATAAGTTACTACAAACGTATTTAACGTCACTACAAACGAAAATAAGTTACTACAAACGATTTAAAGCTCACTACAAACGAAAATAAGTTACTACAAACGTATTTTACGTCACTACAAACGAAAATAAGTTACTACAAACGATTTGAAGCTCACTACAAACGAAAATAAGTTACTACAAACGAATTTAACCTCACTACAAACGAAAGTAAGTTAGTACAAACGATTTAAAGCTCACTACAAACGAAAATAAGTTACTTCAAACGAATTCAACGTCACTACAAACGAAAGTAAGTTACTACAAACGAAAGTAAGTTTTTACAAACGATTTAAAGCTCACTACAAACGAAAATAAGTTACTACAATCGTATTTAACGTCACTACAAACGAAAATAAGTTACTACAAACGATTTAAAGCTCACTACAAACGAAAATAAGTTACTACAAACGATTTGAAGCTCACTACAAACGAAAATAAGTTACTACAAACGAATTTAACCTCACTACAAACGAAAGTAAGTTAGTACAAACGATTTAAAGCTCTTTACAAACGAAAATAAGTTACTTCAAACGAATTCAACGTCACTACAAACGAAAATAAGTTACTACAAACGAATTTAACCTCACTACAAACGAAAATAAGTTACTACAAACGATTTAAAGCTCACTACAAACGAAAATAAGTTACTACAAACGAATTTAATGTCACTACAAACGAAAATCAGTTACTACAAACGATTTAAAGCTCACTACAAACGAAAATAAGTTACTACAAACGATTTAAAGCTCACTACAAACGAAAATAAGTTACTACAAACGAATTTAACGTCACTACAAACGAAAATAAGTTACTACAAACGATATAAAGCTCTCTACAAACGAAAATAAGTTACTACAAACGAATTTAACCTCAAAACAAACGAAAGTAAGTTTTTACAAACGATTTAAAGCTCACTACAAACGAAAATAGGTAACTACAAACGAAATCAACGTCACTACAAACGAAAGTAAGTTACTACAAACGAAAGTAAGTTACTACAAACGATTTAAAGCTAACTACAAACGAAAATAAGTTACTACAAACGAAATTAACGTCACTACAAACGAAAATAAGTTACTACAAACGATTTAAAGCTCACTACAAACGAGAATAAGTTACTACAAACGAATTGAACGTCACTACAAACAAAATTTACTTTACTTCAAACGAAATTTTTTTTTTTTAATTTTTTTAAGATACTACAAACGAAAAGAAAATCACTACAATCAACTACGTCCTATAAGGTATTAGAATCGAAAAAAAAAATAAAAAAAAAAGATTGTCGGGTGCCAAGTTCACAAAAAAAAATTTTTTTTTCAACTACAAACGAAATGATTTTCACTACAATCAACTACTAACGATTCTTTTCTTGAATCGAAGACAAAATTTGAGTTTCCGTAAATCGGGGGGACGCGATTTTTTCAAAGTGCTATAATTTTTTTTCTGTCCAACTACAAAAAAAAAAAATTTTACTACAATCAACTACAAACGTTTATCTATGGGAATAAAGGTATAATAACAAAATTTCTCAATCTCGGATGCCAAGTTCACATAGCCACAATCTCAGGTGTGGATATAGTACTCTACCAACAATCCTCGGTCTTCAGCCATGCCTGGCTTTGCCGAAAAAATTGATCTCGAGCAAAAACTTTGGAGGCATTGTTTCGGTCTATGGCTCTTCACCTAAATATTTTTTGTATAAAATCGCCTGATGTCTCTTGTAATTGATATAAAGATCTGTCTCTTCAGCTGCCTGCAGGCAAAGGCATCCGGTGCCGTTGTCTGCTAAGACGTATCACGCCTCTTCTCTATCAGATCAAGTGTGCTTAGTATTAAGTAATTACCTCCAACCGCAGTGACACTTCTCAAGAACCCTTCATTTACATCATCCACGCTGCGCCCTAGGCAATCGAAACGGTTTTGGAGTTCTAATTAAAAGACTTCCGAGTTTGGGTTTTGGTCTGCCGGTTTTGCCGGTCTGAGTGTAGACTTTACCAGTTGCGACCTTTCGAGCTTAACATTGATATCAATGTGTCCTGTACCAACAGTGATTGCTTCCGGTTCTAACCGCATTGATCACATACATCTTTCAATATACGGTTATATGTCGACATGATGGATGAAGTCTATTTCTTTTTTTTGAGTGCACCGTCGAGACTTATGCAGGTCCACTTCCGATGCTCTCGCTTCCTCAAGCTGTCTTCCGATATTGTAAATAACAACTCTTTTCAGTGGCAAAAGCACAAAAAATTCCTTTGTTTCATACATACTTGTCAGCTAATTGGGTAGATAAATGTATGATAAATGTATTTTTTTGTACCTATACAACCTATGTTTTAATACAGAAAGTTGTTATTTATCACAGGTTGAATGACCCTGTTCAGTATTTGGTAGTAATTTGAATGAACCAAGTAATTTTCAAACCGAAATTAGGCATTAAATATTTTTACATCCTCTTCCGCGCAGTGTTTACTATTTTTTTTAACACATAAATATAAACAAAAAGTATATCGAACCCTATATTTTTGAAAACTGCTTGAATGCAGCTTTTCAAATATATTTTTATTTTGCTGATATCTATACTCATTCAAAAAAGATCGTGATTAGAAGATTTTTTTTTGCGTCGACAATTATCTATTTTATGGTAAATTCCAATTTTTTTGTATGGAAATGTAAAAAAATTGTTCCAGAAATGGATTCCTCATTCTTAAATTATCCGAAAATGACACCACACTTGCCTTATTGGCTATAAAATAGCAGCAATAGGGAACGATAGCGCGCGCGGTAGAAGAAAACTTCACCCCCTCCCCCCGCCCCCCAGAGGGGGGTCTCCCGCTCCCTCCCGGGCGATTCTCAGTCTGGGCCACCTAAGCAACAACTGTGCCAAGTGTCATGCTTTAATGCAGAAAATATTGGTTCCCATACATTTATTGGACTTAACAAACCCACTATAAGGCCGCCCATTGCAGTCAATGTAGTAATTATAAATTGTAATCACCTATATTAAGTCTATTGATTGCAATAAAGAGTATTTCTATTTTATTCTATTCTATGTGCATAAAAGCACATACGCAATTTGGCTTTTACTTGTAATATACTGCACATATGTTTTTTCCCTGAACATGTGGCGTAATACGCCACACGGAAAACAGCGGTAAGCTGGAAGATTCGAGCTCCCGACACCGTGGACTTGACCAGCACGGAATAAATCTCGAGCCAGGCAGATCCATATTTTGTCTGGCCTCCCTCATTACTGTCAAGCAGTACACCCTGCTCCTCATTCGGCTGCTCCTCGGGTTCTTTTTCGGCTTTGCCTGCTGCGAATATCTCGCGTCCGCGGAAAACGAGGCCTTGGCTCTGCCACGCTTATACTCGACTATTCAGATTTAGGCTGTTTGCCTGGGGCCGAATGTGAGGCCGACGAAGGGCCAGCTGGGCCGAGGGATGTCGGGACGTAGCTGGAGCAGGCTGTTACCGTGCGTCTTCGGCAAAGTACTAGGGCAAGGAACCTGCGTCTTCTTGTCCTTGCCTTACCCTTTTCCTTTCCCCTGGCCAGGCTCAGATTTGGAGTTGGGACAGGAGTAAGTCCTGAAACGGAGACAGCCTCGCCACGGCCTCAGTTAACCTCCTATCTGCGGCAAGAGGCCCTCCTCCAGTACCTCGAATCTTGCCGACATCATTGTACTTAATTGGACCATAATGCCGTGGACTTTGTCATCTACTGGAACTGCTGCAGCCTGCCCCCCCTTTTTTTTTAAAGGCGGAGAAACTCCTAACGAGTACCATGCAGCCCCGGGGGGAGCCGCAGGGTAATGTAAGGTTCGCAACCACTAAAACCCTGCCGGTGTCCATCTCGGCTGTTAGCAAGGTGGTCACGGGAGATTTTTCGATCTTTATGTTCAACTCCGAGACCCCCTTCAGCATTGGCACTTCGGCCGCTTCTCGGGGGGACATAGTGATCGTCCCCCCGAAGCGTGGATCTCTTTCCCAACGCTCGACGCCGGAGTCGGGACCCCGCGTTATGTCATCCTTCTCGGGCCGTTATATGACTACACGAGGCCCCCGCCTCGTGCACCCAACGACCCCGGGGTCCCCTCTTAGTCACCTCTTACGACAGGCAGGGGATACCTCAGTCCTATTCTTCGGCCTGGTACTACAGGGCGTGCAGCCTGGCCCCCTTGCAATGTCTCCTTAATGGCGCAAGCTCTTCATAGTAAGCCATACATTCTTCATACTAATCTATCACATATCTAATTTGGAAGTCTCAAACCAAAACCGATATGTGCATGAAAAGCGGAAAAAAAAATATTGCGCCTAAAATAGCAAGAACAAGACCTATTTCATTAATGATATCAAACTTTAGATTTTTTGTACAACTTTTCTCATTCATAGAATTTTTTTAAGTTAGACTCAATTTGAGTAATCATGTTTTTTGTGCCTCCTGAAAACTTAAAGAAATGCACATATCGCTTTCGGTCGGCGCACCGACGACATACATAAACTGAATACTTCCTCTTTTCTAAAGTCGGTTAAAATAGGTTCTAAAACCTTCTCCTGAATGTAACAAATACTAATCTGAAAACTGCATCAAAATCGGTTCAGCAAAACTCGGGATAATCGCGGACAAACATACATACAACAGGTCAAACTGATAACCTCCTTTTTTGAAGTCGGTTAAAAACAAATCTATTTCTATGTAATAAAACAAACCTCATCAATAAGCCTGCGTCCAGTGGTATCCATGTCCCATCCAACCAGTGCGTACTTGCCAGACGGCAGACCAGCTGGCTTCTCAAGGAGCGCTGGAGGCAGCTCCGTGCCCAGGTCGGTCTCCGCACCGTTCACCTTCGCTTCGGTCACCATGGCCATAAATGCTACTTACACCTGGAAAAAGACATATTTGGTAAATATTACAAAAATAAATATATTATAACGCATCACACTCAGCCCCTAACTAAGTATAACCTGTATCTTACAGAGCCCAAAACACATATAGGGATTAATAATACACGCAGATCAAGGAAAAAACATCTATATTTATTGAACATTTCACAATGTTGGCCCCGCTGGAAATCAAACTTGGTTCACGTGGCTCCAAGTCCACATTTTTTTAAGCTTCTCCTTTTCTTCTGCATAATAGCAGCTCACAGGTAGGAGAATGTATCACTAAATTATTTGTGCATTATGCATCTGTTAGATGAATTTAAAAGTGTAAATATATTATCCTAAAACTAACAATTCTAGGTTGAAGTTATTAATTTTGTTCTGGTACAGCTTTGGCTGGTAGAAGCAAACTCTTCAAAATAATTAAGGTAGATAGAACCTAAAATTTTTTCTGCTACAAACAACTATAATATTGAAGAATACCTTCTTGTTTTTTTTACAATCATCAATTTCAAACTACCCCCAAAAAGACTTGTTATTAAATTAAAACAATATCTGAAAATCAGTCTCACATAAAAAGACAGCTCTTCTGTAAAAGTCTTAAGAATTTGAACCAATTTGCAGCAAAGATGTGTTTAAACCTCAACGCGTCCTGCACACATAAAAAGTGCATACTCTGTATGCGTTTGAGGGTAGGTATACATTTGATGGGTTGAAGAACCAATGGAATAACTTGATTTCACTTGTTGCTGGGTCAACGAAGCAAATTGTTAAAAACACATCCTTGCTTTGCATCTTGAATGTCATAGTGGAAACGCTAGAGACACACTTTAGATGATAAAATTAAAATTTAACAGAAACAAGATTCTAATGAGTTGGAATGAGTTAAAATTGCATTTTAAGTGGGTAGTAGCTAATGAGGTCATCGCAAGGCAATAGGTACAGCAAGGTTAGGAGATAGCAATAAAATATAGTTTGTTTATTCATATTTCTTCTGAATTGTTACAATCTATGATGATTCCCGCACCGCTTATTGATTCATTGCTTCAGAATCATAACAAAAGATGCCGCAGCGGAGGCGTATTTAGCACCGGCATAAAAAATCGATCATGTGCAAAACAAATTAAGCATACATGTCAAGCCAGTAACCATCCACTTTGGACGTCCATTTAGTGAGAGTTATGATGATAGGAACGTACTTCTTCATCTGATTGCATTAAGCTCGCCTTGAAAAGGACGAAAAGGTCCAAAAATTAAAGTTTTGGACACGTGGCGGCATTTATAGTGGACATTTTTGCCCCACCCCGTCGTGGAGATTAGAGAATTTTACAAAAACAAACAAATAGTTTGAACTCACAGCCGAGATAGAACGAAGAGTTGATATATGCGCAAAATTATATTGCAATATATAATCTTCAGACCAGCTGCAATCGCTGAAAAATTTGAAAGTAAAATTATTTTCGTAAAAAGATATCACAAAATCACGGCACGTGTGCGGCGAACCGCAAGAAAAAAACAATGGATGCGTTCGGAAACTTACGACACAAGACAAAATAAATAAATATTTTTCAGTGTTCCAATCGATAATAATTTTTTACAAAGATTTTAAATAAAAGAAAAAGTACTTAAGTTAATTTTGAACTAGCAGATTATATTAGAGCCAAAGCAAAAATAATTTAAATATTAAATAGTTATACAATATATTACACACAAAAATATTATTAAGTTTATGGTTTATGAACGCAGACGCAGTAAAATTTGGTTGGTGTTGCCAAGTGTTGCAAAATAATCCGCTGTCAATTAAAGTGTGCTCTGAATATAACTTCATGTTTTATGATTAAAAATACTTACTGATTTTTTATAATACGTTTGTGTATGGATGGATGGACCTTGATACGAAGATTTTACCTAAAACGGCTTTTAGTGAGCATTGAACAATTATTTAATAATATTAAGTTAATGAGAATGTGTGAATCACTCTAAAATCGTACAAACGAACTTGCAGAATTTCGAAAAAATATGGATCGATCTGAAATTCCGAACGCTTTCCTTCCTTCCCGTGTTACTTGTCCGACGGTCCGGTCCGTCCGGTCGCAATCTCACGAATTTTTTATTTGATTTGTTGCACGCACATAGTAAATTCATTTCAAAATGACTGAAACCTTTACAAAATATCAAAACGAAATAGCTAAGGCAAGAACTGAAATAAAGAACCTAAGGTTTGAACTACTGTATTATTAAGATTACTCATCTAAATGTTGACAGGTTGTATGTATCCAAAAATTCGTTTTTGCGTTTATTTACTACAAATCTGTATTACAGGTCTCAATTATCTTCGCTGAAGCATGAGCATCAAAAAGAGATCAAGTCAATTAAAGGCCTGCTTAACGGTATGCGCTGCACAAGCTGTGGTGATAAAGGTAAGATTTTTGTTCCTTATACCCACCGACCTATATTTTGGCTCAACCAAACGACTAGCTGATCAGTGCTCAGGTGAAGCATCCGAGTATAATCTGCAGTTTGTCAATAATAATAATAAATAATAATAATAACACATCACACTCAGAGCCCCAAACTAGGAAGAACCTGTATCTAGGGTGCCCGAAACATAACAGAGACGAACATGTCAATGATCTAGGGAAGATGGGGGTTTGATATTTTGATTGATTTGATTTGCAGTATGGTTGTTTATATTTTCAAAGAAGCATGCTACATCTATCGGAAATTCCCTGAGTTGGCTTTAACGACACCCGTGGGAGGAAATGGGGTGCACATGGTAGTATTCTATACCACCCCCCACACAGCACATTTTTTCTAAATAAAGTTTTATTATTTTACTAGAGGCTGCCCCGCGGTTTTTCCCGTGCAGATTTCTCATAAACAAAAAAAAATCAGTTTTTTCCCGTTCCCGTGGGAATTTCGGGAAATCCTCTCTTAGTGCTCACCTACACTCCCTAAGGAACCTACATGCAAAATTTCAGCCCGCTACGCCCAGTAGTTTCGGCTCTGTGTTGTCTGTCAGTCAGTCAGTCAGTAACGGAAGAGTTTTATATATATTGATAAACAATGAAAATATAAAAATGTTTAAACATTATAGCTACAACCTACATACAAAATAAAGCAGCTCAGCCTTCCGCCTTCGCGTCAACGGACACAATAAACTACAAACCAATAGGCGTAATTGAGACAGCATTCCAAAACAAGCGAGGAGTTCCACGTCAGCCAAACATCTGCAACCAGGCTGTCGGTACAATCGTGATTGACAATGGAGTGTTCAGTAATCCGGAACATGCGTTGGATGGTTTGGAGGAGTTTTCTCATATGTGGTCAGTGATTTTAAACAAAAATTAATATTGACATGAATGTAACTTTGTGACTGATTGATGCCAAGGGGGTGCCTGTATGGAAAAATAGTAATGATAAATAATACTTGGAGACCAAGCTAGGAAGAACCTTTACTTCTGACCAACCGGTGGGGGGTCTGCCTGCTCTGCGTCTTTCTGTGTGCAGTCCGTACTTGAGAACTTTTTGCCTCCCATGACCATTCTATTGTTCAAGCTATGTGCTCTGCAATTGCGTTTTACAATTGTTTCATGCTTTCTGTTTCATTATTGAATAGCCTTGTTTCCCATTTTTTTTGGCACCCTAAATACAGGTGCTTTCTAGATATGTCTCAAGAGTGTAATACTTAGTAACAATTTTTTTTTTATGTAGCCTAATTAGAGTCCCATTGCTAGGCAAATGCCTGCTCCCCTTATCTTACATTCTCATTATTAAACACGAGCTTTCCCGGCTTACTTCGTTACTCCATAGAATATAAGATACTAGATAGATATATTTGAGTTTAGGTAAGGATCCCTAATTTTTTTTAAAATCTAATATAGCCTATGACATTCGGGGTTAATGTAGCTTTCTACCAGTAAAATAATTTTTCAAATCGGTTCAGTATTTCCGGAGCCTATTCGTTACAAACAAACAAACAAACAAATCTTTCCTCTTTATAATATTGGTATAGATTATTCATTGAAAATTTTCACAGGATAATATTCCATTTCCACATGACGGAGAGTACAAATTCGCCTGCCAAGGTTGCCCCGCCTAGGCTCAGAGGCGAGAGAAAAGGTGTTTTCTCTACACGATCGCCTCATAGGGCGTGTCCTATCGGTTTGTCACTGGTTAAGATACAGGGGATTGAAGGTAACTATGATTCTTTGTAAGAAAACCTAAAATTACTGAACCAATTTTCAGGAAATTTGCTGCATTTTTCAATTTGTACAGTGGCAGACACGGACGGCGTAACACTTCCGGTTTTTCTGTATTGTAAAATAGATCTTGTTCTTTGGTATTACAGTCTAGGCCACACAAGACCATAGATTAATCTGTTACGCCCCCCTAGACCGCCACGGTACATTGTTAAATTATTTGAAATTTAAATAATTAGAACCTTAACCCACAGGAAATAAGATTCATTTCCTCGGCGTGGACATGGTGAACAATACACCGGTTTTGGACATAAAACCGTACATACCTCAATACGACTATCCTAGTACAGACACTCAAATGTCGACCCTATCTCGTCCTACTACGGTTGGAATTAGCGAAGTGAACAGCCTCGATAGATTGCAACTAGATGATGACGCCTTTGAAAGCAGGTAACTTGAAATGAATCCGTATTTAACCGACTTCAAAAAAGGAGGTTATCAGTTTGACCTGTATGTATGTTTGTATATTATGTTTGTCCGCGATTATCTCGACTTTGGCGTAACCGATTTTGATGCGGTTTTCACAGAAGTATTGGTAACATTAAGGAGAAGGTTTTTGTACCTATTTTAACCGACTTCTAAAAAGAGGAAGTTCTCAGTTTATGTATGTGTCAATTTATTGAAGGCGGGTCACTAAAAAAAAAAAAAAAAGAAATTATATTATTCATTGTTATCGTCTCATCCGTCCACTGCTGGTCAGAGGCCTCCCATAGATCGGCAGAGTGCCCCGTCCTTCCAGAAAAACCTTAACCACAGGTAGTTTGTCAACGGTGGGGGTCTGCTTACACTACGTCTTCCGATGCGCGGTCGCCACTTGCGAACTTCTGGTAATCTTTTTTTGAGGATTGTAATTTCTACTTATATTTTAAGGGCTTAAACGGTGCGAAACAAGCGCCACTTCCGATAAATAATTAATATCTTCTAAACCATGGCCGAAATCAAAAATATGCGTCTTTGACTTCCTAGATAATCTTGCTTAGAATTTTTAAAGCCATGTTGTGTAGCTTTCAGGTTCAAAATCAAAGAAAAAATCCGTCTGTTGCCTAAAGTGGCCACTTTAGTTTTTATAACGGTTTCATAATTTGACACAAAATATAACTACTGATAATTTGCTGAAACTTTTTTTATCTTACTTGTGAAAATCTTTCTATCTCTTACTACCTATCTAAGATGACAAAATCTTCCTTATAAAAGCGATGATTTTTATTATTATTATTTTTTTTTTACAGAACAGAACCGGAAGCGGAAGCGCTCCGTGGCGCCCCGGATGGACAGGAACGATTCTCACCGCCGATGGCACAATCTCAGATACAAACGCACGACGGTATTAGAATACCTACTTGGATATGCAACCCGCCTGCGCAAACCTACCAAGTTAGGTAAGTACCTAATGAGAGGTTTTCAATTTGACAGCTCAGAAGAAAAAAAAACAAGTTTTATTAAGCTGCTACCAGATGGCGCTCTGCCAGGAGCAATAGATCAAGATGAAATGAATGAATGAAAGCTCAAAATAAAAAATAAAATTTAACTGAGACAGTGACGGAGTTGGTGAAATTAGCTCTATCTATTACAAAAAAACCGCATCAAAATCCGCTGCGTAGTCTATACCAATATTATAAAGAGGAAAGATTTGTTTGTTTGTTTGTTTGTAACGAATAGGCTCCGGAAATACTGAACCGATTTGAAAAATTCTTTCACTGGTAGGAAGCTCCATTAACCCCGAGTGTCATAGGCTATATTAGATTTTCAAAAAAGTTAGGGATCCTTACCTAAACTTAAATAATGTAACCCAAGGTGCAATATTTTTCCGTTGTTTACATATTTTGACAGGTGGTTTGTTGTTGTTGTTTGTTTTTTTATCAAGCCCGTTCTGGGCAGGCAAAAGAACATAGTCTATAGAGCCAAGTCTTTTGTAGTATCTTATATTCATGGCGTAACGAAGTAAGCCGGGAAAGCTCGTTTTAAATATTTATGCATACATAGGGACAGACGCAGAAAGCGACTTTATTTTATACTATGTATTATTCATCATGCCAAAATACGTTTACTGCTGGACATAGGCCTCCCAAATATATTTCCACAATGACTGTGACGATATATTCTATCTGGAATTCCCGAAACACTAAAAAACATAAAAAATACACCCAGACTGTTGTTTAGGACTTAGGCCAGAATGTTCGCCCTTGCCGGAAATCAAACCCACAACATCACTAATGCAAGGAGTTTTGATAGTATAAATAAACTAGCTTTTGCCCGCAGCTTCGCACGCGCTTTTTCATTAAAATCGTTAATTACTGGTTGATTTACGACTCAGGATTTTGGTGACATCATTTCTGATCGCACCCATACCCCCTAAAAATATCTATCTTTATTTCAGTTCCCGTGGCAACTCCATAAATTCATTTCTACACTCCACCATTCAGACACTGAAACTTCTAACATTTCTATTAGCTGGTTGGGTAAAAGTAGTTGGATATACGTACCTAATATATGTACCTACTCGAGTAAAAAAAGTTGAAGATTTTTAGGCGCTTTATGTTTTTGGGAATGTTCCGTTACCATGTGAATTTTGGTTATTTTTTCTAATTACACCCACTGAAGAACCCGTTTTCCTATTTTTACGTGGAAATAAAGAAATATATATACCTTGTTTTAATACTAACTAAAGAGTCCCGTTTTACGTTCCCGTGGGAATTTAGTATATTTCTTACTTCCAACACCCTTACACTTGTAGACCAAATTTCACGTTGGCATACTCAAGGAAATCGGTTTTTCATACTAAATAATTAGTCCTGTAACCCTATTCTCATGGGAATTTAGTTAATTCCTTTCTTCAACACCCTTTCATCCACTGAGGAACCTGTATACAAATTTCACGTCGATACACTCAAGGAAGTCGAGATTTCAATCTCACAAAAAGTCCCGTTATTCCAGTTCCCTTGGGAATTTTGTAAATTACTTTCTTTCAACATTCCTAGATTTACTAAGGAACCTGTAGGTACATCAAATTTCACGTCGAAACACTCAAGGATGTCGATTTTTCATTCTCACTAAAAAGTCCCGTTATTCCCGTTCCCGTGGGAATTTTGTAAATTCCTTTCTTTCAACACTCTTTCATTCACTGAGGGAACACCAATTTTCACGTCGATACACTCAATAATGTCGATTTTTCATACTAACTAAAAAGTACCGTAATTCCCGTTCCTGAGGGAATTTTGGGAAATCCTTTCTTAGCGGATGCCTACGCCATAACATCTACCTGCATGCCAAATTTCAGCTCAATCCGTCCAGTAGTTTGGGCTGTGCGTTGATAGATCACTATGTCAGTCAGTCAGTCAGTCAGTCAGTCAGTCAGTCACCTTTGAATTTTATTTATATAGATTTCTTCCCGCGTCTGTCCCTATGTATGCTTAAGTCTTTTAAATTATGCAACGGATTTTGATGCGTCTTTTTTAACCGACGAAAAAACAAAAAGGAGGAGGTTCTCAATTCGTCGCGTATATATTTTTTTAATAGATACAGTGATTCAAGAGGAAGGTTTGTAAGTATAATACATGCACAATATAGTAATAGGTTAAAAGTTCGCCGGGTCGACTAGTTAATCTATAAATTTAATTATTATTTCAGGTTTACAGAGGACGCGTTAAATAGACTCGTCGAGCTGATAGGTGAAAGGGCGGAGCAGTTTAAAACGAACATAGAAAGTTTACTATCCGAAGATCCGAGGTCACAATTTGTGAGAACACGCTACGGGTCCCACGAATACAGCTGTGTTTTAGAAGATTTGTGTATAAGTTGTTTGTTTGACGAGACCAGTCTTGTTTGTAGTATTGTTGCTGTTAGAAGCGCTGATGACTTGCGTGATACTGAATTGTAAATGTTATTGTTTTTCGTTCCCCCCATCGACATCACATTTTGGGGGTGTTTGGCAAAATAGCTAAGCTTGGCAGGACGAAGGACGCTGCTGCTTGTCCTTTGGCTGTTTCCTTAGTCGCCTTTTACGTTACCCGTGGGAGAAGATGGGGTGGTGTTATTCGATGCCGCTACTCACGACTAAATTTTATTTATTAAAAAATATATTCAAAAAGTGCCAAGTTTTGTGAAAAATAAAAATTAAGGTTCATTTCTTGGCCGTTGAAAACCTCTTATTTGATGTGTTAATCTATACCAATATTATAAAGAGGAAAGATTTGTTTGTTTGTTTGTTTGTTTGTTTGTAACGAATAGGCTCCGGAAATACTGAACCGATTTGAAAAATTCTTTCACTGGTAGGAAGCTACATTAACCCCGAGTGTCATAGGCTATATTAGATTTTAAAAAAAAATTAGGGATCCTTACCTAAACTCAAATAATGTAACCCAAGGTGCAATATTTTTTCCGTTGTTTACATATTTTGACAGGTGGTTTGGTTGTTGTTGTTTGTTGTTTTATCAAGGTCATTCTGGGCAGGCAAAAGAACATAGTCTATAGAGCCAAGTCTTTTGTAGTCTTATATTCTATGGCGTAACGAAGTAAGCCGGGAAAGCTCGTGGAGGAATAAACTTGGATCTTATAAAAGATATAATTGTTAACGTAATTATTTATCAAATATAATTGTAAGTAGATTATATTGTACCTACTCGCCAATATTAAAAAGGATCAATAATAAATAATAACACATCACACTCAGAGCCCCTAACTAGGAAGAACCTGTATCTAGGGAATAATGTTTAATAATTTCCTATGTATTCAACACAATACTTAGCATTTACTTATAAGATTTGTATTGTTGTTTATTCACTGCACACAGCACAATGGATTGTTTATTTTTTAACAGAATGTTAAATTATTTTTGTCCCTTTCTCTTTAAGCTTTATTTTAAGTGACAGTACTGATTTTACTCGCACGAGACGAACTTAAATATAGGGTAAACAAAGCCAAATAAATAGTGCAATTTAAAAACCAAAATAAGTTTGTTGATTATTTATTTTATTAAATTATGATTTTCTAATACTACTTTTAATACTTTTGTAACAATATTTATGTTTTCAACCATTATCGGCTAAGATTATACTTTATATTGGTTACAATTTAAAAATACTTGGAATAATACAGTTAATATAATACTATACAAAATACCTATAAGAGTACTTAGTATGGTCTTCGATCTTTTCTAAAGACGAACTGTGTAAAATGAAACGTCTCTGCCAGAACCATACAGTCCGATGCTATCCATTACAGAGATTTGCATGTAACGGAACTTTTTATTGAACTCTATAACTTTAGTCAAATGATCCAAATTCCAGCTCAATTCAACTTCTTCACTCCATTTCTCTTTATTCTCGGAAGTTTTGTACTTTAGTTTACCAAAAGTTCCATTACCCGCATCATTTCGAGGTAAATACTCCATTTTCTCAATGTCATATACTTCACCCAAATCGAAAGAGACTATCATGTATTTTCCGGTGGTCGGGTCGTATTTACCGTTTTGTGACCATTCTGTATGCCACAAGGTTTTCAAGTCTCCGTCTACGAGATTGGCGATTTCTTGGCCAGGTTGACTGGGTATGTTGCAGGTTACCTTAACGTCTTTAACGACATGGGCTCTAGGATCCTCTTTTGTTTTAACAGTGAGGACATTACTCCATTTGGAAACGCCATCAACAGTCACAGATCGAATTCTGAATGCATGTTCTGTTTCTGGTTTGTATTCGTCAAATGTTGCGTGTGGTTTTCTTATATGGCTGATTAGGTAGCCGTCTCTTTCTATGTCGTAAAACTGTGCGTTTTCAATTGGGTCCCATTTTAGAGTAATCGATGAGGGAGTCACAACTTCTTCATTTAGCTGGGGTGTTTCCAAATTTTCGAGTTCTTCAGTATTGGCACCGAATATGGCTCCCTTGTTCTCAAAGTTTGGTACTTTGATTTGGATAGTGCTTGTAGTAACGTCAACCGTTCTTAGTTTGATCAGTAAGAATGTCTGACGTAGCTCTTTGTCGTCAACGAAATCTAAATATGGATTTGTTAGGAATTCCTTATTAACGTAAAAGGTATCGAAATTCTTGTCGTAGTCTTCACGACTAGTAGCTTTAGTAACTGCGATTCCAACGCCGTTAATCGCTACTTTAATGCGATCAGTGTCTTTTGATGTCTTTATTTGCAATTCAAGCGACCTTTCAGTTACCATTTTTCTGTAGGAGCCTTCAGTAGGTTCAACAGTTATATTCAAATCACCTGGCTCATTTGTTTTAGGTGCAATGACAGTTACTTTTGTTAAGGCGAATTTGCCTTTCAGATAGTCTGAAGAAATACCATCATCCTCGTAACAATCGAATGTTGTTTTACCGTTAGGGTAAATAGCAAAGATTCTGTGGTCCCTTTTGATTTCGTAAGGATTGTTGTTTGCATTTGTCATTGGTATTATAGCGCCTTCTTTGATGTAAACTGGTAGCTTCCAAATCGGTACTTTGACGTCATTCAGAATCCTGCCTCCAAGGTATTTTTCTCCTGTTACGTAGTCAACCCATACTTGGTCTTTAGGCAAATATATCCCGTTCCTTACCGAGTCATCGTCGCTATCTACGTCTCCGTTGTAGACCGGAGCGACCAGAATACTTGAACCCCACATGAATTGGTACTGAGAATCGATTGTGTAAGCTGGTGTCTCATCAAACTCTAAGAACATAGCTCTTACCATCGGCTTACCGTGGATAGATTCGTGCGAAACAGTATAGTTGTACGGCATGAACATTGACTTGAGTTTCAGGTACGCTCGGTTGATTTTCGTAGCCTCCTCGTCGAAGGCAAATGGTGTCTTCTGAACTGATCCCCATCCGTCCATGTTCAGTTGAAGCGGAGTGAAAGTCTTCCATTGGTAGTCTCTAATATTGACGTCCTTTCTTCCACCCCTGTAGATGCCATCCATGTCTGACCCTACAATTGGTTGACCAGACAGTCCAGTACCAGTGTAGGTTGGGATGTGGAATCTGATATACTCCCAGTCCCCACCGCTTTGGTCTCCACTCCAGATTCCTGAACACCTCTGAGTACCAGCCCAGCCATCGACCATTATGACCATTGGTCTGACCTCTTGCTTAGTTGCATCGATAAAGATGTTCGCTGCGTTTTCTATAGCACTCAGACCAAATGAGTATCCGTGTCCTATCCAGGCCACATCAGCTTTTAGAGCAACTACTCCAGCTTCAGTCACTTCTCTTCTCAAATCCCTTTCGCCCTTTTTAGGGTTTTCAGGGTCAACTGGTTCCAAATTAGACTCAGTCCATAGAGCCACTTCTACGCCATGTTCCCTGGCATAGTCACCGAAGTCCTTTAGATTTTGCAAATCACCATCTAGACTGTCTGTTTGCCCATAACCCGAACCATATCCATCGTTAGGAATGAACCACCCTAAGGGAATATCATGTTTGCGATATCTGTCAATCATAGCTCGTGCTGAAAATTGATAGTTATTCAATTCCCCATTGAGAGACTCTAGTATACCAACTTTATCACCGATCTGACTCGGTTGGTAGCTTTTGTAGTAGAAACCGTCTTCGAATAGAATGGCTCCGGGTGTTCCTTTCTCTTCTCTGACCCAATAATCTCTGTTAAATGCATTCAAATGCGCTTCATAGAAAGCGTACTCTGGCATGAAGATCGGTTGTCCTGTCAATTCGTAATAATCATTCAGAATTCCAGCAGCCGTTTCATTGATAAAGAAGAAAGCGTCAAATTGGTCTGTCAAATGTATAGTAGTCACTTGGTTTTCGTTTTCGCTTCCGAAATCATAGTAACCTCGTTTCCAAGTGTTCCTCAACACGCCATAGCCGTTAGTAGACCAGTAAAACGGGCAAGGAGAGGCGACACCGCCATCGAGCCAATTGTTAGTGTTAACTATTGCTATCTCTTTCCCCTTATGAGAGAATCGTCCGTTCTGCATTCCACCACCGAAGAAATACTCTTCATTCATTTGTTTCAACGTTTGCTTTGTCTCGTCGTCAGCGTAAGTTAGCGAAGCCGTCTCATTAAGAACTTCCTTATCAGTTCTTTTATCAATAACGGCCATAGTTGCGTTTTCCTTGTCGAAAACTATTTTTATCTTCTCCGTAGCAATGATGAAGCATTTGACAGTATTCTGTAGGGTTGAATCTTCAAACGCTTGCGTTCCATAGTCTCCAATACTTTTAATAGTGATATGAGAATTATCAGTAGGGTTGTTGGGTATAGGGTAGTCCAGAAACTTTCCATCAGGAGACATGTAGAATCGAAAGACATGGCTGTTCAATACGTAAAGCTTTGCTACTTCCCCGCTGGCGTAATTAAGGAAATAATGATCGTCGTGCTTAGTAATAGAGTCGATTTTACCAACATGCTTAGTGGCCTTTGGTTTGGTGAGCTGGCTGCGGTACATTGAACCCATTGTGGTTGATTTGGATGGAGATCTGGAAATAAAGTTTAAGTAAGTACGAAATATGGTTTCAGCAGGTACGTAGGTACTAGGTGAATTTATATACCTGCTATTAGAATCATAGGAACAAGTTTTGTTAATTCATTTGGCATACATATATTTATGTAGACCAAGGCGCAAAGTCTAACCCTCTTATTCATAAAAAGTTAAAGAGCATTTTAGTTATTTGACGTATGTAAATTTAGACTGGATGTCACGTATTGACCATGACCATACAAAAAACCAGAGAAGTAGACCTCCAGTAACGCTACTTAAAACCTACTGTATCTTTATGAATAATACTGTAAATACCTAACTTATAATTTGTTTTCGACTGAACTGGCAAGACGCGATGCGGACACCACGGTTTATTGGACCCCACGGTTGAATACCTTTAAGTCAATTTAAAATTGTAATTTACTTAGCAGGTAAGTAAGTGGGAACATATCTTTGTTGCGCTTGCGCTTCGCAAGATGTGCTCAAGGCATAGTCAACTAAGTAAAAATTTTCTGCCAAAAAGGCTTATGATGACATAATGATGATCTGCTTTACTACTTTCCTTAATTAGAGAGGACTTTGGCTTTTTACACTAGGTAACACAGTAACTAAGTATACCAGGTGTATAATAATTTAAATTAATATTTACATACCCGAACTGTTTGTTGCACAAGGTGTATCGTCGAATAACACTTCGACAATGCGTAAACAATTTATAAAACTGTTCCTATTTATACAAACTAACCCTTTGTTTCAAAAAACTTAAAGGTAAATTACGAATTTCAGGCAATTTTAGGCCTAAGGTACTGCTGATAAGGCATATATATCTGTGATAGATAAATTCCGAGATCCTTGAAGGATTTATCTCGAAAAGATTTAGGATGAATTTAGGATCTGATCTGTCAAAAGGTAGGATTAAGGATAAGTACAAAAGATAGGTTTTGTTATATCGGTCATCGATCTCTTGAATTTCATTACTAGACAGGCAGGATAACGTTTTGCCTTTGCCAAAAAAAAAACCAAACTAGGTATCACTTTTTCCCGCTAAAAGAAGCAAACTTTTTTTAATTTAAATCATAGAACTACACATTCGATTCAAAAGTGCCTATAGTAAGTATATACTAATCAAACAAGAAAGTAAGTAAAGAGCATAATAAATTCATTTCTCTAACCGGTAATCTTGAATCGCCTACTTTCTAACAACACGTATCGTATCGTCACATCAATAACACAGCAGCAACTCAAGAAAAGAAAAATATCTCACCTCTTGCTCAGAAAGGACTAGCGGCGGTTTCCAAGTTTCTAACCTCTCTGGGAAGGACCAGCAAAAAAAAAAAAAAGACAGATTAAACTTTTAAAGCAAAGATTCTTAAACAATGGCTCAGCACCTATGCAGCCTTGTTTGTTTTTAAACACTATGTTATGTGTGTGTTGCATTCTATTACATCGCCCTAAGTGAATGTATCTACATTATTTTTAATAGTTTACCTATTAAACACTAGTCAGAAAACAATATCAATAACAAAAGAAGTATGTAAGTAACTAAGATAAGAAATAGCTGATAACGCCAGTAGTGTTTAAGAACTCTTTATTCAACTACATACTAACAGTTATTTTAACGAGCAAATCAACTCTGTATAAAAGCAAACAGAAAAACCTAACGGCTCTACCACAAAAAGAGTTAAACCTGGTCTAAACATTTTCTAAATCACTAGACTAGGTTTAAATCACTATTTTGTCATACAAATTTGCGATTTAGACCGGTCTAACTTTTTTGTGGTAACAGGGTATGTAGCTAGTTAGTTGTTGTAGCTCATAGGTAGTTGCATAGTTATAGCTACAGCGTATATCAGTTCGGTACGGCAAAGATACTGAAAGTAGGTATTAACATTTTAAACCATACCTAAAAACGCAAAAGTAACTCCTGTCTGTCTGTTTTTCTTTCTTGAGAAACCTATTGAACCGATTTGAATGTAAGTTGGTAATGGATAGACTAGCTAGAGCCTGACAAGGACATGAGCTACTTTTTATTTTGAAATTCCCACGGGAAAATTGGAAATTTACTCCTCTACCACAAAAACCGTTAAACCTGGTCTTAATCACTAGACTAGGTTTAAATCACTAATTCGTCATACAAATTTGCGGCCTAACTTTTTTGTAGTAAGGGGGTTATGTTTTAATGGAACATGCACTAGCGAAGCCGCGAGGCGCCCACTAGCTTGTGTAAAGTAAATTAAACGAAAATCTTTAATAGATAAAACCTTTATTATTATTCATACAGTAACAACGTCTTGTTTCGTCCATCCTTCTGCTAAATGCTCTCTTATCGCGCGATCTAGTACTATCTGAAACAATTCAAACAAACAATACACCATTTATTTATATCCTTTGTATTTAAATTGTAGTATATTGTATTACTTAAAAACCATAAATATTTAATATACTTTTCATCATGTTAGTTTATACAGTCAGCGTTAGATATAACTAAAGTTTGCTTGCGCCTCCTCCCTCAGCCCACACTCGAACTATCTGGATTACGAACTCTAAAACTTCAAAACCAATTTTGATGAAATTTATATTCGTTAAAATATGTATTAAGTACTTAAAGTCATTAGAACAAAAATAACACTATTTGACAAATCATAATGACAATGTAGTTTTTTATCGGGAATAAAAATATTCAATTTAGTATTCTTATTTAATTACTAGAGGCTGCCCCGCGTTATCACCCGCGCAGATTTCTCATAAACATATAAATCCCGTTTTTTCCCGTTCCCATGGAAATTTCGGGAAATTATTCCTTAGTGCTCCCTCACACTCTGCAACGAACCCACATGCAAATTTTCAGCCCGCTACGCCCAGTAGATTTGGCTCTGCGTTGTCTGTCAGTCAGTAACGGGAGAGTTTTATATATAAGTACTAGAGGCTGCCCCGCGGTTTCACCCGCGCAGATTTCTCATAAACACAAAAATCGAAAGTTCATCAAAGTGTTTTCCCGTTCCCATGGGAATTTCGGGAAATCCTTTCTTAGTGCTCACCTACACTCCCCAAGGAACCTACATGCAAAATTTCAGCCTGCTACGCCCAGTAGTTTTTGCTCTGCGTTGTCTGTCATTCAGTCAGTCAGTCAGTCAGTCAGTCAGTCAGTCACGAAAGAGTTTTATATACTGGGTGTTTCTGACAAGGCGGTAATAAATCAAAGGAGGGGTTCTGCTCACCATAACTAACAACTTTCCCAAAGCAACATGGGTCAAAATCGCAAAAATAATAACAGCTGTTCTAAACATTGGTTCGATCAGCTGACGGGGTCAATGTACGGGACGGCTGATTTTTGTTTTGAGATTTCGACCCATGTTGCTTTGGGAAAGTTGTTAGGTATGGTGAGCTGAACCCTCCCTTTGATTTATTACCCCCTTGTCAGAAACACCCTTTATATTGATTGATAGTTTTTCTGCTCTTTGTGTTGTTGAGAACATTGTTTAATTTCTTATCAAAAAACTATCTGTGTCAAACTAGTCACTAACTATAGTATCAAGGAAAAGGTTACACACAAAATACAAGTGACTTTTTTTCTTTGTTTCAACGATTTATCTAAAACTAAAACTAGCTGACATTATGAACTTCGTACCGCCTTACAAATTATGTAAAGGTAGTTAATTCTTAAACAATTATTAATTTTAGCATATGGCCAATTCTAAATTTTGAGAACATTCTACAGCCGTTAACCAGGGAGTAAGAAGGATGGTAATTTTGATGCCTACTTTTCTATAGCTTATTCGATTTCAGACAAACATACAAAAAATTCCTTTTTGAAATAAGTCTCTTCTTTGACTTTTTGTGTAAGTAACTAAGCGGTTCGAATTTTGGTCAACTAGAAAAATAATATAAACGCGAAAGTTCAAAACCTCAGCCTGCACAATTACTTCCAATTTCGAAGTTCCCTTGGCCTGTGGGATTTGTGGGATAGAAAGTAGCCTTTCAAATTTCATTTCAATCGATTCAGTAGTTTTAGCGCGAAAGCGAGTAAAATCATTGCGAAAGGGTGTAGAATCATTTGACAGAGTAGGGCTCGTTTAGGGGGTATCTCCAGACGACCATTGTCGTAAGGCAATGCAAACATTTGTTTACTACTTCGCCTCTCGCAGTATAGGATACTTTACTAAATAAGGTTTGGGAGCCCGCAATAGGGAATAATTATTATGGAAATCAAACACAAGTTACGAGTTGAGAAAATGTAGTAGTTTTTATTAACCTTCAATCTGATTGACATAAAGGTGGTGACACACGTATCAATTAGGGTAAAGGCACACCTACGCTAAACGAGGGCTGTGGTAATGGGTCGCCACACCACCCCCCTACGGAGAAAAATAAGTACGAGTTTAACATAGCTTGAACATATTTAGGATAGTTAGGTACTTGAAAAATAAAGAAATAAGCAAGAAAAAAAATAAATAAAAATAACATAAAAAATAACGACAATTATAAATAAATAAAAAATTACGCTTAAATTTATAAGCGACATTTCAATTATACTTAGAAGTTTAAACAATTATAAATCTAAAACATCTTTAAATTTTACTTTGCGCCCTGACCGGGTTGTAACGGGCTGTGCCGGCTTAACGGGCACGACCGTTTGGCTTGCATGTGGCATGGAAGAGGGAACGCTAACGACCGGAGGCTGCGGTAGCTGGTTAGCAGGCGATGGAGTGCCGTCTGTGTCAGGAGCAACATAAGCGGGCTTTGTCCTATCAATGCTCACCTCAGAGCGCCGGCCAGAAATCTCTAAGGTAAGTGTCTTTTCAGATCTGTGTAGCACTCTGTAGGGGCCTGTGTAAGGAGGCTGCAGCGAGCGACGGACGGAGTCTTCACGCAAGAAAACGTGAGTAGCATTCGGTAAGTCCTTAAAAATAAAGGTTTTTGGGTTCGTGTGACGAGATGCTGGAACAGGACGCAGTTCTGCCATCCTTTTTCGCAGTTGTGCGACAAAGTCATTGTCAACGGGGTGTGGAGAATAGCTAGCCACCAGGAGTTCGCCTGGTAGTCGTAGTGGTTCTCCGTAGAGTATCTCAGCAACTGAAGTATTAAGGTCTTCTTTTAATGCCGCCCGAATACCAAGCATCACCAGCGGTAGGGCGTTGTGCCAAGAACTCTTGTGACACATAAGTGCGGCTTTTAAATGGCGGTGAAAACGCTCTATCATCCCATTAGCTTGAGGATGATAGCTCGTTGTGCGTACCCGCTGTGTGGCACCCAGCTCCATTAATCGGTTAAATAGCTGGGACTCGAATTGACGTCCTTGGTCCGTGGTTACAGTTGTCGGGACGCCAAAACGCGCGATCCAACCATGTGTGAACTGATCTGCGACCTCCGCTGCAGTAATAGAAGACATGGGCCAAACTTCGGGCCATCGTGAAAAGCGGTCTATTGCTGTTAAACAATATGTGAAACCGTTTGAAAACGGCATAGGTCCTATGATATCCAAGTGGACGTGTCGGAATCTACCTGAAGGTGTATTTATATTACCAAGTGGGGAAACGACATGGCGTGTTACCTTGCTGCTTTGGCAAGCAAGACATTCGCGTGCCCAAGAGCGGCAGTCTTTGTCAATACCTGGCCACACATAACGATCAGCTACGAGACGCGAAGAAGCTCGTGCGCCAGGGTGGCTGAGACCATGGAGACGCTCGAATGCGGCTCGTCGATACTGATGTGGTAAAAATGGCCTAGGTTTACCTGTGGAAACGTCGCATAGTATGGTGATGTCTGATCCAGGAATAAGGGTTGGCTTAATTATTAAAGAAGAATTATCCTTGGCGGCTTTGAGTTCGTCGTCCGTTTGCTGTGCTCTGGCTAGAGATGTATAGTCATCCTCGAGTGAAATAGCCTCTAGACGGGACATCGTATCAGCGACGACGTTGTTCTCCCCTTTCACGTGTCTAATGTCGGTCGTAAATTGGGAAATAAATGTTAAAAGCTGGTTAAGTTGAGCGGGGGGCAGCTTTTCACGACGCTGAACAAAGGCGTAAAGAAGCGGCTTATGGTCCGTGTAAATAGTCGTGTGCTGTGCTTCTAGTATGTGGCGGAAGTGTTGCACGGCCGCGTACACCGCGAGTAGTTCGCGATAGTACGCGGGCCATGTACTTTGGTTCGGTGTGAGTTTTTTACTAAAGAATGACAAAGGTTGCCAACCTTCTTCCGACCATTGTTGCAAACAAGCTCCGACATGCGTGCTTGAAGCGTCTGTATACAAACCCAAACGAGTATCCCGTTGGGGATGTACGAGCATTGTGGCCTCTGTGAGAGAGTCCCGGCAGGCGTAGAAAGCACGCTCTAACACGGGCGTCCAAGGCATAGCTTTGGTACCTTTTAGGTTTGATGCGGTTAAAAAATCAACAAGCGGAGCTTGCATCTTGGCTGCGTTAGGTAAGAATTGTCGGTAGTAATTGACCATACCAAGAAACCTTCTGACACCTTGCGCAGTTTTGGGCAGAGGAAATTCTTGGAGGGCTGATATTTTGTCTTCAGGTGGGCGAATGCCATCCCTGGAGACCTTGTAACCAAGGAAAACTACTTCACTTGCTCCCAAAACGCATTTATCCACGTTAACGACGACGCCATAGTCGACCAATCTTTGTAGTATTATGCGCAGATGTCTGGTATGTTCTTCAGCGTCCCGGGAGAATACTAAAATGTCATCAATATATGGAAACACGAAATCTAGCCCCCTTAAGATTTCGTCTATAAAACGTTGGAATGTTTGTCCAGCATTTCGTAACCCGAACGTCATATAGGGAAACTCGAACAGACCGAATGGTGTAATTATGGCAGTTTTGCATACGTCTGAAGTGGCTATTGGTATTTGCTGGTAGGCTTTTACTAAATCCAGAGTGCTGAACACAGTAGAGCCAGCCAAATTATGGCCGAAGTCCCCTATATGACGCACGGGGTACCGATCAGGAATGGTACGGGAATTTAAAACACGGTAGTCACCACAAGGTCGCCACATGCCATCCTTTTTAGGTGCAAGATGTAATGGTGACGACCAAGGGCTATTGGAAGGACGGGCAGAACCTGCTAACACCATATCCGCGAACTCCTTCTCCGCTATTTTAAGTTTGTTGGGCGCGAGTCGGCGAGGACGCGACGTAACGGGCGGCCCACTGGTGGTCGTGATATAATGCACAGTGCTGTGCTTTATTACACGATCTGCTGCTGGCGGACGGGTAACCTCCGGGAATTCTAAGAAAAGTTTGCTCAGTGGGGAATCGCGAGAGGGTAGTTTTATCGTTCTGATACTTGGCTGCTTTATATTTCGGTCGCAACCAGATGCTGATAGGCTAGTCAGTTCATCGCGAAGTCTGCCACTGCGGCAATCGGGCAATAAATTATAGAATGATAGGAAATCAGATCCTATTATTGGCACATCAACATCGGCGACTATGAAATTCCAGCGAAATTCACGTCGCAGTCCAAGGTCGATGTTCATGTTGATGTTTCCATAAGTTTGAATGGCACTGCCGTTTGCAGCATTTAGAGACAAACCAGTGTTGCTATAGTGTCCTCTCAATAGTTTACGAGGAAAACAGCAGATATCAGAACCTGTATCGATCAAAAATTTTATTCTGGTATGTCGGTCACAAATGAAAATACGTCGGCTCGGAGGAGGGCAGTCGGTACTAGCCACTACCGACCGCTGCTCTAGTTTAAAGAGGCGTCGCGGGAATCGGCGGTCCATTTGCACCCGGGTTCACATTTGTTGGCCTTGGTGCCGAATCGGTCATGGTACCAACATAAATCGTGGTTTCGTGAACGTGAACGTGAACGGCTTCGTTGCCGGGAACAACCACGGCAGGAGTTGCGTTCACGTGAGTGACTGGATCTTCCGCGGGAGTTGTCAGTGCTCAAGGCTGCAACCGTTCGCGTTAGTTCCTCAATTTGTCTCTGCATGGCAGAGAATGCTGGATGGTCGAATGCTGTTCCTGACGACACCTGGCATACCTCCGGCGGCCTCTCACTTACCTCGATAAGCTGATCAGCTAGATCGGCTAACTCAGTTAAGTCACAAATCTTTTGCGCGGCTAAAACCACCTGTATCTGACGGGGCAGCCTGTTAGACCACATAGTGCGAAGGAGGTCTTCGGGAAAAGCAGATCCAGCTAGGCTTCTTAAATGTCTCAAGAAAGAAGATGGCTTCCTATCGCCAAGCTGCTCCTTTTCAAGCAAGCGCCTTATTTTCTGTTCGTAAGAGTCTGAAAATCTTGAGATAACAGCTTTCTTCAACGTGGTGTATTGGAGGGTTTTGGGTGGTTCGGTAATAATGTCTTCCACCTCTTTTGTGCAATCTGTATCGAGGTGCGCAACTGCGAAATGGAACCTGGTAGTCTCTTGCGTAATCTGATTTATGTGGAACTGAGCTTCCAAACTCGCGAACCACAAAGCCGGTCTGTCTTTGCTAAAAGGCGGAGTTCTTATCGCGACTCTGTTAACTACAATGTGACTGCCGGCAAGCTCGGCAGCCTCATCGACATTAGCACTGCTCTTCTCCTCCGGTACCTTAGCGCTCGCTCCCTGCGACATTGTCACAACGGTCAGAACGCAAAATGAAAGTAATACTATAAATTTGCAAAAATTCTTACGAAATACAATTTTTTTGATGCAGAAAATAATGTATAGAAAAACTATATAAAGCAATAAACAATTATTTTGATACGAAGTGTAGTGTAGACATACAATTTTTAACAAACTAAAATTTGTCTAAACGAAGCGTTAAGATCTACTATCTTAGGTGTAAACGCAGCACTGAACTTTACTTGAAGAGTTTAAACACAGCACTACTATCTTACTGGAATGAATGTAAACGAAGCACAAGCTGTCAAATGAAGTTTTGGATTGATTGAACGCTGGCGCTCGTGTCGCTGCCGCCGCTTCAATCACACAAGGAAGTTGACGCTCGACGAACACGATGAAAGCAAAATGGCCGATTAGGTAAATGAGAAATGCCGGCTCGGCGACACACACCGTTCGAAAAATGCAACGCAACTCCAATTGCGATGCGGTGTAGGCTTGGTAAATGACAACAACTAGATGATTTTTCTGTTTAGGACTCCCTTGCAGGCTCTAATCTCGACGGAAGAATCCAAAAGTATTATACCTTAGCGTCACTGCGTTGTCGGAGAACCTTCAGAATTCGCTGATTTTACGTCCTCTGTGTGCGAAACTGCAGTGCGTAGCGACGTATTAACCGTTCTTGCGCATTTTTAACACTCGCGGAAGGGGTCACCAGTTTGGGAGCCCGCAATAGGGAATAATTATTATGGAAATCAAACACAAGTTACGAGTTGAGAAAATGTAGTAGTTTTTATTAACCTTCAATCTGATTGACATAAAGGTGGTGACACACGTATCAATTAGGGTAAAGGCACACCTACGCTAAACGAGGGCTGTGGTAATGGGTCGCCACAAAGGTATCAATACCAATTAGATTAGTCTAATTGACTTTCAATAAGTGATATCTTGTATCCTATCTATACCAATATTATAAAGAGAAAAGATTTGTTTGTTTGTTTGTTCGTAACGAATAGGCTCCGGAAATACTGAACCAATTTGAAAAATTCTTTCACTGGTAGGAAGCTACATTAACCCCAAGTGTCATAGGCTATATTAGATTTTCAAAAAAATTAGGGATCCTTACCTAAACTCAAATAATATAACCCAAGGTGCAATATTTTTTCCGTTGTTTACATATTTTGACAGGTGGTATGTTGTTGTTGTTTGTTTTTTATTCGGTCATCCTGGGCAGTCAAAAGAACATAGTCTATAGAGCCAAGTCTTAAGAAGTATCTTTATTCTATGGCGTAACGAAGTGAGCCGGGATAGCTCGTATTTACTAAATCATTTTTAACTTTTTTCGACTTTTGACAGATACTTTCGCATTTTATATTAGTACGAGCTTTCCCGGCTTACTTCGTTACGCCATAGAATATAAGATACTACAAAAGACTTGGCTCTATAGACTATGTTCTTTTGACTGCCCAGAATGGCCGAATAAAAAACAAACAACAACAACAAACCACCTGTCAAAATATGTAAACGGAAAAATATTGCACCTTGGGTTATATTATTTGAGTTTAGGTAAGGATCCCTAATTTTTTTGAAAATCTAATATAGCCTATGACACTCGGGGTTAATGTAGCTTCCTACCAGTGAAAGAATTTTTCAAATCGGTTCAGTATTTCCGGAGCCTATTCGTTACAAACAAACAAACAAACAAACAAATCTTTCCTCTTTATAATATTGGTATAGATGGATAAGCTAAGTCAAGGGCATCAGCTTGTTCAACATACCTCAATATCTCTGCAACCTTGCATGGCTCGACTGAGTACCTGGTCCATGTAGTCTACGTGCAGTCTGTGGGACATCTCAAGCAGTGCTATGTTCCCTGGGAAGGACATAATACTAGGTTTTATCATGTACCATTTTCGCATTTACGCAGTTTCACCCGCGCAGATTTCTCTCTTGGCTTTACGTTTTCTATCAGTTTTTTTAAGAACAAAGAGTTTTTTTTTTAAGAAACAGAAAAAGAGTTTTATATGATTCTTGCAAAGGCACGGCACAATAAACTCTAGAAATTAAAAAGTGGCAACACTATATTGTATGGAAATTTGACGAATTTTCTCCAATGATTCCAATCGTTGGGCAAGGAGGGCCACTGACTGGGTCCCGAGTCCCGAGACACGCCAAGAGAAGACGTGGTCGCCCCAGAAAGCGATGGAGCGACGAATTGGGAGCACACAAACTGCTGCCCAGGACTGGGAAGGAGGGGCCTTTGCCCAGCTGTGGGACAATATAGGCTAGTAACAATAATAATATTCTCACCAGTAGATGGCAGCGCGGCCAGCGTGAGCACGACCCCCCCCGCCGCCTCCTCCACGTGGCCGACGTCCGCTAGCGGGGTCGGCTGTCCCCCGTACCACGCTAGTGATGCGCTGCAGGCGGTTGATAGGGAGCGCAGCGGGATGCCAGCGTCTACTAGAGCTAGGGTTGCTGAGTTCACGCAAGCGCAGTAGGCTCCTCCGTCTGCCTAAGGTTGACATAACAAACAATGTTATTTATTTAATTCCGATAGTTATATCGGAATGGCGCGAATTATTTTGGCGAAAGTTACCCACCTTAACGTATATTTTCAAATAGTAGTTGAGGGATAAGATGTATTATAAGTTAATCTTCTAATGCTAAGCTCAGTAATTGTGTAACACAGACGTATAGTATGAAGTTTAGGTAAATAGTACGAAAAACTTCAGTTATCAATATATATAAAACTCTTCCGTTACTGACTGACAGACAACGCAGAGCCGAAACTACTGGGCGTAGCGGGCTGAAATTTGGCATGTAGGTTCCTACGGGAGTGTAGGTGAGCACTAAGAAAGGATTTCCTGAAATTCCCATGGGAACGGAAAAAACTGGATTTTTGTGTTTATGAGAAATCTGCGCGAGTGAAACCGCGGGGCAGCCTCTAGTCAATATATATAAAACTCTTCCGTTACTGACTGACAGACAACGCAGAGCCAAAACTACTGGGCGTACAAAGCTGAAATTTGGCATGTAGGTTCCTTAGGGAGTGTAGGTGAGCACTAAGGATTTCCCGAAATTCCCACGGGAACGGGAAAAAACGGGATTTTTGTGTTTATGAGAAATCTGCGCGTGAAATACCGCGGGGCAGCCTCTATTACATTATATTGTTTCATTCCTGTATAAACTTTAAAAAATTTAGGAGTGCATAATCAAACAAGAAAACCTTTCTATTCTTCTTTGCAGTCTGTCTGTTGCCGTAACTTTTAGAGATACTCAATTCAATAAAACTACCATATTCTCAGATTTCCCGAAGGATTAGGTTAGGATTAGGCGCCAGCCCATCATAGTCTGACCTATGTTAGCCAAATAGTTTTATAGTTATATACTTACCCTGTTATTCATGAAAGGTTAAAGAGCATTTTAGTTATTTGTTATATCGTCGCTTATACTTCAACACCGCCAATAAGCATTTTAGCTACTTTACAGGAGAGACAAAAAACTTCATAACTTTTGATTTTTTTATTATAAAATTATGAATAAATTTAAAACTTTAATTATTAAAAAAATACACATTTACAGAAGAAAATTATATATTTTAACCTAACAACCAAGCCACAAATGCATATTGGCGGTGTTGCGCAATATAAATTGGTAATATAAATCATATTCGCGGAATATTCCTATACTCCACCCGCGACTTCTATGCAAACCGGGCCTAGTTAAAAGGTATCATTTATGACTAAATATTAGCTAAGGTAAAGTGTTTTCTGGTCTAAGGACTAAGATTGCACACTACTTCTACTGTTTTGTGCATAGTAACGTTAGGTATGCGTATTAATTCAGCACTGGACTGCTTACATTTGCGCGTGGAATACGCATAGTAATAAATCCAGAAAAATATCAATTACTACTATCATGTAACAGTTATGTTTACCTGTGGAAAGGAAAAAACTGATATCTAATCAGGAATGTTCTTATAATAATCAGGACAGTATTTCGGAATGACTGACTTTAATCCCTGAAGGTGTCGCCATTTACATTCAGCAAAGGAAAATCTGGCACACAATCAATAGTATTATAGCTTTAGTAAAGGTTCATTAATATTTTATACATAATTTAATAAATTTGCTGGAAATAATCACTTATAAAATCATGTTTGTAAATCTTGGTAATGGTGCAGTAATGTCTAGTAACTGATCTAGGTACACACAGTCACAGTTGATCAGTGTATGATCTTTTGCGTTTTTCCATGTTCTGCTCCATTGCTAGTATTGCTACCCAAAGTAAGGCATTACTGAGATAAATATTTCTGTTTTTGAGATTTTTATTTATCGCAATACCAAAATTCGACGAAGAAGCAAGTTTTCGCTAGTTTAACACACTAGGAGAAGATTGTTTTAGCGTAATATTTAGTTGAATCTTAATTTAAATTAACTTCTAATAAACTCTTTATCTTTATCTGTTTTGGCAAAGGAATCTGAATCTAAGGCCTTAATCATGGTTTCTTCCGAAATATCTGTAAGGAATCATCGCAGATGTAGACCTCCAGTACGCTACTTAAAATGCACTGTATCTTTATGAATAAGGATGGTTAATGTTTTTATTTTAATTGATATATTTGAATGAATATTTGAAACATTAAAATTGCAGCAAATACCGCACTAAAGCCGAGTCAAGTCTATTTAATAAAATAATCAATTTATCTTTAGTTAGTATTCTCATTTACCTGTAAAACTTCAACATAAATGTCAATCTGTGAGCGCGGATACAATTCCGTCTTGATAGCTGCTGTCAATGCCTGTCTGAGATGAAGCGACATCTCTTGCGACTTTCTATCGCCTCGGGGGCGGTTTTTGCGTTCACCTGGTGGTAGAAAAAGGTGTTTGAATCAGATCTTCAGAAAAATTAAAGCTAATCAACATAGTCTTAATAAGTTGTTTTTGAGGGTTATTGAAATGAAGATGCTGGAGGGAAGTTGTGTTGATGCCAGTCTAGTCTAAAGTAACTTCTTTACCGTAACTGATAACTATAGTAAAGAGTACCCAGGGTGATAATATTTTATTTAAGTATACAAAATATTTCAAAAAAATTCGTGAAAGTATGTCGTCTCCATAGCGCACCTAAGGCTGGGCTCCACAAACTTAATAAGTTGAAATTGTAATGAAAAGGGCACATTACCCAAAAACAAAAATAAGTAAATACCTATCAATTTAAAAACTTTGTAAAGTATTGTTACCTGTAGAAAATGTAGCCATACTATATTGGCAGTTCACAACTACGCCTTCTGTAGAGCTTTTTGACTTTGAAGCCTAAAACGCAAAGAATACCATACAGTTTAGCACCCAGTGAGCATTGAAAAATTATAACCTTAAAACCACTTAATATTTACAAATAAAACAATTTATTTTTCGTTTTATCTTACCAAGAAAGAACGAAAGAAATAAGGTATGAAAGTCGTGGAAGTAAAATACCTGGTGAGGGCCATAAACAGCAGCTAAAACTTTAGTGTTTCCTTGCTCTAAATAAGCGCTACCGTCCGGCTGAGTAAAAACACCAAGTTTACACCTGATACGGCGAAGTTCATTGGGCCGGCGGCCATCTAAGCGAAGACCCTGACTTGAGAGAAGATCTGGACCTGGCATTGCGGATTTAACACAAGAAAACCTCAAAAATTTAACTCAAACGCTGCACTTTTTACTGACTGAAATGAAAACAAAAACAAAACATATGGATTTGTGTTGGCAACCATATTTACGTTCGTAATTTTATGAATAAAAAATGGTGAAAGACTTTATTTAGTTTGTAGACAATTATTTGCGGTCACATATTCTTTTCGCATTCAACGCAAATTACAAATTAAAATACCTGTTATTCTTTATTTGTAATTTCCACGGATAAAAAGCATGTAACAGGTTATAATTTTGATATGCAAAGAAAAAAAAATTTCATAAATTTATAAACGAAAAATATTTTCTCTCTTCTTCCCTTCCCTCTCCTTCTTCACCTCCTCTGTTTAATCGTTTTCATTGGGATATTTTTCCACGTAGATAAATCAACGTTTTTGATTGGTTAAAATTGAAGACAACTATTCCAACAGCCAATCACACTCATATGTATTTTTTTTAATTAAAAATGATAAATAAAATTTGTCAAAGAAAACAATTAACAACGCACGCATCCGTCAATGGCGGATCTATTGTTTTGTGGTTTTCTGTAAATTAATTACAAAAACCATTGTAAAAAGGTAAGTTTTCTTATTAAAATCTACAAAAAAAGTAACTAAAGACCTAAAAGATTACCTACATAAATACAAAATGTGTAATCTTTTAATTTTGTACTGATAACAAGTCAACAAAGATCGTGCCCGGTGGAAGATTAACATATTTCCAAATATTAGATCAATCAATACATAGCGTAGCGATACAATTATTCTAATTACGTAAACACAAGACAAGCGCCCGTTATCTTGCGACCTCATTTGGTCCACTTGTCACGCTCGTTCTATAAGATTATATTGTTTTTGGTTATATTGATAATATTATGATTTTGTAAGGAATGTTAGAATTTCTACTGAGTTTTTTTTCAGGTAAATAAGCATTGATGTCTGCAATGGACGTTGACGACTCGGCGGTCGACCTGAGTGTCAAGTAAGTATAATTTGATTCTAACATTATGATTTTGGATAGATTTCAATATTGCATAGGTACCATACTGAGCTACACATTAAGTAATTAAGATCTTTCTGTACACTTAGAGCAATACCTAAATATCTTGTATCTTGTAACAATAATTCAAAAATTTTATAAGCTTGTTATTAGTAAGTATATATGTACAAGAAAAATTTATGAGTATATCAAAATACAGTATACCTGCGCTACAACCTACACCAGTTCGTATAGTCCTATAAATCAATACAAAGTATTTAAGAACGTCCCTTCTGCTGTCAGTCTGTTAATAATAATAAATGCTTAAATCTTTAAAACTATGCAATAGATTTTGATGCACTTTTTTTAATAGTTAGATTGATTTTAGACGAAGGTTATATGTAAATCTCATGGATAAAAAGCAGTTATGGTCGAAAGACCAATTGCATGTTGGCAAGGATATAGGAAAAAAAATATGTAAAATTACATGCACAACATAGAAATAGGTTAGGCGATACTAAGTTCTCCGAGCAGGCTAGTATATTAATATAATATCTGTTTACAGGTCATTGCCCCCAGAACTGAGCGAGCTAAGAGCTCTAACTGCGAGTGGGCTGACAATAACACCAGCCCAGCCACCTGCCCATGTCAGTGCCTTCTTCTTGTTGTTAAAGTCATTGAAAATATAGTAGATTGATAGTTTTTTTTTTTAAGTAAAGTAAAAGTAAGTTAAAAGCACTTTATTGCACACATAGTAAGATACAAAAGAAGTAAAATAACAGGTATTAATAAAAAAATTGAATCTTAAACATTTATAGGGTTTTGTTATATAGATTGGAAACTGGCAAATATCAAAAATGTTAAACAGTATTCCACTAGATAATGCTGCCTAGTATTTTTAGGGCATGTTGTATAGATTTTAGGTTAGAGACTAAAGAAAGCTACTGATTGTTGCCAAAAGCACAGATTACTAAATAGTTACCACGTAACCAAAAGTGGCCGTTTTAAGCAACCCTATGTAGCTTTCTTTGGTTTCTGACCTAAAAGTAAGACATCAGTGCTCTAAATATACTAGGCTGCATTATCTAGTGGAATACTATGCTATGGCTCTGAAAAGAAATTTGAATGGAGCCAAAACTTGTCAACATTGTTTGGTACTCATGGTGTAATTGTATTATCATAAAACTTTAACATGGCTTATTTTTGAGATTGAGAAGATTTCAACAACAATTACAGATAGAAATGTTTTAAATTTTACCAGCTATAGCACATAGAAAACGACCCAACACTGAGTCATCTTATTCTATGTGCTTTGCCCCTTAAGCCATTTGTAATAATAGCTAATGATATTCCTATTCACTATCCCAGGGAGCATCAGGCAAGCGAGTACTGCGTCCTCGGTCGGAGCAGCGCAGCTATGCAGAGAGTCCGGACATTGTTCTGCTGCCTGCCGCACCGCCTCATAGGAAACCCACCTTGCCTGCTCCATTTAACGGTATGTTTAACCTTTGATCTTATAAGAACAGGTAAACAAGCTAGAGACAACTTCCAGCCAAGTTACTTAAGCCAGTTTTTATTTATATGATTTTATTAAGACACAAATATGGTTTTGCACATTACTTTTACTATATAATAATAACTAGAGGCTGCCCCGCGGTTTCACTCGCGAACATTTCTCATAAACACAAAAATCCCGTTTTTTCCCGTTCCCGTGTGAATTTCGGGAAATCCCTTCTTAGTGCTCACCTACACTCCCTAAGTAACCTACATGGAAAATTTCAGCCCGCTACGCCCAGTAGTTTCGGTTCTGCGTTGTCTGTCAGTCAGTCACGGAAGAGTTTTATATATATTGATTTGAATAATACCAATTATCAAATTTTATTAGCATTGTCATATGGAAATATGTATTGAGATGATGTCGAAAGAGATCAAAAGGGACAGAAACAAATGGTCGGTAATAATATGGCGCATAACAAACAACTTTCCTAGAGTAACATGTGATGAATTCTCAAAACTAACATGAACTCTTCAATACTTGAATTTGTTCAATCAGCTTCGAATATCAAGTTTGATTTATTACCTTGTCAGAAACAATCTGTATACATAAAGATAGATGTATAGATGGTAACATGGATTTAATATATAAACTTTTTAAATTTAAAACAGATGTATCAAATAAACTTTTTAAATTTAAAACAGATGTATCAAACAAGCTGAGCGAGCGGTCAGTGAACGTGTCAATAACTGCCACTCCGCGAGCAGAATCGCCCCGCGAGCCGCGCTCCGAGGACGAAGAGTCTGACGAGGAGAATGACCCCATACTGCCCAAGCCTGATCATAGGGTCTGTTACATAGTCCACCTAGTTACTAGTCTAATTTAATGAAAAGTACAGTATATAATGTGGGCTAAAAGTTATTCTGCTTCGGGTGCTGTTACACTACCGAGTTGCAGAGGCAGTCTTAATACAGATATACAGGGTGTAATTAATATAGTGGATGTTAGGTTACACTAGCTTTAATTACGGCTATAATACTAAGAGAAATACACACAAAGACGAACAAATACACTGAGACCGGGCAACAAACATCGATATTCTGCCAACTGAATAGAAAGAAAGAAAAGAATTGCCACAAAGACAAACATTGCTTCGCTTGGCAAATGGGTTGGCGAACGCAGTATGGCACTTCTAGTTTTTCAAAGGATACTGCTGCCCGTAGCCCGTTCCCTTAGTCGCCTTTTCGACACCCATAGGGTGATGGTTTTCTGCGCCGCCTCTGCACGTCACATTTGAATAAAACAAATACGTTATTTTTATATTTTCAGGAGCTATCAAGTGCCGAGATATGGGAGCGTGAGCGTAAGCTGAGGGCTTTGCGGGAGAAACTTAGAGCGGAGGAGACGAAATTGGTGCTGCTCCGCAAGATACGCCAGTCACAGCACTCGGCCCTGCCGCCTCCGGCCAAGGTACTGTGAAAACTGTGATTTTATACCTGACGAGCTGTCCCGGCTTACTTCGTTACGCCATAGAATATAAGATACTACTAAAGACTTGGCTCTATAGACTATGTTCGTTTGACTGCCCAGAATGGGTGAATAAAAAAACAAACAACAACAATAAACCACCTGTCAAAATATGTAAACACCGGAAAAAATATTGCACCTTGGGTTACATTATTTGAGATTAAGTAAGGATCCCTAATTTTTTTGAAAATCTAATATAGCCTATGACACTCGGGGATAGTGTAGCTTCCTACCAGTGAAAGATTTTTTCAAATCGGTTCAGTATTTCCGGAGCCTATTCGTTACAAACAAACAAACAAAAAAATCTTTCCTCTTTATAATATTGTACCTGATATTGCTATCATCACTTCAGCCGAAAGAAGCCACTGCTGGTCCAGCAGTGCTGGACATAGGCGTTCCTTATAAATCGCTACAACGACCCGTCCTGATATTGATTATTTTGCTTATTTTGACAGCCACTTTAGTACATTGGCGGTCTAGGAGGGCGAAACAGATTTGTCTATGGTTTCGTCAGTCCTAGACTGTATTACCAAAGAACAAGAGCTATTTCGCAATACATAAAAAAAGCAAGTGTTACGCCGTCCTAGATCTCCACTGTACAGTGGCCGTCTGCAGGTCGGCGTAACATTTCAGGTTTTTCTGTATTCGAAATTAGTTTTTGTTCTTTGGTAATACAGTCTTGGGTGCACGAGACCATAGAGAAATCTGTTACGTCTTCCTAGACCCCCACTGTACAAATATGTACACAAATTTATAAACAGACGAGCTGTCCGGCGGCTAACTTCGTTACGCCATAGAATATAAGATGCTACTTAAGATTTGGCTCTATAGACTTTGTTCCTTGGACTCCCCAGATAAAGAAACAAACAACAACAACAAACCACCTGTCAAAATATGTAAACAATGGAAAAAAATGCACCTTGGGTTACTTTATTGGAGTTTAAGTAAGGATCCCTATTTTTTTTTGAAAATCGAATATAGCCTTTGTCACTCGGGGATAGTGTTAGTGTAGCTTCAAAAACAGCAACAGTGAAATATATTTTTTAATTTGTTTAGTATTTCCGGAGCCTATTCGATGCAAACAAATAATCAAATCTTTCCTCTTTATTATTGGTATAGATGGCTTGAGCGGAGTGGTTTAACATTATAATTTTGTGCAGGAGTCGTCGGGCGGGGCGCCGGGCGCGGCGCTGGCGGGCAGCTGCGTGGTGCCGCCCGGCGTCACCGTCACGCCCGCGCCGCCGCCCGCCCACCAGCACAACAAGGTGACACCTAGTATTAGTTACACCCTCTATTATGTGAATTACATCCTCTATTATATGAATTATTATATTATTATTATATTTCCTAATTTATTACTAGCTATATAGTACAGCCCATACAGTATCGAAGCATTTTATTTAGCTGGGATCCCCGGTATGCTAAACTGGAGCCTAGCAATCAACAGTGGTCCTTCGAGCCGGATCACTGTTGATTGCTAGGCTCCAGTTTAGCATCCCTGGGATCCTAGCTAAATAAAATGCTTCGATACTGTATGAACATGGTCGGAACATTGAGTAAATGATGTGTTCGGTCGGCAGCGGTCGTCGAGCGGCGCGGCGCTGCCCACGTCCGCCAGCGCGATGGGCGGCCGCTCCGCCAGCCTGCCCGGCGGCGCCACGCTCACGCCCGGCGCCTTCCGCTCGCAGGTACTACACTACCACCTCTACTCTACCACTACCACACCCCTCTACTCGAACACTCCGCCCGGCGCCTTCCGCTCGCAGGTACTACACTACCACCTCTACTCTACCACTACCACACCCCTCTACTCGAACACTCCGCCCGGCGCCTTCCGCTCGCAGGTACTACACTACCACCTCTACTCTACCACTACCACACCCCTCTACTCGAACACTCCGCCCGGCGCCTTCCGCTCGCAGGTACTACACTACCACCTCTACTCTACCACTACCACACCCCTCTACTCGAACACGCCGCCCGGCGCCTTCCGCTCGCAGGTACTACACTACCACCTCTACTCTACCACTACCACACCCCTCTACTCGAACACTCCGCCCGGCGCCTTCCGCTCGCAGGTACTGCACTACCACCTCTACTCTACCACTACCACACCCCTCTACTCGAACACTCCGCCCGGCGCCTTCCGCTCGCAGGTACTACACTACCACCTCTACTCTACCACTACCACACCCCTCTACTCGAACACTCCGCCCGGCGCCTTCCGCTCGCAGGTACTACACTACCACCTCTACTCTACCACTACCACACCCCTCTACTCGAACACTCCGCCCGGCGCCTTCCGCTCGCAGGTACTACACTACCACCTCTACTCTACCACTACCACACCCCTCTACTCGAACACTCCGCCCGGCGCCTTCCGCTCGCAGGTACTACACTACCACCTCTACTCTACCACTACCACACCCCTCTACTCGAACACTCCGCCCGGCGCCTTCCGCTCGCAGGTACTACACTACCACCTCTACTCTACCACTACCACACCCCTCTACTCGAACACTCCGCCCGGCGCCTTCCGCTCGCAGGTACTACACTACCACCTCTACTCTACCACTACCACACCCCTCTACTCGAACACTCCGCCCGGCGCCTTCCGCTCGCAGGTACTACACTACCACCTCTACTCTACCACTACCACACCCCTCTACTCGAACACTCCGCCCGGCGCCTTCCGCTCGCAGGTACTACACTACCACCTCTACTCTACCACTACCACACCCCTCTACTCGAACACTCCGCCCGGCGCCTTCCGCTCGCAGGTACTACACTACCACCTCTACTCTACCACTACCACACCCCTCTACTCGAACACTCCGCCCGGCGCCTTCCGCTCGCAGGTACTACACTACCACCTCTACTCTACCACTACCACACCCCTCTACTCGAACACTCCGCCCGGCGCCTTCCGCTCGCAGGTACTACACTACCACCTCTACTCTACTCTACCACACCCCTCTACTCGAACACTCCGCCCGGCGCCTTCCGCTCGCAGGTACTACACTACCACCTCTACTCTACCACTACCACACCCCTCTACTCGAACACTCCGCCCGGCGCCTTCCGCTCGCAGGTACTACACTACCACCTCTACTCTACCACTACCACACCCCTCTACTCGAACACTCCGCCCGGCGCCTTCCGCTCGCAGGTACTACACTACCACCTCTACTCTACCACTACCACACCCCTCTACTCGAACACTCCGCCCGGCGCCTTCCGCTCGCAGGTACTACACTACCACCTCTACTCTACCACTACCACACCCCTCTACTCGAACACTCCGCCCGGCGCCTTCCGCTCGCAGGTACTACACTACCACCTCTACTCTACCACTACCACACCCCTCTACTCGAACACTCCGCCCGGCGCCTTCCGCTCGCAGGTACTACACTACCACCTCTACTCTACCACTACCACACCCCTCTACTCGAACACTCCGCCCGGCGCCTTCCGCTCGCAGGTACTACACTACCACCTCTACTCTACCACTACCACACCCCTCTACTCGAACACTCCGCCCGGCGCCTTCCGCTCGCAGGTACTACACTACCACCTCTACTCTACTCTACCACACCCCTCTACTCGAACACTCCGCCCGGCGCCTTCCGCTCGCAGGTACTACACTACCACCTCTACTCTACCACTACCACACCCCTCTACTCGAACACTCCGCCCGGCGCCTTCCGCTCGCAGGTACTACACTACCACCTCTACTCTACCACTACCACACCCCTCTACTCGAACACTCCGCCCGGCGCCTTCCGCTCGCAGGTACTACACTACCACCTCTACTCTACCACTACCACACCCCTCTACTCGAACACTCCGCCCGGCGCCTTCCGCTCGCAGGTACTGCACTACCACCTCTACTCTACCACTACCACACCCCTCTACTCGAACACTCCGCCCGGCGCCGTCCGCTCGCAGGTACTACACTACCACCTCTACTCTACCACTACCACACCCCTCTACTCGAACACTCCGCCCGGCGCCTTCCGCTCGCAGGTACTACACTACCACCTCTACTCTACCACTACCACACCCCTCTACTCGAACACTCCGCCCGGCGCCTTCCGCTCGCAGGTACTGCACTACCACCTCTACTCTACCACTACCACACCCCTCTACTCGAACACTCCGCCCGGCGCCTTCCGCTCGCAGGTACTGCACTACCACCTCTACTCTACCACTACCACACCCCTCTACTCGAACACTCCGCCCGGCGCCGTCCGCTCGCAGGTACTACACTACCACCTCTACTCTACCACTACCACACCCCTCTACTCGAACACTCCGCCCGGCGCCTTCCGCTCGCAGGTACTACACTACCACCTCTACTCTACCACTACCACACCCCTCTACTCGAACACTCCGCCCGGCGCCTTCCGCTCGCAGGTACTGCACTACCACCTCTACTCTACCACTACCACACTACTCTACTCGAACACTCCGCCCGGCGCCGTCCGCTCGCAGGTACTACACTACCACCTCTACTCTACCACTACCACACCCCTCTACTCGAACACTCCATAGAATAATACTTCTTCTTCAAATTTAAGGCGGTAACTCTCGGTATGGCGCGAAATTTAAATTTTTTTCGCGTTTTTTTAATTATTCTGGCGAAAGTATTCATTTTTAACCCCCGAACGAAAAAATTCAGAGAGGGGTGTTATAATTTTAACGTGTGTATCTGTCTGTCTGTCTGTCTGTGGCATCGTAGAGCCCAAACGGCTGAACCGATTTTCGTTTAGTTTTTTTTGTATCATAGATAATTTTAGGCCGAGTGTTCTTAGCCATGTCTCATGAAGATCTGATCAGCGGTTTGAAGATGATCAGCTCTTGAATAATGGATGAGAGGATCTAACTAGCTTCCTTATGTCCGATCGATTTGAAATTTGGTACCATGTTACATCTATGTTATAGAAAGTATTTGGTAAGGTAACCATGACCTGATCTGCCGTTTGAAGATGATCAGCTCTTGAATAATGGATGAGAGGATCTAACAACCTTCTATTTGTCCTATCAATTAAAAATTTGGTACAGTGTTAGTTCAATGATATTGAAAGTATATGTTAAGGTAACCATGATATTTTTAAGATGATTAGCTCTAGTTCTACTTAAGCTGATGAGGGGTCTGACTGGGTCGGGGGTTTTTAAATTTTTAAATTTGAGTTATCTATACCAATATTATAAAGAGGAAAGATTTGTTTGTTTGTTTGTAACGAATAGTAAAAATTCCTTCACTGGTAGGAAGCTACACTATCCCCGAGTGTCATAGGCTATATATAAGATTTTAAAAATAATTAGGGAACCTTACTTAAACTCGAATAAAGTAACCCAAGGTGCAATTTTTTTTCCATTGTTTACATATTTTGACAAGTGGTTTGTTGTTGTTGTTTGTTTCTTTATTCGCCCATTCTGGGGAGTCTAAGGAACAAAGTCTATAGAGCCAAGTCTTTAGTAGTATCTTTTAATCTATGGCGTAACGAAGTTAGCCGGGAAAGCTCGTTATTAATAAAGTTTTAATGAATTCGCGTATGTAAAATAAAAAACCATCTCCCACATTGTAATACAACGTTTTTTGAAGACAGACCTACCTGATTTTGTGTCTTAGGACATAACTTGACTAAAAGGCCAAAAATCAAGTTATTATATACTTTTAATATTATGAAAGTAACACCACAGTGTAATAAATAGTACTTCCTACAATACGGGCACTCCCTGCCTCCCTCAGCAAGTGCGGCCCCGCGCTCGGTTACCTCTCAGTTACCGCTCATACAAGTAGCACGACTCATATCACTGCACGCACACGCGAGCTTCAGCTGTGCGCGAAGCAACGCGATTTTTTTAACCCCCGAACGAAAATTCAGAGAGGGGTGTTATAATTTTAACGTGTTATCTGTCTGTATGTCTGTCTGTGGCCTCGTAGAGCCCAAACAGCTAAACCGATTTTCGTTTAGTTTTTTTTTGTATCATAAATAATTTCTGGCCAAGTGTTCTTAGCCATGTCTGATGAAGATCTGATCAGCCGTTTGAAGATGATCAGCTCTTGAATAATGGATGAGAGGATCTAACTAGCTTCCTTATGACCGATCGATTTGAAATTTGGTACCATGTTACATCTATGATATTGAAAGTATATGTTAAGGTAACCATGACCTGATCTGCCGTTTGAAGATGATCAGCTCTTGAATAATGGATGAGAGGATCTAACCACCTTCCATTTGTCCTATCGATTTGAAATTCGGTACCGTGTTACTTCAATGATATTAAAAGTATATGATAACGCAACCATGATCTTTTCAAGATGATAAGCTCTAGTTCTAGTTAAGTTGATTAGGGGTCTGACTGGGTCGGGGGTTTTTAATTTTTTTAATTTGAGTTATCTATAAAGTGTCCTCGGTGTGGTATAGTAAGATGAACCCTCTCCCTCCGGCAGAGCTCGCTGGCGGGCGGCGCGAGCATCACGCCCTCCGTCACCATCACGCCCGCGCCGCCGCCCGCCGCCGCGCAGGCGCAGAAGGTATGTGTCTTACCTAGTCTCAGCTCTCATTTATAACCCAGTTAACCTCGATACTAGCGCCATTCTCAAAAAAAAAAATATTTTAGGTAGAGCAAAGAAGAATTGGCCAATACCTCCCAATGCTTCTACTTTGTAAATTCTATTTATGCTAGCTGCGTCAGAAACTTCGTTGGCGCGATGTAGGAATTGCTGATCGAGCTATCTCCGCTTTCACAAGACATCACTAGGTGGCGCTAGTGTGCCCCCCTACAATATCTTCTAAAGTAAGGCAAATATAAAAATGTGACACAGTATGACACTAGATAATCTTGCTTAGTATTTTTTTTGAGCACAGTAAAGTCCTAACTTAAAAGAAGAAAATTAATCACAGGTCCACTTTTATCAACACTTTGTAGCCTCCTTTAGTCTTTAATCTAAAAGCTATACAACAGTGCCCTAAAAATACTAGGCTACATTATCTAGTGTCATACTGTGCCACATTTTTGATATTTGCCTTAGTTTAGAAGATATATATTTTTTTTTTGTAAATGGCGCTAGCATTGCGGTAAACTGGCTCTTAAAAGAGGAATACGTATGAACCTAAATTATTTAATGCTGAAGCGACGTTATTCATTAATGGACATCAAAATCATCGTGAAGATTTAGGTAGTGCAAAACGTTTTTCCCCGCAACGCAAATTTCATCACAAAATTAGATCTCTCTCTGTCGCATGGTTGGGGTTAGAGGGCGACAGCATGAGTTTTTCTTAATACTTTGCGTTGCTATCAGTCCTTTTAAGGACACTAACCGTCTTATTCATAAAGATACAGTAGATTTTAAGTAGCCTTACTGGAGGTCTACTTCTCTGGTTTGTTGTATGGTAAATACATGACATCGAGTCTAAATTGACATACGTCAAATAACTAAAATGCTCTTTAACTTTTTATGAATATCAGGGTAAGCGTTTAACGCTTCAAGATCGACAAATAGGCCTATGTTTGATATCGTACAAGACGCGTCCCCTCATTGACTGTGCCAACGCGTCTCCGTAAACGGTCTCATACATTGCTATACGTTGATTTAGCCCCGCACGGCGCCTCTTTAATCGGCCTAATGGCAAAACACATATTATGTTTATGGTTATGTTTGTAAATTTAAAGTAAATCCTCGATTTACAAGCCTGCCCAGGATAGTTCCTCGGTCACGAGCAGCACCAGTGATGCAGTGAGTATGATATCGGATTATGAACCTTAACGTAATAGCAATAGGAATTGGATTAGACTGCTTTTATTTAACTAGCAATGTATGTATGTGTACAAGTGATGTTTGGGCGAAATCTTGCAACTCAGTTTTGAAGCAGATTTCTTGAACAGATTGAGCTGAAATTTTGCATACACGTTCAGGAAGCCTAGCAATACTCATTAAGATAAACAACAGCGCCACTCCCGATGAATAATTAATATCTTCTAAACTTCGGCCGAAATTAAAAAATGTGCGTCTTTGACTCCCTAGATAATTATTGCTTAGAATGTTTAAGGCCCTGTTGTGTAGCTTTCAGGTTCCAAATCTACACAAAAAACGGTTTGTTGCCTAAAGTGGCCACTTTTAGTTTCATCAATACATATTGTAAAACAAAGTCGCTTTCCGCGTCTGTCCCTATGTATGCTCAAATCTTTAAAACTATGCAACAGATTTTGATGCGGTTTTTTTAATAGATAGAGTGTTTCAAAAGGTAGGTTTATAAGTATAATACATAAGCAACATAGTAATAGGTTAGGCAGTACGAAGTTCGCCGGGTCGACTAGTAAGTGTATATTTCTAGTAAGTTCATTATCCTAAAAGTTACACAACAGACACTTAAACATTCTAAACAAGATTATCGAGGGCGTCCAGGACGCACATATTTGATTTCGGCCATGGTTTAAACATATAAATTATTTATCATAGTGGCGCTAGTATCGCACGCACCCCTTAATATAACCTACTATTGAAACCAGGCAAGCTCACGCAGTGCGGAGGAGACGCAAACTCCGGCGCAACGGCAGGCGGCAGCCAAGCTGGCTCTGAGAAAGCAGCTCGAGAAAACTCTACTCCAGGTAAGTCTAAATAACCGTACAGTGGCGGTCTAGGACAGCGTAACAGATTTGTCTATGGTCTCGTGCGCCCTAGACTGTATTACCACAGTATAATATTTATTTATTACGAGCTGTCCCGGCTTACTTCGTTACGCCATAGAATATAAGATACTACAAAAGACTTGGCTCTATAGACTATGTTCTATTGACTGCCCAGAATGGGCGAATAAAAGTACAAACATCAACAACAAACCACCTGTCAAAATATGTAAACAATGTAAAAATATTGCACCTTGGGTTACATTATTTGAGTTTAAGTAAGGATCCCTAATTTTTTTGAAAATCTAATATAGCCTATGACACTCGAGGATAGTGTAGCTTCCTACCAGTGAAAGATTTTTTCAAATCGGTTCAGTATTTCCGGAGCCTATTCGTTACAAACAAACAAACAAATCTTTCCTCTTTATAATATTGGTATAGACATACAGTATGGGCACTCCCTGCCTCCCTCAGCAAGTGCGGCTCCCCCGCTCGGTCACCTCTCAGAGACGCTCAGTACAAATAAAGCGTCGCGCGTCTTATCTTACTCACACAAGCATGATACGCGATTTTCTGCAGTGTTCGAAGCAACGCGTTTTTTCTATGAAGTGTCCGAGGTCAGGTATTACCAAAGAACAAGAGCTATTTTGCAATACAGAAAAATCGAAAATATTACGCTGACCTAGTCCGCCACCGCCACTGTACAATAATACACTCGGCCTGGTACAGTGGCGGACACGGTCGGCGTAACACTTCCGGTTTTTCTGTATTGCAAAATAGCTCTTGTTCTTTGGTAATACAGTCTCTGGCTGACGAAACCATAGACAAATCTGTTACGGCCTCCTAGTCCGTGACTGTACCTCTCTTCCGAGAACCGCGAACACAAGCCGAAACAGATCATGAATTTGTTGATTTTGACTAACTTAGAGATTGAGATTGAGTTTTTTTTTTAAGGTATCTTTTTTTCTATGGCGTAACGAAGTCCGCCGGGACAGCTCGTAAATTACCAAAGAATGCCTCCGCTCGTATGAGGGCGGGATTTAGACTACCGTCGTTATAGGACATTTTACCTTATTTATCGACTTAAAACCTTTTTGGAGGTCTTACCTACTCTGCGTCTTCCGGTGCGCGTTATCTGCGTTATGAATGCTCCGTAGCTCAGTTGACAGTGATGTGGACTGAGACGCGTGTGCACCTGGGTTGATGCCCGACGGAGTGAACATTGTTATGATGAATATCTATGTTTGTTTCCGGTCTGGGTGTAATGTTCGTCTCTGTATTTGTTTCGGGCACCTTAGATACAGGTTCTTACTAGTTACGGGCTGTGAGTGTGATGCGTTATTATAATTATTATCATACAGATTCCGCCGCCCAAGCCGCCGCCGCCGGAAATGAACTTCATACCTTCACCGTCGAACACGGACTTTGTCTACCTGGTCGGGCTGGAGCACGTCGTCGACTACATCACCAATGAGGACCGGTGAGGTGGCCAGAGAAATTAGAATTCTCAATTTTTGTCTTGCTATAGGTCGACGAGATTTTAGTTTTAAATCTTGTTATTGTATTTTTTCTCATGATTTATGACCTCAAAATAACAAAAAAAAAAAAGTAATTTGGTCAGCACGATTGACACTAAATCACCATAAGGACCGGTGAGGTGGCCAGGGAAATGACTAATCTTTTCCCTCTATATTAATTGTTTTCACTCATTGCTTTATGACTTTAAAATGAACTTCATACCTTCACCGTCGAACACGGACTTTGTCTACCTGGTCGGGCTGGAGCACATCAGTCGACGATGTGCCATGACCAATGAGGACCGGTGAGGTGGCCAGAGAAATGAGAATCTCTACTCTTTATATTAATTGTTTTCGCTCATTGCTTTATGGCTGACATTCACAGTCGAGTCGCAGCTCGAACACGCACTACTACAGTCTCGAAATGAAACTTTAAATCGTTCTCCACTCCAAATTGATATACACAGTTGAGTTTCGACAGTGAAGCTTACGCTCGACGGAGTATAAGACGGCTCAAGCCAGGATAATTAGTACTCGAGCCAGGATAATTAGTACTCGGTAACAACCTCTCAGAGTATCATACTCGACCGAGTAGCCTCCAAATACTGACTGCGAATGTCAGCCTATGACTTTAAAATGAACTTTATACCATCACCGTCGAACACGGGCTTTGTCTACCTGGACGGGCTGGAGAACTCTCTATGACAAAGAGATGCATTGAAAAGTAATGGCAATTTGCTCTTCGTTCTGCCTATAACTCTGTCGACGTCAATAAGTAAACTTGCATTCTTTTAGTTTTGAGAACTCGCAACGACTAGCTCGCAACTCGCTAGTGTGTAGGGATGTGTCGATGCGATCCGATCTTTTAGAAAATAGGATCGAAGCCATATGATACGACGCTCTTTGGATCGGATCGAGATCATAAGATTTTTTGCATAACTTTAAAGAATTATTCATAAGAGCATGCTTTGTTTTTTTTTTTTAATAATAAATATCAAAAATCTTGCTTAATTGCATCCGATCCGGATTGATTTCCTTGTTATCGCATCGACATCATCCAATCCGCGGATCGGATTGGTGCGTTACGATCCGATCCGATCCGATCCTCATAATCGGATCGATGATCTGGATCGCGCGTCCCTACTAGCGTGTGACGTCCCTGTCCCTGACACAAGTCTGGTACACAGGTTCCCGCGCTCGTCCGTCCCCGCGCTGTGCGCGCAGTGCGGCTGCGACTTCACGCCCGTGTGGCGCTGGGAGCGGCCGCACGCGTCTCGCCGCGACGCGACATTCTCTCCGCACGAGGCGCGCGCCGCACGCCGCCTGTGCGAGCTGTGCGTCTCCGGGAACGTCAAGAGGGCTCTGAAGGTATCTCTCACTAGTCTAGAGCTACTAGCTAGCTTATATAACCCGCATTTTTTTCATAAAAAATATGTTTTCAGAGCCTTTTATTGAAACTAACATACATGTAATTTGTTCTACCAGGCGGAGCACACGGCTCGGCTCAAGACAGCCTTCGTCCGCGCCCTGCAACAGGAGCAGGAGATCGAGCGGCGCCTGGCCGAGCCGCCGCCCGCGCACCTCGCGCCGCCCGCGCGCCCCATACAGGTCAGTGCTACATACCACGCTCTGCTGGTGATAGGCTGCTGGTAGAACCGCGCCCAAACCTGTTTATGAGGCGTCTGTAAATTATGGAACACTGCCCCCAAACCTTTATGTGAGGCGTCTGTAAATTGCGCAGAATCGACTAGCGACAGTAAAGCTGTACAAATAGTTTAACGTTTGATAAAAAGGGTATTTAAGGGTATTTTTCAAACAGTGTTATGATTCACGAAGGGGAGCTTTTTTAATGTTTTTTTTTTTTGTAAAATAATAGAGATAACTAATGTATTCAGATGTCGGTGACGCGCACCAGCTCCCGCCCCGCGGCCGCGCCCGCGCCGCCGCCGCCCGCCAAGACGCCGCTGCCGTCTAACACCAGGTACTGTACTTAATACTTACACCTTGTATAGAGGGATTTTATTATACTGGGTGTTACTGACAAGGTGGTGAGGCTGACCCGGCAAACTTCGTATCGCCTTACAATTTTCTATGGGACTAGCTGCCAGGGCGAACTTTGTACCTCCTCTACAAAGTTCTGACATAGTGACCTATCAACGCACAGCCCAAACCACTGGACGGTTAAACTTATAAAGCTTCTATGATGTAGGCATACCCTAAGAAAAGATTTCGATAAATTCCAACCCTAAGGGGATAAAATAGGGGATGAAAGTTTGTATAAATCTTTTAAAATCTAAAAAATTTACGTTACTGACTGACTGACAGACAACGTAGAGCCATAACTAATAGGCGTAGCGGGCTCAAATTTGGCAAGTGAGTTCCTTGGGGAGTGTAGAGGAGTACTAACGAATGATTTCCCGAAATTCCCATGGGAACGGGGAAAAACGGAAATTAAAACCGCGGGGCTAGTTAATAATAATACTTCTTAACGCGAGCGAAGCTGCGGGCAAATGCTAGTTATACATATAAACATTCCTGTTGAATCTCTCTTATCTATCAAAAAAAAACGCATCAAAATCCGTTGCATAGTTTTCGAGATTTAAGCATACATAGGGACAGACTTTCAGAGAATATATGTTTTGGTATGTTATTAAATAACAACAATAACGTCTAGTGGCAGTTCCCGCGGGCTATCTAGCGAGCTCCGTCACCACGAGCGCAGTGAGCGTAGCGAGCGTTCCGAGCGTGCTGAGCGCACCGAGCGCAGCGAGCGCGGCGAGCAGCCCTCCAAGAAAGGTAAAGGTAACGAGGAGTATCACCAACTGTTTGTTTTTTTTTTGTATTAAATTTTTATTATACTTTTTTCAATGAATAAAGGTAAATGTCTTCGGGTACGGACTGGCTTATGCACAAAAAATGGCGCCTAGATTTTATAGATTGTGACCTGTTCATAGAAAATCAATATTTTTGTATATAATTCTCTGGATTCATGACTCCTGCTAACTTTTGTTTGCTTATTTATTTTTCGGACATATTTTTTATAATTTTTATAAGTGGTCAAGATGTGCCGAGAAATTATGCCTAAGACTTCGCTTCATCACATTTATTTTATGATGAGTTTAATTACTCCTTTACTTAATAGCAGAATTACTTGCACCACTCTATATATCTGGTTTCGTTAAACGCGCTTTTTGTTCTCAGGGTCATCGACCAGCTCCGGCCAGGGTTCAAGCAGCAGCAAACAGCATCAGGTACAGTAATAATAACACTACAAAACGTATAAATTATTCGATTCCAGTTTTTTTCATTACTTATTTACATTTTCTGAGAACATTTACCATATTTTTTTAAACCATCAGAAAGTAGAGATATCAAACAAAGAAAAAACACACAAACTTTTTTAAAATAGCAGATATTTTACTTGACAATTTTCGATTGAAAATAAGGGTGCTTTTTGAAATTATTATTAACTCAACATAGGGTCAAACATTAATATTTTTAATGAAAAAAAAACTTTGTTTCAGACATGCATGATAAGTTTTCACCAATATTTCGTGTAAAGTTTTTTTTTTTTTCCAAAAGCTATAAATAAATAACGTTATATTCTGTTGGTCAGTTGGCGGCGGCGGCGGCGGCTCAGATGGCCTTCGAGCAGCACAGCGCCGCCGCCATGCAGGCGCTGCAGCACCAGCTGCTGCGAGGTGAGCTGTTGGCGCACTAACGTTGCGCACCCTGTATATAAGATCCGGGTTTTTTTTTTTTCACGTTCTCCTCAACAAGATTCAAGATTTTTATTGCAACTTAGTGTGTACAGGCAGATGTTAATTTTGCCTTAGTAAGGCAAGGGTACAGCAATTTCTGACTATGTCCTTGAAAAAAAAAGTACACTTCTTAAATTTCAAGGTCGAAGGTCAATGTAATGGTCTAATTCTGAACCATCTTCGGTTCTGCCATCTCGGCCTGCAAAAGTTGTGGTGCAATCGTGTAATGATTGACTTAGATGAGAAAATAGATTTTGGTGAATTTTTGTATGATTTGATATATGACTCGATTTTTTTTTATTTTCATTGCTTTTAATTTTTCTTTGAAAAAAAAAACGCTTTAAAGGCTGATGGACCTCTTGTACACCCCTACACCACTGTCTTGTCTGACGCCAACTGAAACAGCCGTAGGTCATTGCTCTGATAGTACAAATCATATTTAGTTTTTTTTCTGAAAAAACTTTCGAAGGCTTTCAAGTGAGCACGATTAATTATTTGTCAAATCGTTTTCAGGAATCAATCATGTCACTATGCCTACCTTGTATAAATTTTACGATAAAAAAGTAACCGTGTATACATGTTTTATTACACAAGAGAGCTAAAGTAATGTAATTGTATTCCCTTGGTCAGGTCTATCAGGCGCGGCGGGCGGCGGCTCGGCCGGCATGTCGGCGGCGGCTGCAGCGGCCATGATGCAGTTTTCTCCGCTACTGTACACCTACCAACTAGCCATGGCTCAAGCCTCCGCTCTAGGGAAGAGATGTAAGTTACTTTACCAACTGTATTATAGCATCATCATCGTCATTTTCTCAGCCCGAGGTTTTAGAATGGTCCGTCGAGCCGGATAATGATGCGGCTCAAAGGACCATACTAGCTGACCCGGTGAACTTGTGCAATTCCCTTCGCTGATGTAAACCTACCAACTTGCCATGGCTCAAGGCTCCGCTTTAAGAAAGAGATGTAAGTTACTTTACATACTAAACCTCATTTACTTCTAGACTACCTTATTTAATAAGCCTTATTTACCCTTTAGCCTTATTTATAATAATACCTTATTTAAGTATCCTATACTGGAAGAGGCGAGGTGGTTCAGGGCCGCCCACCATGCGGCTCCGACAAACGAATGTGTATCGGAAAACTTCGTCATTGACTCAGCCGAAAGTCATTATCCGGCTCGAAGGACCACACGAGCTGACCCGGCGAACTTGTGGCTACTCTTACCAGTTAGTCATGGCACAACTCTAAATTACTAACTTTAGCTACTGTATTACTTATATCATTGTCTCAACCGAAAAGCAATATCCGGCTCGAAGGACCAATGAGCCACGAATGAGAAAGCTTACCCTATGTATCAGTGTATATAACCTGCGCACTTAAAGAAACGATTTGTAATTGGCAGCCGTTTTATGGGCTGTATCTCTGTACTCATACTAAATATGAGTGAGATAGCATGCCTGCACTGCCATTTATAAACGTTTCTTTATGTGCGCAGGTTATACACTCATATGCATAGGGTAAGCGTTCCCATTCGTGTTCCATCTCTATTTTGCCACGGACAATTTAAAATCAGATTTTCTAAGGCGTTTTCGGCCTAATTTTTCCATTAAATTATAATAATGAAAAATTAACTTTCCTCATATATCCAGCGGGCAAAGGTTCCTCCACATCCTCATCACAAGCGGGCAGCTCGGCGGCCATGGCGGCGGAGATGCAGCGCGTGGCTGAAGCCCAGAGGCAATATCTACTGGACATGATCCCTGGACAGCACCGGAACAATCCCTGGACCAAGAACTAGACTGGTAACTAGGTCGCTTTATTGATTCTAAAATATAGGTTTCTTATCATTATCTCAGCTCAAAGGCAATGATCCGGCTCGAAGGACCACACGTTTGAGTACATACGGCTTACTCGATTAATGTATTGCATGAGAAATATACTTTGAGTAAGGTAACCCACTCAATTCTTACCATCTTTTGCCTATTATTGACATGGTGAATTTTTCAGTTAAAACACCCATGATGATGATAATGCCAATAAATCCCTATATTAAGCCTCTGCTGTTAGCTAACCCGTACGGGTAAGTACCTTTAGTTAGGGTAAGCGGCCTCATTTTTGGCACCCTTCCAATTATTGGCATGGTTATTTTAAAGGCTGAATATAAGAATGCTTAGTATGTTAAAACACCGTACATAGTACCTTGATTTTGTTATTTATTCTGTGAAATGCCAAACCCTTGTAGTAAGCCTTTTAATCAAAAAGCCAATAAGATGCAATGCATGCAACACGTAGCTGTATCAGCGAACTTCGTACCGCTAGCAATGCGTGTTTTGCTCGATACCAAACTTTTTTTTGAAATAAATTTAAAACCTTTTATAACGAAGTTCCTTATCTAGGGTTGCGGTGGGGACCTAGCCAAGAAAAAGTGCAACGTTACGGCTGAAGTGAGACACAAAAGCGTTACAGCGAAGGAGAGAATGAAAGAGACCGAAACCTTATATCTAAATCCCTCTCTCTCTCGCTCTCTCGCTCGCAGTACTCGCTCCGCTCCCTACGGGCAGTGGCTTGGTCGACTGTCAGTCGGTCTTCGTTCCTATCGCGTGTCCCACGACTCGTTCCCCTTGTCTTCTTTGTAATATATCAAGGTTAAAATTTACCATGAAATCTTTTTGTCCGTTACAGGTACAGGTGACGACGCGCCGAAAGAAAACAGCATTTTGAAACTTAGAATTATGGTAATTAATGTTAGAATAATTATTAGATTAAAAAAAATGCTAGATATTCATTAAAACTGCGACGCACGAGAGAATTTTGAAGGTTTTTTTTTAGTTTTGATTATGAATTACGTGAATAATAATGTTTTACAAAAGTTTTAAATATTTTTACTTAGGTTAAATCAAATTTAAACTGTTTAGACTTAATATAGAAGTAAAATCCTTTCGCACAAACAATTTGCAGAAAAAAAATCTTGAGTGCAGCAGGAAAGCTAAGCGCGCCAAACATTTTTTTTCCTGAATTCATTAAAAGAAAAAGTCGATTTTGATACTTTGACTGCCCAGAGTATTTTTAAACGTCCAATGCTGGACATAGGCCTCCCCCATAAATCGCCACACCGACCGGTCTTGAGCGACCTTCACTCGGTGTACTCCCGCAGCCTTCACCAGGCCGTCTGACCACCTTGTGGGGGTCTGCCTACTCTGCGTATTCCGGTTTGTGGACGCCACTCAGAACTATGTGCTCTTCGTTTCGCAATTCTTTGGGCTATGTTGGTGACTTTATTTCTTCTGCGGGTCACGTGTTTTCTGATTCGAACACGCAGAGAAAATCCGAGCATACCCTTATCCATTGCCTTTGCCCTGTTTAATACATAATAGTAAAAACTTCATAAATCATACACTTTATTGCAAACTAACCATATTATTCATATATTAGATACAGAAGATTTTAGGTAGCTTTACTGGAGGTCTACTTCTCTGGTTTGTTCTATGGTAAATACGTGACATCCAGTCTAAATTGACATATGTCAAATAACCAAAATGCTCTTAAACTTTTTATGAATAATATGGTAAGTGTTTCACAGAATGTTTCCCTTTACATAAAACGAAAAAAATTAAAATAAAAGAAAATGTATTGTGCGCTTGGCTTATATTTGTAAGAATTTAATTAAGTAAGTGTAGGTAGTTAAGATTTCTATGTGTTTATATTTAAGTAATATGTATGTCATTATGCTTTCACAATGCACAACTATACGTAAACTATGTACTAAGGGATTTTTTTTCTTAAATAAAAATATTTGCTAAGTATGATCAGAATAAGTAAAATGTGGGGTTTTCAAAATGTCCCAAATATTCAAAAATTGCCTATTATTTAAGAACTTAGAAGCAGCGTAGTTAGGTAAGGGATTCAAGGGTCTATTTAAAAAAAAGATCAGTTTGAAAGTTTTCTTTTACTAAATTTATATTAGTTTTATATTGAAAGTAATTTAATGTGAATTTGTACATTTTGCTTTTAGCTGCATAAAAGATCATACTACAGTTATCTATCACAGCTCAGGGTTGGTTTTTGAGCTGATTTTAAAATAATTTTCCATCGTATTGTTTTTTTTTTTAATTATTACTATTTTTGTGACGAAATAACTGCGTGTCTTATTTGTATAATTTTTTAATGTTAGATTAATAGATTTTATTAAATCGAATTGCTTGAATGTATCAATATTTAAAGTGTTTCATTTATAAAGTCAGGGGTTTCTTGTTTATCAATTAAGTGGGTAAGGTAAGAAATCCCTAGAGGGCTAAGCATATCATAGCAATAGCGTAGCCATCTCCCATTTCTGTAATAGCACTCTGGCTTTTAGACAAGTGGACTCATAAGAGTAACTTTGTATAAATAATATTAAAATGGAGACTTGGGACTCCTCAGAGAAATAAACCTAAATAAATAAATAAATAATAATCTAGTGGCGGTTTCCAACCTCTTTGCTAACAATACATAACCTAGCGTTTCCCTACCTCACTGATAACTAGCTTAACCACAAAGCAATACTTTTTTAGGCAGTATAGTCGATATGCCTTTGCGTTTACATCACTCAAACCTAAAAGAAGGAATTATCAATCAATCTCTCTGTCAATAGAGATGGGCGATTGTTGAAAAAATCAACAATCGAATTATTCGAATGTTCCCATATAGAGAATTCGAATGAATTTTCGTCATTCGAATGTTTTATTTTCATTCGAATGAAATATCGGCATTCGAATGGATTTTTTCGAACGATAATTCGAATGAATTTTCGGTATGGTAATGTAAAGTACATTTTTATTACATTTTGAAGGATACACGAATGTATTACTACTATTTACATGTTACTAGTATGTATATAATTTACAATTTGTTCTTTTTTCGCTAAAAAATATAAAGTTACTTAATTCTGATATTCGCATAATATCCTATTTGATTTGAAGAGGCTGACAGGAATAAATATGTCATGCACATGCATAAAATACCTACATAATAATGGCATTCCTAACCAATTCAAATAAAACAAATCATTCGAATTAAATATGGATTCGAATGATTTTTTTGCATTCGAATATTTCGAATTGACAATTTTCACAATCGAATAATTCGATTGTTCGGTATTCGAATGTTTCATTCGAATGAATCACTCGCATTCGCCCATCTCTATCTGTCAATCAGTTTTAATGTCATTGTTTTGTTTGTTGTGTTTTTATTTTAGCGAAGACGGGAAAATTCCATAATTCTTGTTATTTTTAATGAGTAAAATAGTTTTTTACAGCTGTTTTTTTACAATTCAATCTCAAAATGGATTCCGACAACTTAACTAAACAGGTAGGTACAAACTCAGCTTAAAACAAACGTTATTATGTTGCACTTCAATCTCAGGCTATTTTTTACAAAAAACATGCTTTCACCATCCAGATAGAAGAAATTGAAGCCCTCAGCTCTATATACGGGTCCGACTGGAGTACAGAGAGTGAGAGTTGCCGCTCTTACAGTGTTAAAATAGAAGAGAACAAAATTGAGGTTATATTGTATGTGACTTTACCACCGGAGTATCCCGGCCAGGCTCCTCCAAAGTTCGAGTTGTCTTCGCCCTGTATGGACAGAAAAACTAAGGAGCAGCTCCACAGTGCACTTAATCAGGTCTATTTGTTAGTATTTTTAATTTTGAAACTGTTATGTATAGGTATAGCTATGTGTGTTGCTGCATTGTACTATCTCGCGACGCGCTGCAAGCGCAAGCTAATAAACCAGTTTGTCATCCATCTCGGTGTTTGATTGACGTCCCATAGCGCATAGTTAGGTACATAATATCTGGCGACGAGGATTAATACATTAATTACGCGTACTTATTACGAATAGGACGCACATGGATAAAAAAGTTGAAAATCGCAATAGTTGACTGCTATAATTTATCTGAATGTGATTTGATGGCAAATTCTTTGAAAAATGAGTTTCCGGATGTATTTGCTGATGGACTAGGAACATTTAAATCTAAGATTCGTTTATCATTGTTAAATGACAACCCGGTATTTTTGAAGGCACGACCACTACCTTTAGCATTGAGAGACAGGGTGCGGGCGGAACTCGATAGGTTGCAGAGAGAGGGGGTGATATATAAAGTGGATAGATCGGACTACGGTACACCTATAGTGCCTGTAGTTAAAGAAAACGGAGGGATTCGCATATGCGGCGATTATAAACTTACCATAAATCCAATTTTGAAAGATTTTCACTATCCTCTGCCTCGTATCGAAGAACTGTTTGCAGCTTTAGGTGGTGGTGAACACTATTCTAAGCTCGATTTGTCAAACGCGTTTCAACAATGCGTTTTAGAGACCGATTCGCAGCCCTTAACGGCAATCACTACACACTGTGGCACCTTTGTGTACAAGAGAGTACCGTTTGGTTTAAAATGTATCCCAGAAAACTTCCAAAAAATTATGGAAGAAACATTGAGTGGTTTGCCTTCTACTGCTGTTTTTGCTGACGATATTTGCGTAACTGGTATAGATAGGGCTACACATATGGCAAATTTAAGGGCAGTATTAAATAGACTGCAAGAAAACGGATTAAGGATTAATTTTAGAAAATGTAAATTTTTTAAAGACAGTGTGACGTACTTAGGTTATAAAATTGATAAGTATGGATTGCACACAGACCCTAAAAAAATCGAAGCCATAAATGCAGCCCCATCCCCGAGCAATATTACGCAACTCAAGAGTTTTATTGGGTTAGTTAATTTTTATGCTAAGTTTTGTGTAAACATGAGTGACACTTTACGGCCTATGTATAATTTACTTAAAAAAAATGTACCTTGGTGTTGGGATTCGGATTGTGAAAAGGCATTTAGTCTTATTAAGAAAACACTCAGTTCAGCACCGGTACTGGCACACTATGACCCACAACAGACGCTGATACTGTCCGTGGATAGCAGCCCTTACGGCTTGGGCGCAGTGTTGGCGCAGCGGGGCGCGGACGGCACCGAGCGCCCGCTGAGCTGCGCCTCGCGCACGCTCGACGCCGCCGAGCGGAACTACTCACAGCTGGACAAGGAGGCGTTGGCTATAGTGTTCGGAGTAACCAAGCACCATCAGTACTTATACGGTAGACATTTCTTGTTGAAAAGTGATCATCGTGCTCTTAGTTACATATTCGGTAAGAAAAAGGGGATCCCAGTCACGGCCGCTAGCCGCTTACAAAGGTACGCTGTTAAACTAGCGGCATATAACTTCGATATTGAGTTTGTGAGGTCATCACAAAATTGTTATGCAGACGCGCTGTCTAGACTTCCCCTTGACTCGGTTAAAAATCGAGTAAGGTGTGAGGTCGATCAAAGCTACTTACATTTTGTAGAAGAGGGGTTTCCGATAAGTTTTAAAGACGTTAAAATTCAGACCGCGAAAGATCCTTTACTAAGCAAAATCTTAGGTTTTGTCATGTTTGGATGGCCGGATAAAATTCAAGACGAGAACGAAAGGGCATTTTTCAATAAAAAAGAAAATTTACAAATTGAGCATGGATGTTTAGTATGGGGTTATAGAATAGTAGTACCGCGTTTATTACGACCTGAAATACTCCAGGAGATTCATAGTGGCCATCCAGGCATTGTCAAGATGAAGCAAATAGCTCGAAATTATGTGTGGTGGGAGACACTGGACGCAGACCTGGAGCGAGCGGCGCGCGAGTGCGCGGCGTGCGTGTCGCAGCGCGCGCTGCCGCCGCCCGCGCCGCTGCACTCCTGGCCGTGGCCGCAGGAGCCCTGGGCTAGACTTAATTTAGACTTTTTAGGACCGTTTAATAATAAGTATTATCTTATTATAATCGATGCGAATTCTAAGTGGATAGAGGTCGAGAAAGTTAGCAGCACGGCGGCGTCAGTGGTCATAAGTAAATTAAGAAATTTGTTTGCAAGATTTGGACTACCTAAAAGAATTGTAAGCGATAATGGTCCACCATTTTCTTCGGCAGAATTTGCTACATATTTAAAACGTTATGGTATTTGTCATTCACTAATTGCGCCATACTTTCCCGCCAGCAACGGCGCGGCTGAGAATGCAGTCAGAACAATAAAAAGAGTTCTAAAGAAGGCTTTGATAGAAAAAGAGGACGAAGATACGGCTTTGAGTAGATTTTTATTTACATATAGAAATACAGAACACAGCACTACGCAGGTGTCGCCGGCGCAAGCGCTGCTGGGGCGGCGGCTGCGCGGGCGGCTCGACCTGCTGCGGCCGCGCACCGGCGAGCTGGTGGCCGCGGCGCAGCACGCGAGCGAGCAGCGCCGCGCACCCCGCGACTCATTACGAACCGCGGACGCTAACGAACAAGTACTTATTACTGATTACTCTAGGCGAGGCAATAAATGGGCGCAAGGTAAAGAAGTAGAACGTTTGGGGCCGGTCACATACAAAGTCCAAGGAGAGGACGGAAGTTTATACAAAAGACACATAGACCAAATGTTAATTAATAACCGAAAAAGTTCTCGCTTTTCAATGCCTCCTGATGACACACCTAGCCAGACAGGACGAGAAAAACTTGAAGAGGTAAGTTGCGATCAAGCGGACGAGTGGGTGGACGCCGAGCCACCGGAGGAGCCGGCGGCAGCGGCGGCGGCTCGCTGCAGCCCGGGCCCGAGCCCGGCTCGTTCTCCATACAGCGCTGTTGTGGTTACGTCTCCGCAAAGTGCCGATACTGAACTGGGTGCTCATCGTGTTAGGGTGCCTCGGGAGGCCGCTTTACGTTGCAAACAAAAATTAAGAAACATAAAAAAATAAACGATTTACGTTATTGCATATATTGTAATCGAACTTTTCAATGGGCTCAAGTTATGTTAATGTCGTATGTTAAGTTATATGTTATCAATATCACTAAGTAGTTTAGTATTCTGATCGAAGAAGGTCATTAAAGTTACCTACCTATTTACATATTGTTTAGAAAGTATCTCATGAGTTTTCTTACATTAGCTTCAGTAGTTTGTACTCTTCGATATACGTATCTATATTTAGCAATAAGATTACTGTAACATTTGTAGCGTTGTTAAAAATTAGAAGAGGACGATGTTATGTATAGGTATAGCTATGTGTGTTGCTGCATTGTACTATCTCGCGAGTCTCGCGACGCGCTGCAAGCGCAAGCTAATAAACCAGTTTGTCATCCATCTCGGTGTTTGATTGACGTCCCATAGCGCATAGTTAGGTACATAATAGAAACAAAGTTTTTTTTTAATTGCACATATTCAATGCATAATTCCATTATTACTATTTAAAACACTTTGTTCATCTAGAGCAGAGGTTCCCAGACTTTTAATGTTCAGCTGGTTCTGGTGGGCCTGTTGCGGTATTTCTACCATATTCCCAAAAGTAAGATTGCTTTGTAGTACCAAATTAGACGCAGTATCACTTTTCTAGTTTTTTAATGAAGGACAATATAATGTAAAGCTTAATAATTGTTTTTTTATTACAGAGAGAATATGGGTGACAATGTAATATACCAATGGGTCGAGAAAATAAGAGAGACACTTTTAAAAATTAAACCTGTAAAAGAAGAAAGAAAATTAGCAGATCTTGAAACAGAAATTGCTGTAGACCAAACACAAGTATGTTAATGATAATAAAAAATAACACATCACACTCAGAGCCCCTAACTAGAAAGAACCTGTATCTAGGGTGCCCGAAACATATACAGAGACGAATATTATTGCAATAATAATACAAATGTTTATTTATCATTTAACAAGTCAACCCCGCGAACTTGGTACCGCCTAATCTATTACTATTTTGTGCTTGTATTATACTTATAAACCTGACTTTTGATTTACTCTATCTATTAAAAAAACAGCATCATACCAATAGTTTTATGAAGGTTCTGTCTTCTCAGAAACATAAAAAAATTTGGTTTCAAATAAGTACTCAAAGTAAATTAAATAAAAGCTTTAAAAAAGGGAAGTAATTCACAAGTCAGAGGGACATTTTCATTTAAAAATTTTCAGTAACTGTGATACTCAACAGAATCATACCCTAAAATCACGTTTTTTTTAGACACAACTAAATTGCCCAGAAATTGTGACCGGAGAAGTAATAGTTGATAGGAAAAGTTCATTCCAAGGGCATGCTGCAGTAGTACACTCTATTGAGGATGTCAAGTGAGTAAGCTAACTAAAGGATAGGATAGAATAAACTTTACTACATACAAGTAAGATACAAAGTAGATTAGAATAAGAACCCCTATGGATTATTTTCAATTGATCTACTAAACCAATTTCTAAAATTATTTCATCCTATCTCTAGTCTCTTATTTTTTTTATACTAGTAGTATAAAAATACTAGCTGACACGGCGAAAATCATAACACCTTGTAATAGAATTTTTGAGATTATAATAGCCTATGTCACTCAGGAATAGTGTAGCTTCCCATCAGTGAATGAAATAATTTTTTAAAATTTTTTCGTTTTAGTTCAATATTGGTATAGATTATGTATGCTTACTTAAAAATATAAAAAAGGACAGATTTGGATGTTGAGCCTATTCAATTTAAACAAACTAACAAAAATCTTTTCTTTTTGTAATATTAATGTAGAATTAAAAAACTTTTCAGTGCGGTGCTAAACAAATTGAAACAGAACAAGAAGTTTCTGAATGCAACACACAACATGCTCGCCTACAGAATAGAGAGGAAGACTGAAAAAGGTGACTTTAATTTTATTTTTTTTGTGTATGCTTGGAGTTTCCCAGTGAGATTGAATCAAAAGGAATTCCTTAGATTCATAACCGCACATATTGCGGTATTAACATGAAAATGACGTAGACGTTTCTTATTTTTGTGTTACTTTTTTTACAATCACACTAATATTATCTTTTCTGATAAAACGTGGAGTAAAACAGGGAGACCCTCTTTCTCCAAAGCTTTTCACTTCTACACTTGAAGAAGTATTCAAGAGTTTGGCGGTTGCATGGGCGAACAAGGGCATTGAAGTTGGTGGAAGAAGGTTAACAAACCTTCGCTTCGCCGACGACATTGTTCTGTTTGCCCCGACAGCATCAATTCTGCAGCAAATGTTTAAAAATTAACTGATCGCATCCGAAACACCGATCTACGCTCAAAAACAGGAGTTGCGGACGTCGGTGTTGTGACCGCTAAACTTAAGTGGAGCTGGGCTGGTCACGTCGGCCGCATGGGCCCGGACCGGTGGGCGAAAACCGCAACCGAGTGGGTGCCAACTGATGGAAAACGTAAGCGTGGCCGGCCGAGAAGGAGATGGCGGGATGATATCGATTCCTATCTGTCCGACTGGATTCAGGTGGCACAGGAAAGGGACACGTGGATACAGAGGGGGGAGGTCTTTGCTCAGCAGTGGGACACAAATTAGGCTACTTAAAAAAAAAAAAAACTAATATTATAAATGCGAAAGTTTGTGAGTGTGTATGTTTGTTTCTTCTTCACGTCTAAACGGCTGGAGCGATTTTAATCAAATTTGGTATGGAGTTAGCCAACACCTTGGATTAACACATAGGCTACGGTAATAAACCGCGGGTAACACTGCTGGGCACAGCTGTTGAAGAGATATTTTTTACAAATAGGAGGGTGGTTTGGACGAACAATTCCGTAGATTTATAACCGCACACCTTGCAGGTGTAACGATGCTGCAGGATTGCGACGACGACGGAGAGAGTCACGCTGGTGGCAGAATGCTGCATCTGCTGCAGATATTGGATCAGAAGAACGCCCTTGTTGTTGTCTCTAGATGGTAAAAACTGTAATTAATCTTACAAACTTATGGGACATCAGAGTAACACTTTTTTCTCGGGCGCACTAGTCTGTCTGTAATACCAGAGAATTTTTTTTTTTTTAAACTGTAAAACCGGAAATGTTACTCTGAACAAGTCCGTGACTGTACGAATATACTCCAAAATAGTGTGCAGAGGATTATTTTGGCTAGCATTTCGATTACGATCTCTGTTCGATTTGAACTTCTTCAAGTTTCTGCGTAACTTCAGGATTCGGAGAACTTTTTCTTTAGATAGCATATTATATTAAATTCCACTTTGTTTAAAAAATTATCAAAAGTTGGGGTACACAATGTTTAATATGTGTAAGTTAGCGGAGGGGTATTAAGATATTCTGTGAAGTTCTATCGTAAGTCGGTACGAAAGTTCGCCTGCTCGAGATGGTGCCTAAATAAAGTGTCTTTTTTCATCCAGGTACGGAGGAATTCAGCTCGGTCCAGATCGATTTAGGCACATAAACAACGCGGCGCGGCAAGTGTTAATACAAGCAGGCATGCTCAACAAATGACCAATAAACATAGGTGTATTAGGTACTTATATATGGTATGCTAGCTGGGAATAACCGGGTAAATAAGGTAGGTATGCTAGGGAAATACATATTTGCAGCGCCTAGGAGAGAGTAACTAAGTTTTAAGGTTACTCTTTTACTTCAACCTACCAACTGTCAAAAAAAAAACTAAGTTCGCATTATGATTATGTAAGTAAAGTTAATTAATGAAATATGCAAATTTTAACAAAAATAATAATTTAATCCATATATTTGATGTATTTTTTACCTACCTATGAAATTTTGAAATTTTTGCTCAAATAAAATAATTATGCAACATTTTATTTATTTGTAAATATCTTTAAATCAGGTGAAGTTTGTGGGAGTGCACTGGATGAGGGTTCGGGGGAGGCCTATGTCCAGCAGTGGACGTCTTTCGGCTAAGATCATAATAATTATAATAGGTATTTATTTTAAGAATTTTAATGAAAATAAACAAAATAATTAATACAATATTGCGTTTATATTTACACTTATGCAATTTATGTCATGATTTCTTTAAAGTTTTCTTCATATTTTGATTTCTGCCGTTGTTATCAGCCGTTTTTACCGTTATACATTTCTTGTCTAGAAACTTGAGTAGGTCCTGTAAAAATGCAAACGTTTATTCACGACTTGGAGACTGACTCGGAGAACTTCGTACCGCCTTGCAATATAATTCTTGAGAATATTATATCGCCTATGTCACCCGGGGATAGTGTAGCTTCCCAAACAGCCAACAGTTAATGAATTTTTGTTCAGTAGTCTTGAACACAGAACAAGAGAATACAATAGAAATAGCATCATGAGCTTTTAGTACTGAAACCAGTGTGTCCAAACTCACACATATAAACCAAACGCTCACTATGAAATCCAAGCTACCATTGGTGATTAACGACAATGCCGAAAAGATCTACATCACAAAACTTTGAAGTAGACTATGAACCTTTTTTACAAATAAACAAAGATCAAAATCAAATAACAATTATGAAATACTTAAGATAATGATGACATACATATGATAAAAGAATGAAATTAAGTTTTTCCAAAGACATGGTAGAAAGCTATACATCCTTTTTGCTTTAAAATCCTCACGCATTGTTCCTAGTTTTACTATTCGACGCTAGATGTAACTACAGCTTTTGTACTACCGCTACTAAACACTAGGTGGCTACGTCGAAAAATTAGGGATGTACATATTGCGGGAGCAAGTTTGTCGATGAGCAAAACCTATCGATATACTACTTTCTTTCATTATGGCTACAGTTAACAATTACTTTTTTTTACGAAAAACTATGGGTATTCTACGCAAACGGCCTTCTTGGTGATTGGCGATGTATTGGTATTATCATATGAAAAAACCAGTCGCTCATAGAACAAAGTTTATTTTAGTGTACAGTTTAATTTTTATTTATTACCAATGTCGTTTTGTATTCAACAGTTATGCTTCGCATAAATAGAGATTCAGAAATAAAAATGTGTTTAGTTATAAAATAGTATATACCTACAGTACTGCAAAAGTTATAATGCGCATAGAAATCTTAGTCACTGTTCGACAACGGTCGTATTCCCAAGCGACGGAAGACGATATGTATTTAAGGAGGTTAAGTGCATTTTCTGCATGCGTAATTTAGTAGAATTATGATTTTTGATTCAGGTGTTTTCGTGAAATCGACAATTAGCGAATCTGCATGCGCATTATTAATTTTTTAGTAAGTACTGTACTTTAAATGAAGCTTTATTTTAACCAAAGTAAACAATTTAGGTGGATGGGTAGATAGACCAATAAAACAAGATGGGTTTTATATTTATATTATTTTATCTTATTTAATATCGAAGTACTTGCTTATTTATTACTTGCCTTAAACTCTCAACTAATCTTGGTTTTTTTAATACATAATATTTAGCATTTTTCTTCTCTAGGTATTGTTTATTGAAACTCCTCTTAGCTTAAGAAGCTTTCATGATGGCTCCATCTTCAAGTTTATGCTTAAGTGTATTAGGTTCTGTGCTTGGCCCAAGGTGATCCAGTAACACAGGCTGTAAATAAATGAAAAGAAAAATAAAATATAGCACACTATAAGAGTGACGACTTGTCTTTATACAATACTAGTCGACCCGGCAAACTTCGTACCGCCTAACCTATTATTAGAACGTGCATGTTTTATACTTATAAACCTTCCTCTTGAATCACTCTATCTATTAAAAAAATCCGCATTAAAATCCGCTGTATTTTTAAAGATTTAAACATACCTAAGGACTGATGCGGAAAGCGACTTTATTTTTTACATATTACAACATTATTGTAATATGATGATGATGCTAATATTATTTCATTCATACGCAAGAGTCTAAGTTGAAAGATTCATTTTCATTCGTATTCAAGAATTTAACTTTAAAGTAAATCACATTTTAAACCGAAAAAAAGGTAGAGGTTTTCAAGTCGAAGCGAATAACTTTTTTTATTTTCACTGAAAATTATTATTATCGATAGATTTTTATCATAGAAAATTATCGATAGATTTTCATCATGTTGAGCAATCTCTAACTGATTTCCATTATACTGTTGTCAAAATGTTCTAGAAAAAGTCATGAGTCCTCAGAATAAGGACAAGCATAGAAGGAGTCCTAAAATAAAAAGTTATTTTCATATTGTTACGCTCCTTACTAAACGGCAAAAAGACTATTAGTTAGAGAGAGATAAAATATAAGAATTCTTTGCAAGTTTTCTTCTTGTCGCATCAAACTGGTTTATTGATGACACTGGTTTATTAGTACCGTACAAAATTAAAAACCAATAATTTGGTACATATTTGGTGGTTTGTTTATGGTTTGTTTTATTTTGACGTATAATATGACATTGTAAACATCGGTAGCAGCTCCAAAAATTTTATGATTATTTTTTATGAAAAAGGTGTGATAAATTGGTTTTGTGATAGTGAATGTTTAACTTAATGTGTAACAATCTCTTGTGTAGTGCCGGGATGTGAATCAATTGCGTCAAGGAATCAAAATCTTGATGTTTTGGTCACCTAACATTCGGTAAATCATTTTGTTTCATTGTAGGCTTCTGGGCACTATTATGACTAATAAATTATCAAGAACATCTATTTTACACGCTGTTTGTCGAACTCGTACCTAAATTTATTGAATTATTACGGTAAAATACCTTCTGTAAAGGTTATGATAGTGTTGTGCCAAAATATGTTTAGACAAAAGTTATCGAACCTAAATCATCCGTTCTAACTTAAGGACAAATTAAAATCAGACATAATAATATGCTAATTGTTGTATTTTTTTCAGTTTTCAAGTAAATTATATACTAAAAACAAAATGACTGGATGCTATAAAGAGACAAGATTATAAACATTCACAACATACTGTTTTATCAACAAAGAAGATTTAAGATGGTGAAGATTATAACCTGAAACTGTAACAACAGTTTTGCTGCTGCAATTTGAATAAGTTGGTTGGTGGTAATCATAAAATATTGCCCTTTCAATTGCTTATTTTATATCAACTTAATTAAATGTTAATCGTTATCAACTTAATGTTAAAGGAAATAGGACAGAGACATTCAGTGGACAATTCATATTTCATATCTAAGAAAGAAATGCAACCAGAAAATACCATCATCTCAGCTGAAAAACGTCTACTGCTGGATATAGGCCTTAAAGAAAATATCGTGACATACAATTTGCCCATTCTGGATAAAACAGGTTTAAGTTTATCTATGTTTTTTTTTCTGCAGATCCTCATAATTGTATATGAAAATTTCAAGTTTAAGTTGCGGGATGTCGTCGTTTAAGTTAATATTCTCGAAGATAACTGTTTTCTAAAAAAAAAAGAGGAAGGCTTTAATTAATATGAATAAATTATTATTATTATGATTGTCTTGAATATAATATTTAAGAACATTTTTCTTGCTTTCTTACAGGCCTCACAAAATACTTTGATAAAAAAAGCTACAGAATATATGAACCGTAAATTTGGGTAAACCAATGCTGTAAACTGTAAACAAATAAAATTCCATGAAAATTTCACTTTGTCATAAAAACAAAAGCGCCATTGTTGCTGCAAGATATCACTTACGTATGTATAAATTGTTTACACCCAGGTTTTATAATACTTACTCTCTTTTATTAGTTTTAATAAAAACATATTATATTTTTAGGTAATTTTTAGGCAAAAAAAAACCACAAGCAGGGATTTTTCACATACAAACACTCCATGACAAAGTGATGATCAAGATCAACCCAGGCAAAAACAAACATTTGAGGTGCAGAGTGCAGAGCAAGATTATTGAAAATGAGTGTGTAAAGAAAGAAGCACATATCAAATATCATACATTATGAAATTTCCAAAAATAGATTTGTTTTACTTATTTTATATATACATATTATTATAGGCACACATCTTTTAGTTTTAATTATTTACACCCGTTTTATTCATTAAAATAACTTATTGTGTGCAGTGGGTTTCCTGGAAGAAATCGCTTTAATCGATAAGGCCACCCATTGCCCTTATTCTTTTTCTGTTAAAAATTTTATACGGTTTGTTTTATTTTGTATTTTTATTTGCATTTTTATAGCAATAAAGCGTTTTTATCTTTGTCTTTGTTTTCTTGTCATTATAATACCATACAATTACTCCTAAATTAGTTATGATAAGTTCCATAATAAAGAACCATGTCTTGTATAAAAGTATAGACAACTTGATTTAGGACAAGTTATTTTTGCCATCACTAGCTTTTTAGAAAATTAAAAATAAAAAGTCGAACCCAGGTACGGGCAAGGTTCGGAAGAGTCATACGACCCAGTGGAGAAAGTATATTGGTCTCTTTTTAACATATTCAACGGTTGCACTTGAGTAAGTAGCGTAACACAATGATGTGACTTTTTATTTTAGGACTCCTTCTATGCTTGTCCTTATTCTGAGCATGAGTCTAATACCATAGATAAAGAAGAACGCTAAGAAGGTACAGTCACAGTCACAGGACTCACAGGCTTCAATGAAAATTCAATTTTACTGCTCCGTAATTAGGGTGTTTTCATTTTCTCACTTATGGTTTTGTTTTCTTGTTCATGTATAATTTCAAATTTATTTAAAAATACAGTGAAATATTACTTACCGATGTAATGATACGGCATAATTAGTACTTTTAAGTCCCCAACTTTAATTTTTGCATTCCAACACAGCACATTATGGCATTTTAGTGGGTTTTTTTTCATATTTTTCCTGGTGGTTTGTTTACAAGAAGCATAAAGCAACTGAGCTTATCAAATCTGTCAAAAACTACGCATAGGCACTGCAGAGCTAATGATAGGCACGCGGGCTCCGCCTACTCGCGATTTCTATTTAGAGAGAGAGAGCATCTTCCTTGTTCTGTGGTCTTGAAGCATATTCAAAGTAAAAAAACAAACACAAACAATCAAATCCTTAGAGTATACATATTACAGCTATAGAGGGAGTACATCCAAGTGGGAACAGTAGACACAGGTGAGAACAAAAAGGCGTTCCCGCCGCGAGCGTCTATAGTCTGTGATGATTGCTTGTACCGTGCGGTCCTGGAGAGATTTTGTACGTATTTCGCCGTCACTATGGTGAAATGTGCAGTTGATTGTTGCAAAAATGATAACAGAAAACACACCAAATCGAAATCAAGTGTTACGTTTCACCGGTAAGTCGATTTTCATACTTATTTTTATAAAAACAATTCAATAATCGCGGGGTTGAAGGAGACGCGAGAGGCGGGTACGCACAAGACCGCCTCCACACCGCACCTAACCACACTCCCCACTTGCTCCCCACTCGAGATTTTAGTGATGTGCCGCGACCAACGTTAGAGTCGATGTTTTTTTATCAAATGTTTATAATCTGCAGAGTATAGTAATGTAACTGTAACACTAAAATCTTATGATAATCTTCTAGCTTTTATCTACTATAAGATATAAAAATCAATCGGGGTTTGTTTTCTCGCTAAAACTCTAGCCGGCCGGGCGGATTTAAGGTGGAAACTCTCGGTATGGCGCAAAATTCAAAATCTTTGTGTTTTTTATTTATTATGACGAAAGTATTCGTTTTTAACCGACTTCAGAAAAGGAGGTTATCAGTTTGACTTGTATGTATGTTTTTATGTATGTATGTGTGTTTGTCCGCGATTTTGATGTGGTTTTCACAAAAGTATTTGTTACATTCAGGAAAAGGTTTTAGTACAGTGGCGGACACGATCGGCGTAACACTTCCGTTATTTCTGTATTGCAAAATAGCTCTTGTTCTTTGGTAATACAGTGACGAAACCATAGACAAATCTGTTACGGCCTCCTAGTCCGTGACTGTACCTATTTTATTGAAGGCAAGGGTCTCTTTTTGTAAAAAGGAAATTATTAATAAAATTTGAATGACTTTGCGTATCTAAAAAAGCCGTTTCCCACATTGGAACGTTGCAACGGTTTTGGAAGACAGACCTACTGATTTTGTGTATGTATTGTATAGGGTAAAGGACCAAATCAAGTTTCTTATATATATGTCACCGGAAAATAATAAGATTCGCAAGTTTATAAATTTCCTAGGAAATTTATAAACTTTCGTAGGATTCTAAACGAGAGATAAATTGTATTATTTTACGCCCACTTTTTCGCAAATTTATAAATTTTCGACGCGTCGTAGTAAATTTATAAACTAACGGATATCAATCCGTAAGATTCTAAACGGATCGACCAATCACAGAAGAGCTTTTAATTTAACGCTTTTTAAAATACGGAAAATAACACACTGCTCTCTGATTGGTCGATGTTGACAGTGAAAATGCTTGCGTCCATAGACTTACGTACAATCAGACTTGCCAAACAATTCGATCACACTAAAAGTATTTTTACTGATACTAAAAACTAAGTAGGTTATAGGTTAATATGTGTCCGCTAATATGCGAAATTCAGTAAAAGTGCACTAACTGGCTGAATCCGTTAAGAGTTCGAGATAAAATGTTGTTCTCAACATTAACTAGGTAATCTGCAAAATCCCTAGGTAATCTACAGAGTTAACGACTAAGTTAAGTTCGAAAAATTGTTGACTTAGATTTCAGTTTAACACAGGTAACCCAAGCTCCGCTCGCTTCGCTCGCTACGCTGGTTAAAGATCACAAGCCAAACCTTTTTTTTTTTTTTTTAAGGCGGGGAAACTCCTAACGAGTACCCTGCAGCCCCGGGGGGAGCCGCAGGGTTATGTGGGGTTCGCACCCACTAAAACCCCGCCGGTGTCCTTCTCGGCTGATAGCAGGAGGGTCGCGGGTAAGCCTGTGGAATTCTCCGCGACCCCCCCCAGCATTGGCTGTGTAGCCTCTTCACGGGGGGACAGGTGAAGGTAGTCACCCCTGAGCGCGGATGGCTCTTCCTACGCTCGACGGCGGAAACGGGACACCGCGTTCCGCCGTCCTTCTCGGGGCCGTTATATGACTACACGAGGCCCCCGCCTCGTGCACCCAACGACCCCGGGGTCCCCTCTTAGTCGTCTCTTACGACAGGCAGGGGATACCTCAGTCCTATTCTTCGGCCCGGTACTGCAGGGCGTCACAAGCCAAACCTAACCTAACCTACAATTCAGCTCCTAACGAAAATTCAAATCTAGGGCTGATTTGAATTTTCGTTAGGAGCTTTCTGTTTTCCGCACCTTAACGGCGAGACCCCAGATTTCACATAAAATTTCGCACATTAACTGACCTAAACAGTGTGCCCGGGAGAGAGCACATTAACGTATTTCGCACTATAACGGTGACAGATATATAATAGCATATTTTATCAAAAAGTAACCTTGTATTTTAGGTACCTACCTTCCTACCTACCTAGTAGGGGGTTAAAATTCCCTATTTCACTCTACCATAATTAAACATTTTGGTCATGGCTAAAACTTTCGTAGCTCTGTGTTAAATTTCAATTCATTATACACGGCGTTTGGTTATTGGTTACTTATTATTTTACGAGTGAGTTTTAGAAAGTTTATCAATTTACGAAAATGTAGGCGTAAAATAATACAATTTATCACTCGTTTAGAATCCTACGAAAGTTTATAAATTTCCTAGTAAATTTATAAATTTACGGTTCTTGTTATTTTCCGGTGACATATACACAAAATCGGTGACTCTGTCTTTCAAAAACGATAATATGTGATAATAACGATTAGTATGTGGGAGCTGGTTTTTTACATTTTTTTAACTTTTTTACATACCTACGCGGAAGAAGAGAGAGCTAAACTATCAGTACTGATGAAGAACCATTTTCATCAACAATAAACAAAATTTCATCTTAATCGTGAACTTTAAAATTTTTCGCATTTTTTAATTATTCTGGCAAAAGTATTCATTTTTGATTAAGTTAGAAAATATGAGTTTCGCGCCATGCCGAGAGTTACTTACCACCTTAAAGATAGCTGCTTCAAAATTGAGTTGTAAGATTTCATCCGAACAATCATTCATACATACATTGCAATGCAATTTAAATAAATGCTTTTAAAAAACATAAATTGTTAATAAAAAAAAACATAAACAAAACGTTTTTTTTTTATTTAATAAATCAACTAGCTTTCCCGCAAGATTTCTTCTGCGTAAAGTATTATAGATGCAAAAGAAAACCGGTAAGTATACTTATGCACCCAATGGAAATAACTTATCGACATCTCGTTAATTGGTACGTAAGTAGTTGATTAACATCCCTAGCTGTCATACACATATCTCTATAGATACATAATATGTATAGCTCATCTGTCTACACTGCGCACTGAGTGATTGACTGTATAGGCTTGTTCTTGTATTATTATTATTCTGAGATCAAATCTTTCCTCTTTATAATATTGGTATAGATAATAATTTATTTATTTTTACCTTAGGGTGATATCTGTGCCCGAATGCAGCCAAATCTTTATGTATTTCCTCAATATTCACCGGCTCGTATCTTAAACAACAATAAAATTATATGTAAGTAGTAAGTAGGTACCTTTTCCCTGCATGCATGAAAAGAGAAAATAATAACGCCTCACAAACAAAATCCCAGAAACCGAATATCGATATCCATCGAAACAATGTCCGTTCCCAACCACCGGAAATCGAACCCAGGAACATCAAAATCACAGACAGCACCTCGATTAACTGAACCGCAGAAATGGTCGAAAATAATTGCTTTCATTGATTTCTGCCTACCCTCTGGAAAAAGCCGTCTGGAAATACGCTGAATATAAACAAACACAGAGATACAAACTCATTCGTGAGTAAGTTTGCATCTGGTTTGTTTCCAGCTTATTTTCGTTCTTCAATCAGTATAAAAAGGGCTCAGGATTTTTTGAGCCTTGCGGGAGGCCTATGTCCAGCAGTGGACGTCCTACGGCTGAAATTATGATGATGATGATGATTTTTTGATAAATTTAAAATTTTGTATGAGCATCTGCGATCGGTTAATAGTCGAACATCCGGAACACCGAACTACGCTCGAAAACAGGAGTTGCATACGTTGGTGTTGCGATTGCTAAGCTTAAGTGAAGCTGGGCTGGTCACGTCTGCCGCATGGGCCCGGACCGGTGGGCGAAAATCGCAACCGAGTGGGTGCCAACTGATAATGAAAGCGTGGCCGGCCGAGAAGGAGATGGCGGGATGATATCGATTCCTACTTATCCGATTGGACTCAGGTGGCACGGGAGAGAGAAACGTGGAAACGGGAGGCGGAGGTCTTTGCCCAGCAGTGGGACACAGCCACAGACTATTAAAAAAAAATATGAGCATCTGACGAATTTATTTTTACACATACCTTAGAATAGATTCTCTAAGATTCTTACTCGTCGATACGTAGTTATGAAAAGCTATGTGCAGAGGCAGCCTACATGTATGGACCTGAAAAATTATTTAAACATTTTTTTGTTAAATAATTTTAAAGTAAAATATATAAATGCGCTAAAAAGGAAAAAAGTAAAAAAAAAACCTTTAAAAAAACAACGATTATTTCATTCAAACGTCAATAGACAGTAGACACACACCACGCGAGGTTTATTTAATGAAAAATTATAAAGAAAAATAAAAAAAAAAATTAAAAAAATAACAATTTAATTCTTAGACCTGAATAATTATTTAAACATTTTGTTGTTAAATAATTTTAGGCTACGAACGCACAGGCGGTTTTTTGCCGCGCGGATTTTATGTAACATACTGAATCCTATGGAAGTGTGCGCACCAGCGGATAAATAACCGCGCGGTAAAAAATCCGCTGTCGCGGTTTTATTTCCGCGCGACTAAAAATTCGCCTGTACCTTCGTGGCCTATGAATAAGGTTGAAAATGAAATAACAACCTTTCCAACCGCGCGGAAATAAAACCGCAACAGCGGATTTTTATCAGCGCGGTTTGTTACCGCGCGGATAAAAATCCGCCTGTGCGTTTGAAGCCTTAAAGTAAAATATATAAATGCGCTAAAAAAAAAGGAAAAAAAAACCTTTATAAAACAACGATTATTTCATTCAAACGTCAATATATTATTATAGTGTCTACTGACACACCACGCGAGGTTTATTTAATGCAAAACTATAAAGAAAAAACAAAAAAAAAGTAAAAAAAAATAACAATTTAATTCTTACCTTAGATTTTTCTCGTTTTTGAAACACCCAATCATCCTCGTCACAATCTTCGATATCTTTTACAACAGGATTATCTTCTGTACGTACTGTTCTGTTCTCTTTTAAAAAATCTTCTTCAATATTATCAATTTTGCAAGTAATTTTTACTTGTTCTATGAATTCAGTTACATCATTATTCGTTATCATTTCTTTGTTTGGATTATCATAATCAATTTTCTTTTTAAATTCTTTATCATTTGTATTTTTTCTTGGAGATGTTGTAGGTTTTTGTTTCTTTGAAGGCGAAGCGATATCAGTGTCCTCTACTAAAGGATGTGTTTGGTTGTAGAGATGCGTCAGTATTTGTATTGCTGTAATGATAAATTAACGTTTAAATCGTTGCTTCCTCGCAAGATCGATCGTCTTTGGCAGATTTAAGTTTTTTCAACATTTAAAGAGATTCAAAGGTTTGACAATAAAGACTATTTAAAATATGTTCTGTAGTTCCTAAAATTTTAAGACCTTTAGATAATTAATATTATGTGTATTTTTGATAATTAAAAGAAAAAAATAAAGTTAAAAAAACATTTCCCAACTAAAATATAGGTAAGAATGATTTTTTGGTCGCTTCTATGATTTTGCAAAAGGTATAGGATAGGACCAAGAAAACGTAAATTTGGATATAGGAGCCAACCTAATCAATAATTAATTACCTCTTAGTAAGGTATTTAAAGTTAGAAGTGCAATAAATGTAATCACCTCTTTTCCTCTTCAAGGGTTTGAGACCAAATTTGTCTAATTCCGTATTCCTCTCCGGAGTAGTCATAGATGCGTAGTCTGATATAGGCGTAACTTGGTCCAGTTTAATTATAAAGTCACTATTTCGTGGTGTTTGTACTGCATTTTCTATTGTAGTTTTCGTTGGTGTTGAATTGGGAGATTTTGTTTTAACATTGGTTCCTCTTATATTGACTACAGGAAGGGAAATATCATTTCCCTGTGTTGATGTATTTGGTTCAGACATTCTAGATTTTGTAAAGCTCGCTAGACTGCCTATGTTATCTAGTACAGATAAACCTCCAAAATCGAAATTCTGTGTTGTAGGAATATCTTGGGAATTATCTGCACTATAATGTTTGGATTTATGAACAGAATAGTTAAGTTCTTCATCAGAAATTTCAAATATTTCTGAGTTTTGACTTAGTGATTCTGTAGTTTGCTTTTGACTCAATTCTGGGGTACTTTGTTTGGCTTCAACTGTGTTAACTTCTCTATTACTTGATTCTATATCGTAGTAAAGTACAGTATCATCTTTACTATGATTAAAATCAATAGGATGCTCATTAACAATATCAATATAGTCATCATAAGGTACTTCTGTGCTAATATTATAATTATTTTCATCATTTATAATATCTTGATTATTGTCTTGTAGTTCCACATTTATAATAGTTGTTCCGGCAACTTCTTCCGATTCGCCTGATTGAGTCAAATCTATGTGTTTAACGTTATTGCTGGATTCGTTAGTAAGATCAACAGTCAATTTCTCTTCTGGACTACTATGGGAATGTTCGTAAACGAACTCGTCAAATACATTGCTGCTTTTAGATGATTTACTATGTCTTTCAACATTAATCGAATTTGTTTTACTGTTAGCATGATCACAATATACGTCTTTGCTGGGACTTCTGACTTTTTCAATTTCTTCAGTTATTATAATCGTTTTATTTCTAGTTCCTCCAATGTCTACAAATGGCAGTGAATCGTCAGAGTTTGTTGACTGAGTTAAATCCATGTTTACATTGTCCATATTTTGTGCAGTTTCATTTACATCATCTACTATAATAGTTTCATCATTCTCTTCACTTCCTTGTGTGAGATCAATGTTATCTTTAATATCAGTTACTTTTGATGTAGCATGCGTAACACAATCTTTTATTTCAATGAAATCTTCTAAATTTCTTCCAGTTGTATCTTTCAAAAGCAAAGTTGCATTATTTTCAGTTTTGCTTGTTTCATTTGGATCGTAATTCACACATTCTGTAATCTCCATGAAATCATCAGATTTTCTTTTAGTACACTCTCTTGTATCTGCTGTTTGAGTTAATGTTATACTTTCATCTACTACTTTATTATATCCATTAGGATTCTTTACGCATTCAGTCAAATCCATGAAGTCATTACTTTTCTTTTTTGTGACATTGTCAAGTGTCACTTCACATACTGTTTCTGCCTTGCTAGCTTCTTCAATAGTTTGTGAATCTGGTAAAACATCATTAGATATATCAATTGTTAAATCATCATCAAATAAATCTGGAGATTCACATCTTGGTAACAAAAGTGTCATTTTAGCCATATCTTTACCAATTTTTGTCTTTTCGGGTGAAACTATAATAGCACCTTCAGAATTACTACTGGTAACAAACCCAATTTTACTTTTTATATCAAACCCATTATCTTTTTCTGTATGTAAAAGATGATCTTCAGTACATTTCATTGTTTCTTCAGAACATAGTTCTTCTATACTCGTATTATGATCACAGTCTTTAGATTCAGGTTTCATATCTTTAATCTTATCAACAACTACTTTTTGTGCTAAATCCAGTTTACCACTGAGCAGTACATCTATTTCTTTCTCGGTAAATTCCAAATTGGTGATTTGAAAATCATGCACTTTTGTAACTGTAGGACTAAGGGGCCTGCCTGGTATTTTTGACCAATCTCTTAGAAGACTTCCAATTGAATTTGGATGAACTTCTATAAGATTTTCTATGTAAAAGTTTTCGGTTTGCTTTACTGTTTTGTAATCTACATTGCAGGCTTTATTTAATATTGTATCTTTGTCAGAAAAACCATATAATTCAGAGTTCTTCTCTATTATTAAGGCAGTTTGAAGACTTTGAAACAAAACTTCTGAGTATCTATCAGCAATTATCTGTTTCTTTTGTTCCTCGCTAGTACAAAGTAGTTTGCTCTCTTTCTTATACTTCTTTTTTCTACCTCCAGTTGATTTTACATTTTCTTGAACTTTAAAACCATACTGTTGTAAAGTCTTCCGTATTACACCTGATTGTTGAGTTGCTGTCAATTCCTTGGATGACGAGGCTTCAGTTTCTTTGTCTTTATCTGCAAGAGATTCTGACAAAGCTATAGCAAGTTGAAGTTGCTCCGAGTCAACGTCTATACCAGACTTTCTACAGATATTGTTGAATTTTTTTGTGTATTCAACAATATCATTCTCTTTCAATGCTACTCTAATATCCTTTTGCCCTTTAATCTTTTTTGTTGGTTTTCGCTTTGTTTTAGGTTTTGCCTTCACAACTTTCCCAGTTTTAGGCCCAATACACTTCTTTTTAGGCTCTTGAAAGTCTGAGGCACTCTCATCCATATTAAATTTGCCATCAGTAAAATATTTGCTAACAACTTCTTGATTGCTGAAGAGTAATAAAACCAGTAAGTATTTTGTGCAATAAATAAAGTTTATTCTACGTTATTGAACCTACCCAGAGACTACATTCATAGTTATTCTACAGACTCTGTTTTTTTGGCTCTATGAACTGAGCCAGTACTTTTCACTGGGTGACTAGATCTCACTGGTAACGAGCTAGCAATAAGTTGCTTCCTCTCTACTTCTTCAATTGGGTCTTCGTATGCTTTCTCAAAGTTTTTTCTTACTTTTGAAAAGAGTGGAGAGTATCTGTAAGTAAACAAAGGTAACCTCAAAATATAGCTTTTGTAACACTGAGAAATTGTTAGAAAAGAAAATGGTACTCACTCCAAGAATGCTCCGATTGCAACCCCCGTGGTTAAAATTGCGGCTATGGAGTAATTTACAAGGGTAATAGCCGGGGTTCCTCGCAATCTACGCGGTTTCCACTTCGAACTATCAACACCGATCGCCATTTTGTATTTTTTTTTAGCAAAAGAAAAGCAAGCAAACTTTCAGCTTTCAGTCATCTCTTCTATTGTACTGTTTGATTGATTGATACCATTTATCAACATTTTCTGTTCTCAACTCCAAGTTTCAGTCGCTGAATTATTTATGTATTGTTTTGGTGTTTCAATCAAATGTCAAAGTCCTATTTTGCTATTTCCAGTTTTCTGTTTGTTTGGTTCTGTAACTATAAACCCAGCAGATATCAACTATGAATTTAGCTTTAAGGCAAGTGCTGACGAGGCAGACACTGAAGATATGTAGCCAGACTGCTCAGCGATATGTTCCAAAACAGGTTCCAAACATAACCTCTTCGTGCATAATTCCCGTATCACAAGTGAGGAATTACAGTGAAAATCGTATTGAAGCGAAGACCTTACCGACTCTGATGGAATTCCCTCCAGTAGTGTGGCCAAGTTTGATTAAATTCATCAAGAACTGGATGTTTGCCACCTTCATAATCAGACCTTATTTTGAACCAGACTTTTCGTTACATGAGTTCATTGAAGCATCAAAACACGCTGTGCAGGTAATAATAACATAGTCCACTTATAGAGGTGATAAAACTGGATCTGGCATAATTTTCTTTTTAGTTTAGTTACAAGCTCAATATTTTAGATCTTAAATTTGTTTGCCCCACAAATGTTTAACCCCCTCCGCCTCGAAAAAATGGGACCCATATTGCCAAAGTCTTACGCTAACGGAGCCTCAAAGTCATTGGGGTAGGAGCTTGCTTACTTTTGCATAAAATATGTATAAAATCAAACATACCTGCAGAATGGATGTGTGGCAATCCATGGTAAAGCCAACAATTTGGTATAAACATGAACTAAAATATCTTGTCAGGTTGTTTCAGAATCTCTTCAAAACAGTGACTTCAAATCTCTTGAAGGGCTCGTGGATAAAGATGCCATTGCATCCCTCAAAGATGCGGTTTCAAAGCTCAGCGTTACGCAGAGACAACTCCTAGCTGTGTCCAAGGAAGATATCTTTTATGCTTTTCCTTATCAGGTAAATAAGTATTTCTCATGAATTAATTGATTTAATGGATGACTTGTTTAAGTGTTTTAATTTGCCAATCAAGTTCATTCACGTTTAGGTAGAGCAAAGAGGAATTGGCCAATACCTCCCAATGCTTCTACTTTGTAAATTCTATTTATGCTAGCTGCGTCAGAAACTTCGTTGGCGCAATGTAGGAATTGCTGATCGAGCGATCTCCGCTTTTACAAGGCATCACTTGGTGGCGCTAGTGTGCCCTCCTACAGTACTCCCTCCCTAGCGACAGCGATACAACTCAGTCCATTTGGTATCAGACCTGTTGCTCTAGGTTAACACCGAGCATATTGAGTCGCGTTGTAGGCAGTCCTCATGTGCTCATCGGTCCCTCGCATAACTCACGGCGAGGTGCTTGGAGTTTCGGAGTCCTCCAATCAGCAGTAGAAGGCAGCGTTGTCCATTCTTGGGGTCACCAGTTTAGGTAGAGCAAAGAGGAATTGGCCAATACCTCCCCCCAATGCTTCTACTTTGTAAATTCTATTTATGCTAGCTGCGTCAGAAACTTCGTTGGCGCAATGTAGGAATTGCTGATCGAGCGATCTGCGCTTTCACAAGGCATCACTAGGTGGCGCTAGTGTGCCCCCCTACACACAAATAGATAAAAACTTAATTGCAATCAATCAAATTGAAATATAATTAAAAAAATTGTAATTTACGATGGGCGGCCTTATCGCCTAGAGCTATTTCTTTAAGGCAAGCCATTGTTAAGATTAAGGTGAAATAGGACAAAATAGAAAGATGAAATCAAGTACAGACAAAAACTGTTTTTGTCTTTAATCAATAGCATTTCCCACCTATAAGTTTCTACGTTTTATTGTCTTGTCTATGTCGTGGCCAGATCGTTGAATTGGCCATTTCATGATGTGGCCGGCCATTTCATGAAAAGTGATTTTTTCATGAAATGGCCAATTTTCGTTGGCCGGATCGTTGAAATGTATTTGAAATGACAAAGTTCAACGATTTGGCCAACCACGTTCGGCCAAATCATGAATGTAGAGTGATATTTAAAGATGAAACAAAAAAAGATTATACTTAATCATTTTTTTATTTATTATAACGTTACTTACATCAAATAATCACTTAACATTAATTATGTTTGTTCTATGTAGGTACTTTAATATTAATTATTTAAATTGGAAAATATAAGTATATATGTTACATAAATACAATAAATGCTAATATTGCTAAATTAGTGAATGTCTAAAGAATGAGGCCCTCTCTCATCCTCAATTTTGAAATCACTAAGTTACCCATCACTAATCAAAACACACAACTCAAATGCAACAACAGCGCCACTAGCGGAGAAATTTTTAACTATTCAACGATATGATCGCTAACATTTGGCCATTTCATGAAATAGTCATGCTATACTTGGCCAAATCGTTAAACGTTGACATTTCAATGATCTGGCCTACGAAAATCGGCCATTTCATGAAAAAATCACTTCATGAAATGGCCGGCCACATCATGAAGTGGCCAATTTAACGATCTGGCCACGACATCTATACCAATATTATAAAGAGGAAAGATTTGTTTGTTTGTTTGTAACGAATAGGCTCCGGAAATACTGAACCAATTTGAAAAATTCTTTCACTGGTAGGAAGCTACATTAACCCCCAGGTGTCATAGACTATATTAGATTTTCAAAAAAATTAGGGATCCTTACCTAAACTCAAATAATATAACCCAAGGTGCAATATTTTTCCGTTGTTTACATATTTTGACAGGTGGTTTGTTGTTGTTGTTTGTTTTTTATTCGGCCATTCTGGGCAGTCAAAAGAACATAGTCTATAGAGCCAAGTCTTTTGTAGTATCTTATATTCTATGGCGTAACGAAGTAAGCCGGGAAAGCTCGTTTATTATATTTGTTAAGACACTCTAAATATTTGAATTAAACAGGCAGCTTAAACCTTGAGCAACTTTACTTTAATGTGAGTAAATGTATTCCCATTACAGGTAGGTGTAATGTTCGATGACTCAGACAAGAGATGGGTCGAGATCACGATGTGCTACCACTGCCTGCGCGGACTGCAACAGTTGACTGACTCTGGAGACCTGCCGCCCATGTCTATTGGGTGAGAAAGTTCCCTATTCTTCTACTGTTGTGGGGTTACAGGGCTGCGTTACAAAAAAAATAAAAAGGGCTGCCTTAGTGCCTACACATACGCTGCCATTTAACAGTCAAGTCAGAGTTTATCCTTGAACTCCAAACTGTCAAAATTTAACTGTAAGCGTGTTTCCTCAAGAGGCGATATCGGTCTTGCGATATGGATTCGACAGCCAATCAGGCAGGCTTCGTGGATGTACGAACGATTTCTATTGGCTGTCGAGCCCCTATCGCCTCTTGAGGAAACAGGCTAACTCTTTCTCCGCTTCAAGTTGATACACAGTTGAATTCTGACTACATCACAGTGAGCATACGCTCTAAGGAGTATGAGATGGCTTGAGCCATGATAATTGGTTCAAGTTCAAACCTGAGCAATTATACTCAAAACACTGAACTGTGGATTGCTTGGAGCCATCCATGCTAATTGCTCGGGAGTTTCTCTGCGTGATCGAATTAGATATAAAGAGATCCTCATCGACATAGCCCAAAGAATTGCGTTACTTAAGAGCCAGTTTACCGCGATGCTAGCGCCATTTTCGAAAAATTTTATGATAAATGACAAATGATAAATCTTTATTCACACGAACAATACAGGCATACAAAACAAAAGAAAAAAAAATACAAAGAAGAGTTAAGCAAAACTAAAACTATGAAAGCATGTATTGCGCATGTGGAAAGGCTCCGACTCAGCATGTGCTGCAAGTAATGCAGCGCTGATTATTATATTTTATTAAACTAAGGCAAATATCAAAAATGTGGCACAGTATGACACTAGATAATGTAGCCTAGTATTTTTTGAGCACAGTACAGTCCTACCTAACTTAAAATAACAAAATTATATACAGACTGTTGCTACAAGTGGCTACTTTTAGCAACACTTTGTAGCTTTCTTTGGTCTTTAACTTAAAAGCTATACAACGGAGCCCTAAAAATACCAGGCTACATTATCTAGTGTCATACTGTGCCACATTTTTGATATTTGCCTTAGTTTAAAAAAAAAATTTTTTTCGCGAATGGCGCTATCATCGCTGTGAACTGGCTCTTAAGTGGCAATGGGCAGGGCTGGGGAACAGATGGTCGCTAGCTTACCTAATTATTATACTTTTTTTTTTCAGTGTTAATCCCGAATACCAAGATAAGTTTTTCGTACTGAACTACCGTTTCATTAGAGAGTTTACGAAAGGTGTCGAAGACAGTTGGTGGGTCAACATTGTGAACCATTTCCAGCCACATACGCTCACTAAGAAGTTATAACCAGTATAAGATGACCTGTGTTTTTGCCTATGCGTTTAGTACCAACTTTTCTAAGTTTTTTTTTTAAGAAAGAAAAGCGTATTTTTTTATGGCGTCAAATCAATACTTCCATACTAATTTTATAAATGCGAAAGTAAGTCTGCTTTCACACCAAAACTACTGAACCGATTCAAATGAAATTTGGTACAGAGATAGTCTAAAGTAAGGTCAGACTATTTTTGGTTCCGAAAATCCCACGGGAAAATTGGGAATTTGCTGTTTCTAGGGTAATTGCGACGGCAAAGTCGCGGGGCGCGCACTAGAAAAAAATTTAAAGCCTACATTATGGTTAAGAATGTTCTCTAATAGACCATTAAATAAAATAATATATATTTTTTTAAGCCCAAACCGATGGAAGATCAAAAGAAAGTGTAGTTTTTTTATCATATTATGATGATTGGTTGGTACAATGGCGGTCTAGGAGGCCGTAACAGATTTGTCCATGGTTTCGTCAGCCCTAGATTGTATTACCAAAGAATAAGAGCTATTTTGCAATACAGAAAAGTCGGAAGTGTTACACCGACCGTGTCCGCCACTGTACCATTTTTTCTCTGTTCTGCGGTTGGTACTACGTAAAAAACATTCTGACTGTTGTTATTCAAACTCGAGTCATAAAATAATTAGTTTTAAATACCTATAAATGTAACTAAAGAATATTGTTTAAAAAATAAAACGTAAAAATGCCCAGCAATTTTTATTTATCTATACCAATATATTATAAAGAGGAAAGATTTGTTTGTTTGTTTGTAACGAATAGGCTCCGGAAATACTGAACCGATTTGAAAAATTCTTTCACTGTTAGGAAGCTACATTAACCCTGAGTGTCATAGGCTATATTAGATTTTAAAAAAAATTAGGGATCCTTACCTAAACTCAAATAATATAACCCAAGGTGCAATATTTTTTCTGTTGTTTACATATTTTGACAGGTGGTTTGTTGTTGTTGTTTGTTTTTTATTCGGCCATTCTGGGCAGTCAAAAGAACAAAGTCTATAGAGCCAAGTCTTTTGTAGTATCTTATATTCTATGGCGTAACGAAGTAAGCCGGGAAAGCTCGTTTATTTAATAAAAATAGAATATTAACTTACATAAATTTAAGTACATTTTTATTGACAACACATTTTAAAATTTACAAAAATATAACTTTTGTAGAGTTATAGAAGTAACAGTAAAATAACTAAAGCTCCTTATGGGCTTACTCGGAGCGAAACTAGCGCCACTACAGATAAATAATTAAATCAAGAATATGCGTCTTTGACTTACTAGATAGATCTTGCTTAGAATTTTTAAGTTCCTGTTGTGTAGCTTTCAGGTTCAAAATCAAAGTAAAAAAACCGTTTGTTGCCTAAAGTGGCTAATAAAGTTCATAGGGAGTCAAAGGCGCATATTTTTGATTCCGGCTACTTTGGTTTCTTCCTCTTCTCTTCTTCTTGTCCTCTTATCCCTAATCAGCGACATAGGGCTCGAATTAAAGCTTTCCAGCTCGACCGGTCTTGCGCCTGCTGCTCCAGTTTATCCCAGCTTAGGTCGAGGGAGGCGGCTGCCTGGTCCTCTGTGCGGCGCCAGGTTTGGTTCGGGCGTCCTCTCCGACGTCTTCCACTTGGGTTCCATCTGAGAGCAGCTTTGGGGAGGTTTTCTGCCACTTTGGTTTAGAAGATATCAATTAATTATCGAAGTGGCGCTTGTTTCGCACCGTTTCACCTCTACCTTACTCTCTTATTTTGTCATCTTCTTACGTATATTTGCAAAATAAATTGATTTGATTTAAGGATTAATGCACATGTGACTCAGCGCGGCAAAATTACTTATCCGCGTATGTTTTCTTGTTCAGCGTGTGTTGCTTGCACCCTAGATTCATTTTTAACCGACTTCGAAAAAGGAGGTTATCAGTTTGACCTGTATGTATTATATGTATGTTTGTCCGCGATTATCTCGCGTTTGGCTGAAATTGTTACATTCAGGAGAAGGTTTTAGTGTCTATTTTAACCGACTTCGAAAAACAGGAAGTGATTGATTGATATATGTGTCAGTTTACTGAAGGCAGTAAATTTTATTGTAAATAATTTCTTTTTTTAAAAAGAGACCCACCTTCAATGAATGGACACAATGTGATTACATAGAACTGAGAACTCACTCTTTTCTGAAGTCGGCTAAAATAGTTACTATAACCTTCTCCTGAATGTAACAAATACTTTTTTGAAAACCGTATCAAAATCGGTTCGGCCAAACTCGAGATAATCGCGGACAAACATACATACATACAGAAACAGGTCAAACTGATAACCTTCTTTTTTGAAGTCGGTTAAAATATAAATTATCTATATTGTTATGGACTCTAATAATGTTATTATTATAATGGATTTTTAATATCGTGGTAAAAATCTTTTTCTGCATCTTCGAGTTTTTTCATAAGTTCTTTGATGTTACCTGAAATACAAAAACAATAGTTATCTACATATACTGCTCTGTGGCTCAGTTGGCAGTGATGTGAAGTGAGTATGCGTGTGCACCTGGGTTCGATTCCAGGGCGGGGCCAATATTGATATGAAGAATATCGATGTTTGTTTCCGGTCTAGGTTAATGTTCGTCTCTGTGTGTGTTTTAGGTAGCCTAGATACAGGTTCTTCCTAGTTAGGGGCTCTGAGTGTGATGTGTTATTATTATTATTTAGGGTTCACAACACAAACATGTTTTGTGTTACTGTGTACTGATAGTTTTCATCCTAGACGCAAAAGAGGGGTGTTATAAGTTTAACATGTCTATCTGTGGTATTGTAACTCCCAAACTAATGAAACTTAGTTTTTCTAATGTCATAGAATAGATAATTTTATCCCAAATTTTCTCAGCCATGTTTCATGCAAATCTGTTCAGCCGTTTGAAGATCATCAGCTCTCTTCTATGTAGTTGATGAGGGAATCTAACTAGCTACCTTATTTAGATAGATAGATAGATAGATAGATAACATATTTATTTTCACTTATAATACTAATACACACAACATAAAATACACATAAAAAGACAAATAACAATTTTACATATAAAATGTACAGTTCCAAAAGGTGCGAAAAGTATTACAACTGAAAAAAGGCCCCGACTCAGCATCATGTCACAGTTTCCTGTAACGCTGGTATTCTGCCGGCACCAAAATGGAGTGAGGGCGAGGTAAAACATAAAGAAGAAAATATAATGTAAAGAGATACTAAGATGTGTAAAGAACTACATATATACTTCAACATTAACAATATAATAATGGTTCCACAAGTCTAAAAAAATAAATAAGATTTTTGCATATAATATAAAGGATAGATTACTTATAATAGATATAAGATATAATATAGTTAATATAAAGAGATGAAGAAAAATTTAGGTAGGCAAATTTTGCTTTTGCATATCGAGCAGATATTTTTTGTATGCTGATTTAAAAGATTTGACCGAAGTGAACAAACGAAATGGTGGTGGGATATTGTTCCAACACTTTGTTGCCAGATACCTAAAGCTGCCTCTAAAAGCCGCCGTACGGTGACGAGGAAGAGACAGTGGTTGTGCCAGTGATCTTACTTGGTATCTACTTCTTGAGCTTCTCCATGTCAATTTTTCGAAAAGATAAGTAGGCTTTCCCGTTTTAATAATACCAAAAAGCAATGTAGTAAAATAAAACTGTTGTCTACTACTCATCTTTAAGATGTTTGCACTATTGAGATATGGCGTGACATGTGTTCTTGGTGGGATGTTAAAACAGTAGCGAGCGCAGGCATTTTGAACTCTCTGGATGAGCTTTTGAGTTTTCTGTAATAAGCATGGACCATATGCTGTGATGCAGTAATTTAATTTTGAGAGAATAAGACTATCGCATAAGGTTGTTCGTAAATCGATACTTAGAAACTGTCTTATCTGATAAAGAACCGAAAGACGATAGAAACAGCTTCGAACCAGTTCTAACACATGACCCTCGAAACACAGGTGGTTGTCCATCATCAAGCCTAGATTTCGAGCCGACGAGACTAATTCAATTGGTTCATTATTAATAAGTAACTTTAGATTTAATTGGCATATTGAATTAATTTGATGTGGAGACCCAAGCACCATGTATTTCGACTTGGTAGGGTTAAGGACCAGGTCATTAAGAGAACACCATTGGAATATTCTATTTAGATCCTGGTTTATTTTAAAAACAGACTCATTTACATCTATTGGTTTCGTAGACACATACAACTGAAGATCATCTGCATATAGATGAAAAGAACTATTTTGCAGGCACCTAACTATATCTGCACTATATAAAATGAAAAGAAGGGGGCCGAGGATAGATCCCTGGGGCACCCCCCTTCCCACCTCACACAGGTCAGAGCTTAAACGAGTTCCATCTGGCTTGGTAATAATAACCTGCTGCTTGCGTCCACTAAGATAACTACGAAACCATTCAACCGCCGAAGGATCAAAACCATAAAACGTAAGTTTGGAAAGCAATGTATTAATATTTATTGTATCGAATGCGCGTGAGAAGTCTAGCAGGACAAGGATAGTACCTTTACCCTCATCACGAGCAGACAAAATATTGTCAATGACATCGATCAGTGCCGTAGCAGTGCTGTGTTTTTTCCTAAAACCGGACTGATACGTAGGGAGAATTGAATTTGATTCACAATAGCTTAGAATCTGGTTGTAAACTACTCTCTCCAGTATCTTAGATAAGTAAGGTAACAAGCTAATAGGCCGAAGATCTTTAAGATTTAAAGGATTACTTATTTTAGGGAGGGGGTTCACAAAAGCAGTTTTCCAAAGCATGGGGAAAGTTGAAGTTTTTATAGATTTATTTAATTCATTTAAAAAATTAAAATTAGGACTAGCTTCATTTATCAGACTGCGACTGAGAAGAACCAACTTTAACAGTGCCAAAAACCCGTTCGATGTCTTTTTCGTTACGTATTTGGTTCACTTGTGAACCTAAGTCCCGCTTGACGAAGACCCTGCCTTCTCTAGTCCAGACAAACCGCCACCCCTGGCGACGAGCAGCATCTCGAGTCGCACCGAACAGGACACGATTCGTCTTTGTGAGCCTCTCATTCAAGTAGAACCTTTTAGGTTCATGTGCCGGGAGACCAAGGTCGGCGGTGGTGGCACCACGCCGCACCCTGGCACTGCTGAGGAATTGGTCACGGAGCGAGCGACGAGCGAGGCGTAATACAATAGGACGAGGACGGAGGTCGTTGGTAGCGGTAGCGGGTGCAGGGGGGGCCGCGGTGGCGGCTGCATGCAGCCGGCGCGGACCGACGCGTGATACACTTATTATATCACGCTCCTCCAGAGAAACGCCGAGCTTAATAGCCACCGAGGAAACTATGTGATTGCACGATTCTCCGTCAAATTTCAGCTCGATTCGAAATTTGGTACCGTATTACTTCAATAATATATTGAAAGCATTAAGGTTTCTTGTTTTACTACGGAACCAAACAAGAAACTGAAATCAATACATAGGTAGTCTATACCAATATTATAAAGAGGAAAGATTTGTTTGTTTGTTTGTTTGTTTGTAACGAATAGGCTCCGGAAATACTGAACCGATTTGAAAAATTATTTCACTGGTAGGAAGCTACATTAACCCCGAGTGTCATAGGCTATATAAGATTTTCAAAAAAATTAGGGATCCTTACCTAAACTCAAAAAATTTAACCCAAGGTGCAATATTTTTTCCGTTGTTTACATTTTGACAGGTGGTTTGTTGTTGTTGTTTGTTTTTATTCGGCCATTCTGGGCAGTCAAAAGAACATAGTCTATAGCGTATGGCGTAACGAAGTAAGCCGGGAAAGCTCGTCAATTAAATCATCAGTACATGTATAAAATAAAGTTGCTTCCCACATCTGTCCCTATGTATGCTTAAATCTTTAAAACTATTCAACGGATTTTGATGCGGTTTTTTTTAATAGATAGAGTGATTCAAGAGGAAGGTTTATGAGTATAATACACGCACAAAACCAACGAAGTTTGTCGGGTCGACTAGTAAATAAATAAATTACCTATAGCAGGGTCGTGTAAGGATCTCATACTCCCTTCGCCAAAAGTATGTTTCAATGGCGTTTGTTTCTTCACTGCTGATTCTATTAGATCTGTATAATTAAATACATAATTACTATTATTTTAAGGCTTTGTCGACTTGTGATGTACTATGACAGGGTAATACTGTCATAGTGAATACAACTCCACCAAGTAAAATAAATAGTACTACACACAGTAGGGGCACTCCCTGCCTCCCTTAACAAGCTTGGCTTCCGCGCTCGGTTTCCTCTCAGTTACCGCTCAGTACAAGTAGCACGTCTCAAGATTATAGCAAACTTCCTTTACAATCACCTCACCTCATGCAGGATAGGATACTATATTTTTCATTGTTTGATAAGTTATAGTAAAGATACTACTATTTTTACTTTACTTTTTACTTTTACTTTACTACCTTGTAGTACCTCCTATCCATACTAATATTATAAATGCAAAAGTAACTCGGCTGTTTATCTCGCTTTCACACCAAAACTACTGAACCGAGTTAAATGAAATTTAGAGCACAGATAGTCTGGCTAGAGCTTGAAGAAGGAATAGGCTAGGTACCTGAGACTTTGAGGTTTGAAGGTAAATTGCGCTGGCAAAGCCGCGGGGCGCTCACTAGTAAGTATTGATTAAATGAATTTGAATCATACCTGAATGAACTTTATCCAGTAAGGTACCAATATCAGCATCTTTAGCCAAATGTTTGCACAAGGCTTTAATGTACTGACTTCCTTCGAGCACCACATTAGCTAGATCACAAGTCCTCAATTCATAGGACATATTGCTATCAATACTCTCGGAACAGTCGACCTCCAACACTTCGTATGCTTGCTCACTTAATTCCGTCACGTAACACACTATTAGGTTTTTGATATTTATATCAACTAGAGGTAAGTTTGGTGGTTCCATTTCGTAGATTTGTGGGTTTTCTATACTGAAAAAAAATTAGTAGAAATGTAATAAATAAAAGAGACCGACCGAATCATGATCTTTCAGCCGAAACCGAAACTGACGTGGCCTTTTAAAAATTGGGAGCGCGGGGCAGCTCTTGCGAGCGAGCTCCGCGCTAGTATTGCCGAATTCTTCCGAGATTATCCGAGCGACGCCCGAACACCGAGTTTCGGTTTCGGCAAAACGTTCGGCCGTTTTTAGCCTAAATTGAAACTGGCCGAAACTAGATTTTTTGGCCGAATCTGGCTGCAACCGAAAACGAACCTTCGGTCAGTCTCTAATAAATAATTAACGTATCACACACACCTAACACAAAACTTGTATCATGGCTGTTCAAAACACATTTAAACCGAAACAAATATGGCTGAAAATTCGTATATAGAAAATATTATAGCCATAAAAGGGATATAGGAGAATTTTTACCCCTCTTTCTTTTAATCTTTCTATCTTTAAATAAAAATTAACAATATCCATTTCACTTTGCTTTATACTATGTATTGATGCTTTAGGCAAGAATAATACATACTTATCCAATGTATTTCGACACATATCGAGGATCAGTATGCATAGATTAGGAGAGCATTGCAAAGCTTCATTTAATAAAAAATGTTCTGTGACACAATGGTCATATTGTATGTTACTGTTCGGACAGTCCACTCCGAGTATGTTGTTTGAGCCATTCACATTGCAGCCGTGGCCAGCGTAGTAAATAAACACTGGAATAAAATGAATTTGATTTTTAGTTATTTTAGGTCAATTATTTAAGAAAAATGTTAAAAATTCGCTTGTTGAAAAGATAAGATAAAGATAAAAATGTTTTATTACCATAAATAAAAACAATAAAGAGCAGTAAAATTTCAATTTTATACAAAGGCTGCTTTATTGCTGAAAGCTATTTCTTCCAGGTAACCCAAACAAAATTCACAAAAGAGAAAAATAAGGTGGGTGTCAATAAATACATTAATAAATTCAGAAGCTTTATCAAGTTTTAGATTAAAAATATTAACTGGATTTAGGTTCACATCGCAGGCATGTATAATTAAACCTACAGTAAGAATCCTCCGGCACTGCATTGATAATTCTTTTATAAACAACTTTCAAGCATTTTGCAGTTGTGTTCTTTAACAAAATCACAGTAAAACCCATATTTGTTAGTCTTGATGATAATACATCACAATCAGCAGACGGAGTAGCCAGCTTGGGTAAGTGAACATATTTATTGTTTCCAACAAGTATTGCTACTTTAGCGTTTGGCTTGTAGAATTGCTGTTTAGGAGAATTCAGCAAAACGACAAAGTTTTTGAACTCGGGAACAGTATAACCTCTTCTGTCTAGATTTTTGAGTAGAAGTTCGCCTGGCTTCTTTGATTCGGTGAAATTTATGTTTCTATAACAATAAAAACCATTTGATAGCTAGTAGTAGTTATATATTACAGAGATGTGGAGATTTGATTAAACTTACTTAAGTCTTGCAAGATTAGCTATCAGTTCACATTGTTCTAATGAGAATTTTAAAGCGTTCTGGTATTCGATGTAAGGTAAATTCTGGAGAAGAGACATTTCACTTAGTAATTAACAACTTAGAATTAAAACTAAACTTATCTATCCATTAATAATTTCACGGATGGAAGAAAAAATCATGAGAAAAACTAGTTCAATCGAAATAAAAACAAAACAAAAACATACAGAAAGGATTGATTGATTCAATAGTAATAGCTTTGCAGTAGCCGCCGCTCTCCCGCCGCTGCTGGTTGAATAACGATTGATCGATTATCAGTCGATGGTTTATAAAATCGTCGTCGCCCGTCCGTCGCACAGACCAACTAGAGATCGTCTTCGTCGTGCCGTGTTGCTCAGAGTAGGGGAAACGGGAAACCCGTGTTGTCGTCGTCGTTTCGTGTCGCTTGGTTGCTTTGCGTCGTCTGTGTATTTATTTTCGTAGATGTTATTTGTGATTGTGTGCATGCATGCTTATAGCAAATACAATACAATCGATATCGAATACAATCGAGTTGTAAGGAAAGTCTATTCAGCCAAGTCTTATGTATTACACTGAGGTATTACATAAGACTTGGCTGAATAGACTTATTTTCCCATGCCTGCTTAGAATAGGTTGTCTGAACTAGATTGATTGACTGGAGCTTGCATCTGTTCAATTCAGTGTTAGTCAATCAGTCTTAGTCATTCTGTTTGTTGTCGGTGTCGGTGTTGCAAAAATAAATTTTCTGCTTTTCTTTGCTATTTTCTGGATTAAATAAATAGAATTTTCAGAACCATGGACGACCAAGCATGTCCCCGTTGTAAAACTACGAAATACAGGAACCCTTCCTTGAAACTAATGGTTAATGTTTGCGGGCACGCTTTATGCGAGAGTTGTGTCGATCTTCTCTTCTTGAAAGGTTTGTTTTTATACTGTTTTTCCTATATCTAAAACAGTTTTAATTCTTGAGAATATAAACTGCCTATTCCAAGTTAATATAGCATGATAAATTTTCATAACCATTCTTACAATATTTTTTTACCATGCTACTACCTTCACTGTTGTTCTAATGTTAACAGGTTCCGGATCATGTCCCGACTGCAATGTGCCGCTCCGGCGAAGCAACTACCGTGTCCAAATGTTCGAGGACCCCATGGTAGAAAAAGAGATAGACATCCGCAAGCGCGTTTTAAAAGACTACAACAAGAAGGAGGAAGATTTTGCAACTCTGCGAGAGTATAATGATTATTTAGAAGAAATTGAAAATGTTATATTTAATCTGAATAATAATATAGATGTTGTAGCCACTAATAAGAAGATAGAGCAGTATAAGAAAGAAAATAAGGAGATTATTATGAAGAATAAAGCTAAAATTGGTAAGAAATTCATAAATGATAAACCACTGATTGTAAACCTTATCTGTAACTTTCTCTATTAATTAATATAAGGTTTTTATGTTGCCTAAATTTTACAAACCTTTTCAAAAAAAAAGACTGAAATTATGTGTGAAATGTGTATGTAGAACCCTTTTACGTCCAACGAAACATATTTCCTAACAATATTATACAAAAAGTAACTTGTGTGGATGTTATTTCTTCATGAGAAAAGTACAACTTACTGATTAAAATATGACAAAACTGCAGGTGGTAAACTACTGTTTTAATTAATATAAAACTTCTTAATTGGATCAGTACCTAGTTAATAATGAAGTAAGAATAGCACCAGGCTATAGCTAAAACATTTTTTTTTACATATTTCCAGGCCGGGAAGAATTAGAACTAGAAGAAATTCTAGAAATAGAAAAACAAATGGAAGACCTCCGTCGTGCTGAGATACTCCGTCTTGAAAATGAGGCAAAAAAACAAAAGATACGAGACAAGGAAGCGCTTATTGATGAGTTGATGTTTGCTGAAGGAGATGCTAAAGAAATACTGAACACGTTTGCACAGAATGTCAGTGCGAATAAGAATGATTTGCCTGAAGTTTCCGTTCCTGTGCCAAAGGTTAGATTTCTAGATACAATCTACTTTTATTGCCTTTATAACACACCTAAACTGCGAAATACAAAGGGCAAAACTGCTGCCTCAACTCAACTCTAACTCAACCTTTTTGCGGTTTAGTATGGAGCCTCATATATGGAACACAGTTACAGATCTGTACCTAATTGAATTGAATATGTTAGATATAGACAACATCATCGCGACAAAATTTATTTATCTATTTTTTTAACCAACTCCAAAAAAGTTGGTTATCAGTTTGACCTGTATGTATTGTATATTTTTTTAATAATAACACATCACACTCAGAGCCCCTAACTAGGAAGAACCTGTGTTTAGGGTGCCCGAAACACACACAAAAAACGAACATCACACCCAGACCAGAAACAAACATCGATATTCATCATATCAATATTCGCCCCGTCCGGGAATCGAACCCGGGTGCACACGCTTACTCAGTCCACATCACTGCCAACTGAGCCACGGAGCAGTCAATGCATCAATGAAATACAATACAAATAGATGTTTAACCGTGATTATCTCGAGTCTGGCTGACCCGATTTTCATGCGATTTTCACAAAAGTATTTGTTACATTTCAGTAGAAGGTTTTGGTAAGTATCTATTTTAACGGACTTCAAAAAAAAAGAATGTTCTCAGTTTATTTCTATAATAATAATAATTTTTTATTTAATTTTCAGGTGAGTCAGTTCTCCTCCGGAGTAAAGTTCACTAGAGGTTCGTCTAACTCTGCCCTGCCGGCGATAGAAGAAGGACCCTTATACCGTTACGAAGCGCCGCCCTCTCCGGACAGCGTGGGGCCGAAAGCGCCCGACGCCAAGGAGGTCATTGAGAAAGGCTATTTGAGACATGTTAGGTATGTTTTTTTACCTATTGTCTTATGTTTTAACATAGTTTTCTACATTCTGTAGTAATTTGCTCATTCTGGACAGGCAAGGGAACATAGTCCATACAGCCAAGTCTTCAGTAGTATATTTCTTAGGAAGACTTGGCTTTTGTAGTATTTTGAGACTTCCTATCCTAAGGTCCTTACCTAGCTCGTATGATGATGATGTGAGATGGATGATATGATAAGATTTGATCTCCTCTAACGTTGTGTTTCTTAACCGACTTCAAAATAGGAGGTTATCAGTTTGACTTGTTTGTATGTATGTATGTTTGTCCGCGATTATCTCGCGTTTGGCTGAACCGATTTTGATGCGGTTTTCAGATAAGTATAATTGTTACATTCAGGAGAAGGTTTAAGTACCTATTTTAACCGACATAGAAAAGGAGGAAGTGCCCAGTTGATGTATGTGTCAGTTTATTGAAGGCGGGTTCCTTTTTAAAAAAAAAAAAAAAATTCTTTGTTCTATTTATCATAATAATGATGTGAAAATCTTCGCTATAGGCTAGTACGCACATTTTCATTTTCTACTGGATGGCGAGAGTTAGTGTTACAATTTAAAAAAAAATTCTTTTTTTTTTACAAAAAGAGACCCGCCTTCAAAAAACTGACACTAGGGCTTGGACTACCGATATATTTTAGAAAACCGGTTTTTTTTCGGTAGTGAAAATTTTAAAACCGGGAAACCGGTGTTTCGGTAATTTTTCGGTATTTTACCTTTTCTTTGAAAAAATGATTGTTTTTGAAGAAAAGTTCAAATTAAAACACTAAACGTAAAAGTAAGTTATCTTTCTTTTATATTTTTTTTAAAAATAACTTTTTTAACTCAAATTAAAAAATATATATATATATGTTTTTAATTTAAACTTAGTTTGGTTGGTCATAGGTCTCCCCCACAGATTGCCTTACCGACCGGTGTTCAGCTAATCTAAGATTAGAAATCTTATCCAGTGTACTTCCGCACGCAACGTTTACCATGTCGAATGACCACCCTGTTGGGGATCTGCCTACTCTGCTCTTCCTGTGTGCAATCGCCAATCGAGAACTTTCCAGCCCCATAGACCATCTGGTCCTCGAACTATGTGCCTTGCCCAATGCACAATTATTTGGGCTATGTCGGTGACTTAAGTTCTTCTGCGGATCTCATCATCATGCTACATGTAAAACGAAGACTGATGAGTATACCCTGCCACTTTGACGATTATTTGTGGACTATAATAAAACCTTGGTTTCGATTGAGTTACCTGGGCAGTGCTAAAATCTCTCCAGAGCGGTGCCAAGTAGACTATCGATGAATCGGTGTTTGTTAAAAACACCACTATGTCTGTTGGACTCTGAAGTCGAATCAATAGATCAGAAATCGAAGGTTATTCGACTGGTAGCAGGAAGTTATAAAGGGATGTTATATGCCTAAAACTTTTTACCGAGAATGTCTCAAGTCTCTGGACTGTGAAGAACTAGGCCTAGGCATAAACGGCGAGTATATCACTCAACATTGTAGTAGTTATGGCACAGACTGCGAAGAATTTCAGTGCAATGCTCGTTAAATATAATGAACATGTGATGGACCAAACGAAAATCATGTTGAACCCCCATGCTAAACCGACTTCAGTCAACGGATACTTTACGATCGGTTGTTGTATTGTTGACGAAAACATATACCTGGGACCAACTGTCCACCTAGGTCGGTCAATATTCGAAAAAGAGGTCGATCGTCGAGTCAAAACTGGATTGCCAGCGTTCGGGAAGCTTAACTCACTACATCTTCTCGTCCAAGATGACGACGAAAGTCAACAAGCCATGTCTGTTGCCAGAGGCAACTTACCGGACTGAGACATTGTAACTATATATGGACCTCAAGCAAAGCTCAAAGTCACTCAAAAAAAAGTTTTAATACATTTTATAAATGTGCTTAAGTATATAAAAAGGAACAAAAACACATTTGATAAGACTCTCAGTGCTAACCTAAGCAAGAAAATAATAAAATAAAAAAGAATGAAATTTTACCGAAAAAACGGTATTTTGACCATCGAAAACCGGTTTTAAAATACGGTAATATTGGTCCGGTATTCCGGTTTTTCAGTAATACCGAAAACCGGTGTCCAAGCTCTAACTGACACATACATAAACTGAGCACTTCCCCTTTTTTGAAGTCGGTTAAAATAGGTACTAAAACCTTCTCCTGAATGTAACAAATACATTTCTGAAAACTGCATCAAAATCGGTTCAGCCAAACTCGAGATATTCGCGGACAATCATACAAACGAACATACACACATACAGGTGAAACTTTACTGATAACCTCCTTTTTTGAAGTCGGTTAAACAGAAGAGCTAACTACATCTCTTTCCCTCCCACAGGCAAGAAACGGAGGCAGAGAAGGCCGGAGGATATTCCTCAGTGCTGCCTTGTCTCAGAGCTTTGCAGGACGCTATGGCAGGGCTCTACCATGCGAGCTGACAAACGGACGAACGGACAGAGTCGCCTGTCATTATATTGGATTGATGAGGGTAGTTTTGAAATTAAAAAGCAAAGTTATTGAAGTAGAGTAAGGCGTTCCATTCTTGGCCCTCTGCCATTTACTGGCATGGTATATTTTGAGGCTAAATATAAGGATTGCATTTAACATCATAAAAAAAAAACTTAATATATACGATGTTTCATAAATTTTATTCGTGAGTGGCGTTAGTACCCCAGTTCGCACACTCTTTAAGAGGTATAGCACAGTTAAAGTAGAAAAAAAATTGTATCTTCTAAACTAAGGCAAATATTAAAAATGTGAAACAGTATTCCACTAGATAAGTATTTTTAGAGCACTGTTGTATAGCTTTTAGGTTAAAGACCAAATAAAGCTACAAAGTGTTGCTAAAACGGTCACTTTTGGCAACAATCAGTAGCTTCTTAGAATGCCAAGAATCCTTTTATTCAGCCTCTTTATGGAACATGCCAGTATTAGGAAGGGGTGCCAAGAATTAGTCGACTCACCCTACACCTACAAACCGTACGAATTCACTTTAGACCTGTGGGCTAATGATGCCATTTTCAATGTACGGTGTGCAAAATGATGCGTCGTATTATTTTCGTTTTTATTTTACAGTGGCGGTCTAGGACGGCGTAACACTTCCGGTTTTTCTTTATTGCAAAGTAGCTCTTGTTCTTTGGTAATACAGTCTAGGGCGCACGACACCATAGACAAATCTGCTGCGCCCTCCTAAACTGCCACTGTACAGTGGCGGACACGGTCGGTGTAACACTTCCGGTTTTTCTGTATTGAAAAATAGCTCTTGTTCTTAGGTAATACAGACTAGGGCTGACGCAACCATAGACAAGTCTGTTACGGCCACCTAGTCCGCCACTGTACGAGTACTTTTAAGAAAATAATAAAATTTTCTTAGAAGATAAAGATAACTAAAGACTGCTCCGTGGCTCAGTTGGCAGTGATGTGGACTGAGTAAGCGTGTGCACCTGGGTTCGATTCCCGGGCGGGGCGAAGATTGATATGATGAATATCGCCGTTTGTTTCCGGTCTGGGTGCAATGTTCGTCTCTGTGTGTCTTTCGGGCACCCTAGATACAGGTTCTTCCTAGTTGGGAGTGTGATGAGAAATGATCATTTTTTACTAGCTGTCCCGGCGAACTTCGTAACGCGCCGTACAAATTTATATGGAAAAATTAAATTGTTGTTTTTGCTAACTTCCCGTCCATTTTTCCATATGTTCTCACCTTTTTAACCTTCCCTGGACTACTACGAACATTTTGATACTAAAATCAGCTAAATAGACCCGGCCGTTCTCGAGGTTTAGCGAGACTAACGAACCACGATTCATCAATATATATAAAACTCTTCCGTTACTGACTGACTGACTGCCTGACTGACTGACTGCCTGACTGACTGACTGACAGACAACGCAGAGCCGAAACTACTGGGCGTAGAAAGCTGCAAATTGGCACGTGGGTTCCTTGGGGAGTTTACCGCGCAGATTTCTCATAAACACAAAACTTCTGTTTTTTCCCGTTCCCGTGGGAATTTCGGGAAATCCTTTCTTAGTGCTCCCCTACACTCCCCAAGGAGCCCACTTGCAAAATTTCAGCCCGCTATGCCCAGTAGTTTCGGCTCTGCGTTGTCTGTCTGTCAGTCAGTCAGTCAGTCAGTCAGTCAGTAACGGAAGAGTTTTATATATATTGATATAGTAGAAGTAGATAATTATTTGAGCAGAGTATCAAGTTTATTCGTACGGTTTGTAGACACTTGGCTCAGCCCACATTTGGCACAAAGTTAATTTTTTGTTGTTGTCGCGTATGGCAAGATAGCCATTACGGGTAAAGTACCTAAGTAAGTTTGTAAATAATAAAGTCATGTTATTTAATTACCTAATCTTACTAAGCGATGTTAATGTGTGTTATTTGTATATTTGTTTGCAGTAAAGTGTTTTGAAATAACCAAAAGAGTTTTATTTATGTACTTTTACGTATATTTTTTTAAACATTATCGATGCAGTTTAGTTAAACTTTGTTTGAAGTGCAACAAAGGCTATAAACTTATGGACATCAAGTTAAGTTTATAAAAAAATAATGAAGTACAGCAGGCATTTTTAACTCCCGACGAAAAAGAGAGGGGTGTTATTAGTTTAATGTGTGATGTCCGTAATTTAAACTGTGTTGTTGGTTTAAGAGCCAGTTTACAGCGATGCTAGCGCCATTCGCGAAAAAAATTAATATCTTCTAAACTAAGGCAAATATCAAAAATGTGGCACATAATGACACTAGATAATGTAGCCTAGTATTTTTAGGGAACTCCTGTATAGCTTTTAGGTTGAAGACCAAATAAATCTACAAAGTTTTGCTAAAAGTGGCCACTTTTGGCAACAATCTATGTTTTTTTTGTTCTTTTTACTAGGGCTAGTTTGGTGTGCTCAAAAAATACTAGGCTACATTATCTAGTGTCATACAGTGCCACATTTTTGATATTTGCCTTAGTTTAGAAGATATTAATTTTTTTCGCGAATGGCGGTAGTATCGCTGTAAACTGGCTCTTAAGCTGCAGTTGTCTCTGTTTGTTTAGATGAGAAAGAAAGTGACCGATGCAGTTTAAACTAACAACACATTTTAAACAGAGTTGGTAATTTACGGGCCTAAGAATGTCTGTATATCTCCCAAAGATCATATCTAGGTACTTAGATATGATGATATAGGTAGGTTAAAAACCAAACTTTACATATAGTAATGTAACGTTTTGATATCTCTTTCAAAGAGCATTCCAGAGAGGAGGTAAATCACCAGAACATTCTTTCTTTACATTTTAGCAGGTACTGACTGACAAAACAACAAAAAAATGCACTACCTACCTCAGTTTACACTAAAATAATTTAATGGAGTGTAGATACAATGAGCATTCACTCAGTTGATTGACATAAATGCACACTAAACGAATGATCGTGTAGGAACGCTATACGCGGTATATTGTAACACGATACTCATCAGTATAATAGATTAGATTAGATTAGATTCATTTATTTCACACTATCATATTCATATTACATACAAAGTTGTATAATAAAATGTCAAAGTATAATGTGATCGTCAAAATATTGTACAAAAATTATATAAAAATAATAAGTAGTTACTTAATTATTTAAGTACTATGTAAACAATGTCAAAATTTTTAAATGTATAATTGTATATAAAATGTCAAATACTAAATAATAATTTCAATTTACTTGAATTACATATTGTAACTGTCGAATACTCAAATTACACAAATAATATCCAATGTCAAACAAATTTATAGTTTAAAAAGTCATCTATAGAATAATATTCATGTTCCAACAAAAGTTTTTTCAGTCGGCGACAAAACGCTTCGTCATTGATTTCCTCCTTCAGCTCAGTAGGCAGATGCTCATAATAGTGTGGCCCGATGACGCGCGGGTTGTGCGTAGCAAACACCGTGCGACGAGGCACTGCGGCCAGGCTCCCCGCTCCCCGCAGCGCCCGCCCGCCGCACTCACGTCGTCGGAATGTACCTATATTTTTTCTGACATAAGTAATGATCTCGTAAAGATATACTGAGTAAAGGGTCATTACTCGATACTTTTTAAAAAGCGATCTACATGATTCGCGACTAGGTATACCCTCTAAAGTTCTAATGGCGCGTTTTTGCATTATAAATGCACGATTTGAGTCTGTCGAATTACCCCATAATATGACACCGTAAGACAATATGGAATGAAAGTGCGCAAAGTAAGCTTGCCTAAGCACTGAACTGGAAACGAGCGGTTTTAATTTTCGCAGGGCATATGCGGCACTTCCTAATTTATCGCACAGTATATCGACGCTGGAAAGGCAATCTTGCTGAAGCGCCATTTGACGATTTGTGAGGAGAGCGATTTAAAGTTTCAAATTTTACAAAAAAAATCGTATAAAAGGTACTGTCAGTCAGATTAACCTGAAAATTACTATGATAGTCTAAAAAACAGTTTAGCATAGTCTTACGTTCAAAAATAATATATGCAACTTATAGAAACAGAGTTAGGTGGCGGTTCAGCAATTATTACCTATGCCACGGCAAGGCTAAATTGCTGATAGCGTGAAGTGCAGCTCAAACCATTTCTGCACTTTTTGCTTATGTGCCAAAATGTATATTTTTCAAGTCAGACAAAATGTTTTATGTCTGCAAGCGTTCAGAAACACGACAGGGTAAAATTCGTTTATATCACAAAACCTCTCAAAATTGGACCGTCCAGAAATGCTGATCTCCAACTGGCCGAGAGTCATGCCTAGCAAATTTGGCTTATAGGTGGCCGTATTCAAAATAATTGGGATAGCAAATTAAAATATTTATATTTTTATTACAAACTAAACTTGGTCTTCGAATGTTTGTTCAGGGAAGGTTTAAAAGGTGAGAAAATGAGAATATGGAAAAATGGATGAGACATTTTTAAGAATTGTAAGGCGCTATACGAAGTTCGCCGGAACAGTTTTTTTTAGCAGCCTGTATCGTCCCACTGCTGGGCAAAGGCCTTTTTCCCCTTTCTCCCGATCCTGGGCACTTTCCACCAGGTTTTAAAGTTAAAGTTAAAAAACACTTTATTGCATACAAAAAATACAAAAGAACATTATACAATTAATGGTACACATATTTAAATTTGCATGCAATGGGCGGACTTATCGCTAAAAGCGATTTCTTCCAGGCTTAATGTGGGCTTAATGTGGGCCAGGTTTTAATGTGGGCTCCCAGCTCATCGCTCCACCGCTTCCTAATCCAACCACGTAGCCTCTTGCCATCTTTTGGAAACCACACGGTGGTACGTTTGTCCCAACGGTCTGGCTGCATGCGGGCTAAGTGGCCGGCCCACTCCCAGCTCCGCCGCCTTCCGAGCTACGTCTAAAATTTGAGTCCTGGAGTGCAGTTCGGTGTTTCGGACCCTGTCCACTAATCGAACGCCTAGGATGCTGCGCTCCATGTTTCTCTGGCAAACCTCGAGTCTGGACTTTTGGGTGTCCATCAAAGACCAAGTTTGAGCTGCGTAGGTAAGGATGGGGAGGATACACATATGTCCATGAGTTTGCGTTTGAGGCTCAGCGGAAGGTCTCCCTTCATGAGCTCTTTCATTGACCAAAAGATCCTCCAGGCATTGTCGACACGTCTTTCGACTTCTTTTTCCTGTCGAGTCTGGAAGGAGACTATTTGGCCAAGATAGATATATTCCTGGACATATGCAATCCTCGCACCATCCACATCTACTGTATGCTCAATACTATTTGTCATCACTTTAGTCTTTGACTTATTCATCCTCAGTCCAACCTCGAGGCTCGCCTGGCTGAGCTGTTCTGTACTTCATGCTCCAGCATGGACTGTAACTCGGTAGCCGAATTTGAGAACAGGATAATGTCGTCGGCAAAGCGAAGGTTCATCAGCTTCGATTCGCCGACGACTATGCCTCTGTCCTCCCATTCTGGAGCCAGCTTTTAGAACACTTCCTCCAACGTTGCGGTAAATAATTTGGGAGAAAGAGGATCATCCTGCTTCACGTCCTTTCTCATTCGAAAAGGTAGTGCTGATGACGGTGATTTTACAGCGGCGGTACTATTTCTGTAAATCGCCGGAACAGCTAGTAGGTAATAAAAAAAAATACAACAATTTAACACTCTGGGTTTGTGTATATAAGTATAAGATAGCTTCAACAATCAAATCTTTCCTCTTATAGGAATAGATAACTTATATTTTTTTGAAAAAAAAGGAAACTACATTCGTTTTTTTTTTCCACATCTGAGAATCAAACCGCCTACAAATTACAAAAAAAGACATTGGTGAAATCTGACCAACTTTTGAAATAGTTCTGTACAGTAACAATTTTTATATTTATATTATTTTTATGGCATGGTCAATAGGGTAAACCATAAGAATCAAATGTTTTTAACAAAGTTGGTAAATAAAGTAAAAAGAATACCAATATATCTGGACTTATAAATTCAATAGGTGGAGTTATACCCAATGGCCACCATAGGCTATGCATAAAATGTGCAGAGTTAAAAAAAATATGTTTTGTTTCTTTCAAAAATAAAGGAATATTTCCTTTCAATAAAATGTGCTGACTCCGGTTTTTAGATTAAGTATTATGTGGCATTACAAAATTCCAACCAGTAAGAAAAATTTATTATTTTCTCATCACAAATAATAAAACTGATAAGTTAGGACACAATTATGTAAAGTATCTAGCTGCTGTATATGATAGTTAATAATCGCAGGATTGGCAGGGTACGCTCGAACCATTATTTAGTGCGCTTTTCTGAATGAGCTGCGGGCATCCACCCCAAACGACAAGATGCGAGTGACTGATGCGCCCGCGCACACCTGGGTCAATACATACCCTCTATGTGTGATGCAATACAAGACCCTTAAAAGAGAGCTTATACGCCCTACATCTTAAAATTCTTTGCACGGAAGACATGCTGAAGTAGCTTGAATGTGCCCAAGTAAGTAGGGATAAAGTTTCTTATAAATGTAATATTATTGATGTTAAGTGGGGTAAAACTGCATTAAGTACCACTTCAAGAAAATTCATGCCCTGCCAAAATTGCTTATATCCATAGTGATTATTAGTTTTGTCGGATAAAATTGCTGATCTGTAAACAATCCAAATAATACGGTAGAGCAAAACTGGCTTAAGCGCCATATCATGAATAATCTCAGCGAGGCTAGTTTTCTTATGTGCACTTTGCTTTTTTCTCACGGCAAAGCAAATTTTCTTTTCTAATTTATTTTAGATTAACACAAAATGGAATAATTGCTTATCGGTAATTTGGACATTAAAGGGGTAGCTTAAGTGCCAAAAAATATAAAAAGACCTAAAAAAAAGCTCTTATTAACCAAAAAAGCAGTAATTACAGATTGCTTAACGACCATGAAAACGGCTCGTATTGAGATGAGACCCAGATCAGCAGATAGAGAAAAATCAGCCGATTCTAACGGTATATATAACTCATATTCGCATTTTTGGAGATCAGCAATCTTGCCTTTCCACCGTCGATATCAACATGTTGTTTCCAATTTAAATTAGAGTCCAGTGTGAGACCTAGGAACTTGCACGTTTGGGCTAGAGGGACAGGGCTAATCAGGCATGGTGGCGGTGGTCGTGTAACTCTAGGGCTAAAGATAATAAGATTAGATTTTGAAGGATTAAGGATTAACCCATTTGTTGAATACCATTTATCCAGTTGTGTAAATGTTTTATTGATCTTATCATTTAATTCTTCGTACGAAGGAGCACTCATTATAACCGTTGTGTCATCTGCAAACAAAGCAACTGTTCCATCAGTAACGGCCTGTTCAATGTCATTGACAAAGACCAGAAATAGGGTATTTCCAAGAGAGGACCCTTGTGGAATTCCTATTGTAACATTTCCAGTATTTGACCTTAACCTTCGCCCGTCAGTGACGACTTCTACTGTCTGTTTGCGATTGCAAAGGAATGATTCTATAAGTTGGGATGCCTTACTTTTTACGCCATATGCCCGTAGCTTTTTAAGGAGAAGATCGTGCTGGACAACATCAAATGCTTTTGTGAGGTCGCAAAATAAACCTGCCGTTTTATATTTACTATCTATGTTAGATATTATAGAGTCCACCACATGGTGTGCGGCAGTGGTTGTTGATCTATCTTTCCTATACGCATACTGATGCCGTGTTAGTAATTCATTCCTTTCTAGATGTTGCATAAGAGAGGCTGACACTATTGACTCTATTAATTTAGAAATGTTTGGTACAATTGTAATACTGCCGTGCTAAGGATAAGAGCAGTAAGTCATTTTTTATAGTTTCGAGATAATGGCGGTTAAAGTTTTTAATCTATTTTTACCTTTTGTGACTTATCTTTTTATGCTATCTACAAAACGATTTTTGATGTATGTAGCCTGAACCATGTATATTTGTATTTTATTATCAAAAAAGATTGTACTGTTTTTTTAAGGGGTTTGAATAATGGTAAAGCTTTTATGCCTAGTATCAGTTAAATATCACATACCATAAATTACTAAGAATATCAACAGTAACTACAGAGTTGCTGCTCTTATTCTTAGTATCCCATATAAATTATGGATTATCCTAGGAACAAAATCAATGAGGTAAACATGAATTTTTTTCTTTGTTATGTATCATTAATCAGACCCTAAATTGGTTTTATGAGTACCTTATACTAAAAGCATGCATATTTAAGATCAGCCATGCAAATAAAAACTAACATCGCCTAATAATGCTTTGCTAATAACACACTTGCAAAGTCTTATAAGAATCAAAAATGAATCTGATCATGACACTGGCACTGGCAGTATAACCGCGCTTAATAGCTATGGAGGGCCGCTGCATTAGAAAAGTACCAGAACGAAGGTCGTGATCCCGGTCCATAAGATGACAAACCACCAACTTGTATATAAATGAGGCCGCCTCCGAACCCTCAACTCCCGTTGTTTGAAAAGGTGGCACAAAAATATAGACATCTTCAAGTACCGCATATTTTGTGTGTTTGAGACTGCAATCTCCAAGGAAACATGGCAAGAAACAAGCAGAAGATAAGATGCAACGAGATTGCTTCCAAATGTAATTACATCCTAAATCAAGAAATGAATGACCCCTCTCAAAGGGCAGCAGCGTCATTTCAACTGGAAAATCACCATCTGAACGACTTAGCCCGGGAGGTTTCAGTACGCATGGAATTATTACCAGTACGCATGGAGTATTGGCTGACATTTATGCCCAGGGAAATAATATCATTCAGTGCATGATGACGGGGAAATCTAGCAAAGCATCCCTGACAGCTCTTTTTCTTCTTTCATTTAAGAGCCGAGCTCTTGTCTGTGTAGCCTCCTCCACTCCAGTCGTCTTTCCACTGCTTCATTCATGTCCTTGTGGGTCTCCACTCTAACTTTCTCCTTTATCTGCTTCATGTAGCTTCCTCTCGGTCTGCCAGACCCTCTCCGTCCTTCTTTTTTCCCTTGTATTATATTCTTTATTTAATTATCGTGACCTGTCCTATCATTTTCTCTCTTCGGTTTTCTATATGTTGCATGATGTTTCCTTCTGTCAGCTTAGGCCATGATAACCCTTCGGGTTAAATACTGCACCATGAACAGCGATGCTTTTCGCAAACAACACATCCCAAACGAAAAGCAGTCGCCACCTTAGGGGAGTCATCGTCTAAAAACCTAGGTGCAGAGAAGACAGAGCTCCAGAATTTGTGCTAAATCTAAAAGACGCGTTTAGCCTGGCAAAATCCATCCCTGAACTATTTTCTTTTATGGATTTTGCCGACCTTCGAAATCGACTTTTGAACTGAAAATAATTAGCGTAGACATCATCCCAACTATTTTGGCCTTCAGCTGCCTGAAAATATGTGCCTTCCATTATTTTATCGATGGATTTTCTACATTTTGCGGCCCGCACAGCTTCTACGCAAAACGTCTGTAAAATTATAGACTATTTTGAGTTACATAATATATTTGATTTTGTATAATATTCGGGATGCTATGAATTTGGATTTGCAAACTTTATATTAATGCTGAAGTCATACTTTATAACTCGAAATTCATATGATTTCTATATTGAAGAGCACTTACTGTTGTTATGTTAAGCCATTCATATGATAACCCTAGTATTGAGATTAACTAAGAATTAAGACAGTATGTACATACTTGCTGTTGATTGCCAAGTAAATGACAATATAAAATAATTTATTTCACTAAGCATACCAGCAGTAAGTCTAGTTACTGTTAATATACTAGGTGGTTACTAGTCAAGATTAGTTCAATATTGCTTATTATTAAAGAAGTATGCATACTTACTGTCAATATATTACGCGACATTAAGTAGCCAATTGTTAAGTCATGCTTAAAATCATGCAGTAAGTATTGTTACTGCTATTATATTATGTATGACAGCACGAAAAACTGACTTACTGTTGTTATGCTTACTAAAATCTATAGGTTCCAATAAAGCTATCGAAATAGGGGTCGGCTCATTTTATAGAGCTCATTGCGCTGATTTCAAATATATATGTAACTCATTTTCGTCAAAAATGGAGTTACTGCTCATATCCTTAGCACGGCAGAATAGGTCTGTGGCTACCGGTTTCAGTTTTTTCGCCTTTTCCCTTGTATATAGGGCACACACGCAATAAATAGTACTACATACAGTATGGGCACTCCCTGCCTTCCTCAGCAAGCTCCCCCGCTCTCGGTTACCTCTCAGTTACCGCTAAGTACAAATAAAGCAGCGTCGCACGTCTCATCTCACTCCCACAAACATGATACGCGTGCACGTACACGAGTTTAGGTTGCGAAGCTACGCGCTTTTTTCTATGAAATGTCCGACGAGTGGTATCACGGGGTAATCAGCTAGCAAAGACGTACTGACATCACGAATGCTCTATGTGTAACATGTTACATTACACCGCGAGCATTTGGTCAGTCAGTGCGTAAGTACCCAGCTTTAAACAGGGGTTTCTTAACTAAAAACGATCGACGCGTCTTTGGGAGTGCAACAGAAATTGCCTTTATTAAAGCAGCAATGGTTAACGAAGTCGCTAACAAGACAATTAACGAGTCGATCGCTTTTAGTTAAGAAACTTGACCCCCAGTTCTATTCCAGAAGTTGATAGGTCCCCGGTACATATTGTTTGCTTTAGCTCGGAGCGACGAGAACGCCTGTCAATATTAAGCTGCGATAACGTGTCAAAGTGCCGCTTACGAGGTACTAAGAGAGTAAGCAGGTACTAAGATATGGCAAATACTAAGTAAGTACTCATTGCCGGGTTCAGACGCGGTGAACGAACGCGAACGTCTAGCGACGAATTTACCGGAGTTCTGAACTGCTCGCAACAGTGGCCTGCGCGCTCGCATATACGCAATTTTTATGCATGAAAATTTTATAGTTTTTCCTCCCCGCCGCCAGAGGCGCTGAAACGGTTCACATGCTAAAATGGAACGCGTAACGTAACTGTTGTCAAATTGATACATACTACGCCTACTTTTCTAAACAAATACCTATAAGCCGCGCAGATAAAGAAACGATTTGAAAATGGCGGCCGAACGCATGCTGTCTCGCGTTACTTATTAGTATAAGAAGAGAGACAGCCAATACAACGGCCGCCATTTTGAGATCGTTTTTTTATGTGCGCAGGTTATACCCTACTACTACAAATATTTGTTTGGGTCGAGTCTCTCAAGTGAATAAAATACGTGATATAAGCCGATCAGATAAAGAAAAGATCTCAAAATGGCGGCCGAACGCATGCTATCTCGCGTATATTAGTACGAGATAAGAAGTTAAGGAGAGAGATAGCCCATCCAACGGCTGCCATTTTGAGATCTTTTCTTTATGTGCGCAGGTTATACTAGCGTAGTACTAAGATTACTCCTCTCTTGAACCCTCTCCTGACAATAAAATAATGAAATAAGAAATACTTAAATAAAAAAATTATTTCTTAGCGAAATTGGTCCAGCCGTTCACGCGTGTTGCCCTACAATGGAAATAGGGTTTCGGTTTTATATTATTTATATATATTTACCGACCTACATTAAACTGTAGTTTAAGAGCCAGTGTATACTGCGATGCTAGCGCCATTCGCGAAAAAATTTAATATCTTCTCAACTAAGGCAAATATCAAAAATGTGGCACGGTATCTGAGCACAACAAAGATAACAAAATTATCAACAGATTGTTGCCAAAAGTGGCCACCTTTAGCAACATTTTGTAGCTTTCTCTGGTCTTTAACTTAAAAGCTACAACAGTGCCCTTAAAATGCTAGGCTACATTATCTAGTGCCATGCTGAGCGTGCCACATTTTTTAAATTTGTCTTAGTTTAGAAGATGCGTATATTAATTTTTTTCGCGAATGGCCCTAGCATCGCTGTAAACTGGCTCTTAAGTTACTTCGGTGATTCTAAAAAAAATTTACTAGAAAACATAAATTTACTGTAGGTAATGTAAGTATATGGTTTGCAAGCATTTGTTCGTTCGTTTAAAACATTTTTATGATGTTATTGCATCAAAAACATTATACTTATGCTGTTAAGTGGTTTACATAAAGGTATACATTTTTATTAAATCCCTAAATATATATGAATTTACATTTACACTTTTACCGTGTTATTCATAAAAAGTTAAAGAGCTTTTTAGTTATTTGACGTAGGTACAGTCACGGACTAGGAGGCCGTAACAGATTTGTCTATGGTTTCGGCAGCCCTAGACTGTATTACCAAAGAACAAGAGCTATTTTGCAATACAGAAAAACCGGAAGTGTTACGCCGATCGTGTCCGCCACTGTACCTATGTTAATTTAGACTGGATGTCACGTATTTAACATACAACAAACCAGAGATATAGACCTCCAGTAAAGCTACTTAAAACCAACTGTATCTTTGTAAATAATACGGTTAGACTTCTTTTAGGCTTTGGCATTGTGAGGACAATTTTGTCATAACAAAAACAATTTGACATTGCTTTCTTAATATTTTTTGACATGATGACTATCTACCTTAACCTTCGTTTTTCAGTTGGTTGGCAGTTTTGCTTTCAGCTTCCATTCCGAAGTAATGTTAACGTTACCTACTTCGGAAGACCGGGTTCAGGGCGAAAATAATGTTGAATATCGATTGTTTCCTGGTCTGGGTATATTGTTTTGTTTGTTCGTCTCTGTATGTGTTTCGGGCACCCAAGATACAGGTTCTTTCTAATAGTTAATCCTTAGTTAATATAATAAAATTATTTTATTTTGTTTGTAAATATTGCCTGAAATGAAATATAAGGAATCGATCCGTTTTTATGTTAATAGGGTATAATTTTTTTATGTATATAACACACACATAATACCTCAGAATAAGTAAACCGCCGCTACATAAAACACACATCAAATGCACGCAAGGCATTATTCTGTCATTCACAAAATTTGCTATTGTTTTGGCACAACTCGAATCCAAAATGGCAGCTCTAAACGTCACAGGAATCCAATATGGCCGCTTGCTTATTGTTAAAGTAAGCATCTTGTCTTTTGTTTTGCAATGCATTCTGTTGTTTGAAAATTTATTTATAAATACCCACCTCTTGCTAAAACATACAGCGGATAAAGCGTAATCTTAAAAAAAGAAAAAGCTAATAATGCTGAAGCTATGGACATCAAAATCATTGATTTGCTAAGATTTAGGTAGTGAAAAACGTTTTACCCCAAAACGCAAATTTCATCAAAAAATTAGCACTCTCTCTGTCGTCTCTGTCACATGCTCGCGGTTAGGGGGCGACAGCGACAGCATGAGTTTTTTTTTAATATTTTGTGTTGCTTTGCTATAATATTATATTATAAATGCGCAAGTAACTCTGTCTGTCTGTCTGCTCGATTTTACGAAAAACCACTGAACCGATATGAATGCGTGACATCATAGGATACTTTTTATCCCTAAATTCCAACGGGAAAATTAGGAATTTGATGTTTTAAGGGAAAACTGTGATGGCGAAGCCGGTGCGCCCACAAGTCATAAATAATTATGTAAGTACTTAATAGCTTCAAAAGTTCAAAAATAATTCCCACCAAAAAAAGTTAATACACCATTAACAATAAAGTAAAAAGACGCGTGTGCCAACTGAGAACGCGTAAAGGGCCCGACGCATTATCGTCAAAGCAACAAACAAACATAGAGTGTAAACATTACTTACGCCGAGGAATGCAACGAGAATTGACCTATGGTATCTTGCCTGACATCTTCATTTTGACACTAGCTGACCCGGCGAACTTCGTACCGCTTTGCGTTCTAAATTTTTGTGAATATAATATGTATAATTTATAGGCTATAGACAATATCACCCAGGATAGTGTAGCTTCCCAACAGTGAAATAATTTTTCAAAACGGTTCAGTCGTTTCGGAGCTTATTCTTTGGAAATAAACAATCAAATCTTTCCTTATTGGTATGGTAGGTACTTGGAGAGGTAGAGTGCGTGCCAGATACGGATTGGTGGCGCCACTGTATACGCAATTCACCCTCCATTCAAAACAATTGGCTGATTGATTAATTGTTTCATATTTTGTCCGCACGCAGATATGTTCCCCTCGCCGAGAATCGAAACCGGTGCGTCCGCGTCTCAGTCCTCATCACTGCCAACTGAGCCATGGAGCAGTCAATGATATAAGTAAATAACGTCATGCCTGTTTCCCATCGGGGTAGGCAGAGACAATCGATTTCCACTTGCTACGGTCTACGATCAATCCTGACTGTGACATTTTTTTTAACTTCTTTTTCAGTTATACATAAGGTTAGACCATTTGCCAAAGCGGAGGCATAGATACTTTGCGTTCATTATGTATCAATCAATATAATCAATAAATAGTATCTTAAAATAAAGTCGTTTCCCGCGTCTGTCCCTATGTATGCTTATATCTTTAAAACTATGCAACGGATTTTTATGAGTTTTTTTAATAGATAGAGTGATTCAGAGGAAGGTTTATAAGTGTCATACATGCACAACGTAGTAATAGGTTAGGCGGTACGAAGTGTAAAATATTATAAAAAAAAAAAAATATAACACATCACACTCAGAGCCCCTAACTAGGAAGAACCTGTATCTAGGGTGCCCGAAACACACACAGAGACGAACATCACACAAAAGATCAAAAGATTTGAAATTGTGTTTGTTTGAATTGAACAGGCTCCTAAAGTACTAAACGAATTAAAAAAATATTCTACTGTTGGAAAGCTACACTATCCCCGGGTGACATAGGCTATAGAATATTAAGAATTGCCCCGCGGTTTCACTCGCGCAGATTTATCATAAACACAAAAATCCCGTTTTTTCCCGTTTCTATGGGAATTTCGGGAAATCCTTTCTTAGTGCTCACCTACACTCTCTAAGGAACCTACATGCAAAATTTCAGCCCGCTACGCCCAGTAGTTTCGGCTCTGCGTTTTATATATACATATTGATAATTCAGTAACGGAAGAGTTTTATATATATTGACTAGCTTTTGCCCGCAGCTTCGCAAGCGCTTTTTTAATAAATGTAAATTACTTGTTCATTTGTTTTTTATTACTCTCTAATCTGTGGTTATACTCAGAAATATCAGGAAATCATTTCTAATTTCTAATCCAAACCCCTAAAGAAATCAATATCAAGCAGTTTCCTTTTACAATACAAAAATATTTAGCTGTTAGGGCTGCAAGCTATAATATCCGTTTTTCTGAATACACAAACTAACCTTAGCCTATATGCATAACTCTGACGATTCAAAAAAAATTCCAGTTCATCTACCCGGTAAACTCCGTTTACTTTCATCATCATCGTCGCTCGCTACCGATAGACGTTCACTGCTGTTAAATGATCTTGCGCGACTCTTATCCAGAATATTTCAACAACCATTTCTTTTTTCATACAAACTGTTAACCCCTGGTTATCAGCGTCCGCATAAACTAAGCGGACGCCCCTTTTTAAACTTTATGTCCACCATATTGGATTTTAAAATTTTCTAACTTTTTCGTAATCAGAACCCCCAATATCCTAAAAAACTCCACACATATCGATTTACATTTTGCATTTATAAAATAAAATGATGATGTCTTTTTTTAATAACGATTTCTAAAACCTAGAAACATCACCCATTTCGATTTGTAAGAAAAATAATAAGCGGTTTCGGTTTTTCATAAAAACTTTGTATCAAGGACTCCAGTAACTATAAAAGTAGTTATGATACCATATTTGATGATTTAATATTAATAGGAGCTTATTTTGAAAATTCAAGTTTCTGGTGTCAATAGATTTTAGCGATAAACTTGTTTTACCCTGTATAAGAACTTAAGAACTCGGGGCAAAAAATAAAAAAAAAACTACTTGTACTTTGTATGATGTTTTTAATGCAAAGAGAATCTACAGTGTAAATTTCAACATTCTGAATCCAGACGTTTAGGAGTTTAATACACACTGTTACACCCTGTATACGGCGTCCCGTTTTTTTTGTAATTAGCGCCCCCAACAATCTAGAAACATCACCCATTTCGAATCAAAGAGAATCTACAGTGTAAAGTTCAACTTTCTAAATCCAGACGTTACACCCTGTATACGGCGTCCCGTTTTTTCGTAATTAGCGCCCCCAACAATCTAGGAACATCACCCATTTCGAATCAAAGAGAATCTACAGTGTAAATTTCAACTTTCTAATTCCAGACGTTACATCCTGTATACGGCGTCCCGTTTTTTTTCGTAATTAGCGCCCCCAAAATAATCTAGAAACATCGACCATTTCAATTTCTAAGAAAAATAATGAGCGATTTCCGTTTTTCATACAAACTTTAACACCCTGTATCAAGTCTTTCAGGACTAATAAACGCAGTTTTGATATCATATTTGATGTTGTAATATTATAAGGAGCTTACTTTGAAAATTTCAAGTCTCTCGTGTCATTAGTTTAGATTTTAGCAAAAAACATATTTCACCCTGTATAAGACCTCAGGGGCAAAATTAAAAAAAAACTAAATCATTTGTGATGTTGGTGATATAAAAGGAATCCACAGCCTAAATTTCAATATTCTAAACCGAGTAGTTTAGGAGTTTCATACAAACTGTTACACCCTGTATACGGCGTCCCGGTTAAGTTATCCCAAATTCCCGTCTTAGTGGGTGCTTACGTCACGTAAAGAAGCTACTGTCCAAATTTCATCTTTCTATCTTCAGCGGTTTCGGCTGGGCGATGATGAGTGAGTGAGTGAGTAGATCAGTGGTATTTGGATTTTATATATATTATATAGATAATTCCGTAACGGAAGAGATTTATATATATTGTTTAAGAACGCAAGGCAGTACGAAGTTCACCCTGGCAGCTAGTAAAAGGAACATAACAAAACAAAGGAACTAAGAAAATGATAGTATTTTCCAGAACATTTCTGCAAGGACACATCATATTGTCTCGTTTTTATTATAGCACGTGACACCGGTTAACTTACCTGCTGCATACAATCCATGCTGCGGGTAAAGTGATATAAAAAAATGCCATGCTTTTGTTCCGTGGCTCAGTTGGCTTGGCAGTGATGTGGACTGAGTAAGCGTGTGACACCCGGGTTCAATTCCCCGGGCGGGTCGAATATTTATATGATGAATATCGATGTTTGTTTTCGGTCTGGGTGTAATGTTCGTCTCTGTATATGCTTCGGGCACCCTTGATACAGGTTCTACCTAGTTAGGGGCTTTGAGTGTGATGTGTTATTATATTATAATTTGTATAGGTAGCAGTGTTTTGGAATTAACTTGTCATACCTCATGCTTACTGTACTAATTATTGTCTGAAAACATAAAGCCCATACGAGTTCATCTAGTAAATTATCTAAGCAGAAAGTGGTCCACTGCTGCTATGTCCAGGCCTCCCCCACACATACGCCCTGCAGTACCGGGCCGAAGAATAGGACTGAGGTATCCCCTGCCTGTCGTAAGAGGCGACTAAGAGGGGACCCCGGGGTCGTTGGGTGCACGAGGCGGGGGCCTCGTGTAGTCATATAACGGCCCCGAGAAGGACGGTGGAACGCGGTGTCCCGATTCCGCCGTCGAGCGTAGAAAGAGCCATCCGTGCTCAGGGGGGACTACCACCACTTGTCCCCCCGTGAAGAGGCTAAACAGCCAATGCTGGAAGGGGTCGCGGAGTTGAACATAACGATCGAAAGATCACCCGTGACCCCTTTGCCAACAGCCGAGATGGACACCGGCGGGGTTTTAGTGGGTGCGAACCCCACATAACACTGCGACTCCCCCCGGGGTCGCAGGGTACTCGTTAGGAGTTTCCCCGCCTAAAAAAAAAAAAAGGCCTCCCCCACACATCGCCACAAGAACAAACACTGTGGGGTTTTACCGCATTCCTCATGCTTTACAGGCGATTGGCGATCTGTATTTATTTTATTTTTTTTTATTTGTAGGGTATCCTACTTGTATGCCATAAAGTGTTTTCTTTAATACACGGCTACTTTTTTATCGTGGAGAAAAATTTAACGCCCGGTAGGCAGGAGTAATTCCTAAAAACAAAATAGAAAACTCATAAACCGTGCTCACTTGAGGTCCTTCGAGTAAAAAATGATGTGGAGCATCACAGCAATGACCTACGGTGGTTTAGCTGGCGCTGCAGACGAGTCAGGGGTTGGAGGGCAATGCGCGGGGCGGGGACTTGAACAAGGGGTCCTTTGCCCTTAAATATTTTTTTTTTATTATAATAGAATGCATAGACATAGACCTCAAAGTTTCCGCCACCTCAAAAAAGTAACCGTGTATATGTTGTAGTAAGATTTAATAAAAAGGTTTTTTGCAAAAAAACTAGGGATTTTGCGAAAACCCGGATAATTTGATATAAGCATTACCTTTTTTTCAATCATCCTGACATTATGCAGTTTTTTTTGCAAAAAACCTAGTATAATTGAAAACTTTGAAACCTTCCTTAACTCTGATTGGCTAGATTATTGCTTGCTGGTTAAACTCTTATTCTGATTGGTTCGTTAAAATATCCTTTGACGCTACAGAGAACTGAAATCTTACTACGACATATACAAATGATTTTTTGCAATATATTTCTAAAATTTTCAAATTTCTAGAAATTTCCCAAAACATCCCTATCTAACCGACTATAAGGCAGCATGCACACAGCGCTATACAATTAGCATGTGAAAACACGCCGTTGTCTGTTTTCCCTGCCCCGGGGATACCTCTAATTGGCTCTGTGTAAACTAGCCATGTTATCTGAAAACCAGCGTGGTTCGAAATAAAGATGGGGTGGAGTAGCATTTTTTAAAAGTAAAATCTTTATCTTAACCCTTCCGCTCAACAAAGTAGTGTCGCAAGTAGGTAGATATGTCAAAATTTTCCCAAATTTTCACCAATTTTCAAAATTACGAATGGTTAAATATCTGTGTCCGCGAATTTGTCCGGGTGGAATTGTGACTTTTCCATATTTTTTCACCGTTTGAACTTTCCCTTTTAACTCAGCTAAATCGGCGCAGCCGTTCTTGAGCATTAGCGAGGCAAATTAACAGCAATAGTTTTTTTATTTAAGGATTTGTTCCTTGAGGAATCGATCCCGGATCTTCAAAGTTACAGTCGACATCACTGCCTACGGAACTACAGATGTGTCAAAGGGCATAGATAGTATTACTTTGTGATAGGAAATGAAGCAAACAACAAAATAATTATTTAAAAATGTCTAATACAGAAAGACAAACTATGTAATTTAAAATTATAATACATTTTAATGCTTTTAGCCTTAATTAAGATAAATTAGTTGTCTGATATTAATTCTAGGCATATTTTGGATTTCAATTATCAAACTAAAAAATAAAAAAGTCTTCTCCACACCACTCTGCAGCCCAACAAATCCGCCCGCCCAGCGCTCCAATATTGACTTCTTATTATCGCACAGACGACGAGTGCCACTGGCGAGCTCGGTGATAACGGCCCAGTGTGCACCCACCCTTATTGTATTGCATAGTGTAAATACTGGAATATTATGATCGCTGTCGTTGGTATTAAAACAAAACCGAAAATATAATATTTCATTGTGGGAGCCCCGCGGCTTCGCCAGCGAAATTTACCTTGAAATAGTAAATTCCCATTTTTCCGGTTACAATTTCGGGATGATAAGTAGCCTATCCTTTCTCAGGCTTTAGTTAGACTATCCGTATACCGAATTTAATTTAAGTCGGTATAGTAGTTTTAGCTTGAAAGCGAGACAGACAGAGTATCTTTCGCATTTATGATATTAAGTATGGAATTGCAGTTCAATCAGTTCACCATCATCCAGTAAGTAAGTATACTTCGTGCGTTATTTATTACGTAGATCTCACCCAGACCACACTAATATAAACAATATATAAAAAAATGTTACTAAAACATCTGTCAGTCTGTTTACACTTCAGTTTTAATGAAGATGGACGGCTGACTGAATGAAGCCAAAACTGATGATTGACGGCCTCGGCTGAAGACTGAAGCTCTGCATTTTGCTTTTTAGGTAAATAATCACTTAGTTTTAGGGTTGGGAAGTGGTGGGAAATCGAATTTAATTTATTGTTATCGATAAAATCGTGGGATTTAACTAAAAAAGTTCTTATAAATCAATGAAAACCGGCTGCACGCACGAAAAAGTGTCGTTCCGCCCGAGCCTGAGCGTGCAAGCGAGAGAAGTTGGAGAAAATAATTAAGGGGTTAGTAATTTTAATCGATATTGATGACTTATCAGAATGATCCCAACCAAAAAACGTCACTGCTAGTTACAGAAAATAAGTGACCTTATGTGAATTGATTATCACCCAGTGCTCCCTTAATCTACACCAGATAGGTTAACCACATTTTGGGAGGTATGCCTACTTTACGTCTAACCGATGCGGGGTCGCTGTTCAAGAACTTTTCGGCACTAGCGACCATCTGTAATTAGGGCTATATAAGCTATGCATATTGCCACTTAAGTTTTTCATTGCTTTGGGCTTTGTCGGTTCTTCTCGATTGAAGATTGATTAATCTGTTTGATCTCAAGATCTCATCATTTCTGATTCGATATCGATATCGATAACTATCCATCACTGCGGTGTCGTCACTCAGCGCCCACTGGTTTCTGCCCCAATTTGTCGGCGCACATTTTTGAAACTATAAAAAGTGAATAGATGTTTTTTGTTTTTTTTTTCAGAAGCGGAATGTTGCATTTCGTTTAGTATAGTTTATCTTTTTTGTGTTACCTTTACATATTTACATCATGTACCATGTTGTATTCTACGTCTACATTGCCTAGTTGCCTAGGTATTTTTAGATATTCTACCTATTTTATAAAAGATTTTCCTAGCCTACCCGGTGAACTACGTACCGCTTTACCAAAGATTCGATATCGATATCGATAACTATCCATCACTGCGGTGTCGTCACTCAGCGCCCACTGGTTTCTGCCCCAATTTGTCGGCACACATTTTTAAAACTATAAAAAGTGAATAGATGTTTTTTTTTTTTTTCAGAAGCGGAATGTTGCATTTCGTTTGGTATAGTTTATCTTTTTTGTGTTACCTTTACATATTTACATCGTGTACCATGTTGTATTCTACGTCTACATTGCCTAGTTGCCTAGGTATTTTTAGATATTCTACCTATTTTATAAAAGATTTTCCTAGCCTACCCGGTGAACTACGTACCGCTTTACCAAATACATTTTATGAAATACTAGAGGCTGCCCCGCGGTTTTTCCCGCGCAGATTTCTCATAAACACAAAATTCCCGTTTTTTCCCGTTCCAGTGGGAATTTCGGGAAATCCCTTCTTAGTGCTCATCTACACTCACCGAGGAACCCACGTGCCAATTTTTAGCTTTCTACGCAAAGTAGTTTAGGCTCTGCGTTGTCTGTCAGTCAGTCAGTCAGTAACGGAAGAGTTTTATATATATTGATTAGGATTATTAAAAATTTGCCTAGATTGTGTGCTATTTTGATTACTGTGACTGTGAAGATTAACTAAATTTGCATCAGTAGTTTGTGCGTAAAAGTGAAATAAATAAAAAAAAACCCTACAAACATTTGAATTATAGGTTGTATGTAACTGTAGGAATATGCATTAATTTTCATACTGAAAGTGGTCTCTCGACCTAGTTTCAGGATGAAAGAGATCAAGAGCCTCTGAATAAAAACGAATAGAATTCCAGCAAATATGAAGTTTTTAAAATATATGAAAAAATCAACGTCTCGTTTTGAGTTGAGTGAAATTATGTTTTAGTTATTTTCTTCTTCAAGTTTTGAAAGTTTTTGTAAATAATTTGACTCACTATAGTTACTGGTTTGAATGAATAAAACATAGATAGCACATCTTAAGAGCTTGTTTAGTCAGATGCTAGCGCCATTCGCGAAAAAAAAAAAAACTTCTAAACTAAGGCAAATATAAAAAATGTGGCACAGTATGACACTAAATAATCTTACTTAGTATTTTTTGAGCACAACAAAGTAGTCCTAAGTAAAAATGTACTAAACTGTTTTTTTTTTTAATTCTATGACACAGGGTAGTGTTTAAATAATTATGAGCCCATTTTCCATCCATTCCATTTCAGCCAAAACACGTCCACTGCTAGACATAGGGCTCCCCCACAGAACGACACAACGACCGGTCTTGAGCGACCCTCATCCAGTGTACACTGGATGAGGGTCGCTAAGACCGGTCGGGAGTACTCCCGCAGACTTCACCACGTCGTCTGACCACCTTATGGGGGCTCCGCCTACTCTGCGTCATCCGGTTAGTGGTCGCCACTCGAGAACTTTTCGGCCCCAGCGACCATCTGTTCTTCGAGCTTTGTACCCTGCCCTTTGCCACTTAAGTTTCGTCCCTAACTAGGTACAAACTGTATCTAGCAGTGTGTCCGAAGCACATTTAAAGACATACAAACAAAGTCACCCAGACCAAATTCTTGATACGATTTTGATCCTTACATTACTCTTTTTAAGTATGCTTTTCCCATAACTATATGTTCTAACAAAAATAGCATATTACGAGTTATATTAACTCCAGCTAGACCCATCTAGACAATGTTTCCAATAAAGGAATCCATATACGAAAATCGCAAGTTACGAATAAATCCTATAAAAGCTGTTTAACCATAGCTTGCGAATTAAATAGAAAGAACAATGTATATTTCAAAAATATACATTGAATTTTAGAAATTCCGTTTGAAGTTTTATTATTGATGAAGTTTTATCACCTTCTATGCGGCCGAATATTCGGCAGCCGAATATTAGGTATTCGGCTACAACCGTAGCCGAATATTAGTTATTCGGCTAAATCACTATTCGGTGCATCTCTGTCAATAGGCCTTAAAACGCTGAGTTTATTATGTTTTCTCAAACACTATAAAAAAAATGGCTTTTAATAGGTACTATAAAATGCCAAGAATCCTTATATTGTGCCAATCATTCAAAAGTAGGGCCAAAAATGAGGGACGACTTACCCTATTTGGGTAAAGTTGAAACAAAAATAAAATGTTTGCACACGGGTCCGCACGGCATTTCGCAATATGCCTAAATCTATGGTAAAAGTTAATACCATCTTGTTATTAAGACCATAACAAGGCGTATCGGCCCCGCGACGCGATAACATCGCCAGCTATTTTTATTTTATTCATAGAGCATAGTCTTTATTCTTTTGTTTACTCCAACATTTTTGTTATAAATATAATATGTATGTAGGTATAAGTATACAATATTTAAGGAAACTCCGTGTGTTTGTGAATGTTTTTGCAAAGTAACGTAAGCTGTATAGTCGCGGTCTAGGACGTCGTAACAGATGCGTCTATGGTCTCTTGCGTCAGACTGTAATACCAAAAAACAACAGCTATGTTGCAATACAGAAAAACCGGAAGTGTTACGCTGTCCTAGACCGCCACTGTACATAGAACCGCAGTTTAAAACCACATAAATCTTCTTCTATGTTTATCCGCGATTAACTCGATTTTGGCTGAACTGATTTTGATGCGGTTTTCACTAAAAGTATTTGTTACATTAATTCTTTTAGTACGTATTTTAAACTTAAGGAAGTTCTCAGTTTTTGTATGATTAAAGGAGATTGACCATTTTTGTATGGACGCTGGACCAAGGCTGCCCAGCATTGAATCATAGTGCATAATGTTCATTAGACTAACAGTAGTCTGTAACCTAAAGCGCTTAAGAATCTATCCAAGGAATATTGAAAAATAATCTATTTTACATTGACGAAAAATCCTAACCAACAGCTTATTTTAAAAATAAAAGACGGTGTATCATTTAAAATATCAACATTTATTTAAGGATAAACATTTTAAAATACCATATCAATCGTCATCATCATCGTCGTCTATAATAATATAAGGTATGTCTTCTGATTCGTTCCACAGAACGATCACAAAATAAACACACTCTGTGATGTGGTTGATACATCGCGTAGTCCAAATGAATAGCCGTGTCCTCTATATATTACTTTACTCTTTGAGCCGGGTCAACAGGTGATGCAGATACGATAGTCCAAAAGTAATGACAGGTTTTAAAAATAAGATAGATAAGCGCACAGTACACAACACAACGGTTCCAAGAGCGAAGTTAGACTGCAATACAAACAAAAGGGCACGTGCGCAAGCACGCAGGTATAGCGAAACCCAGCGTGCGCGAAAGAGATAGGCACATACCAAATCTGAATATGAGCAAGAGAGACTTTCGATTTCTCTAAATTCTGGCAAATCACTCTTTATTTATCATTTTCATATAGAACTTGCTACAAAAAAAAAGTTGCTTCGAACGAGACTAGTGAGGTCGGAACCGGACTCGGGAGGTAGAATAGGTAAGATAATAATAATATTATTTAACATAAACGATAAAAAACTATATATCAAATGTAAGATCACCAAAAAAATAAGTTTTAAGGTACTACGTATATATTATAAATCCGTGGTTTTAATTTTTATTTTTTATTTTTCATATATATATCTCTTCATGTGAAGAAGAAAAAAAATATTCACATGCGTGGGCAGCATTTGGTCCAGAATGGTCAATCTCCTTTATTGATGGCGGGCAACTTTTTTTTTAATTAAATTCTTTTTCAGTTCGCTCTATCGGCTGCCAGTATCAATGTCTCCCAGCAACAGCCTTTATTTAGTCGTTTCATCTGGCTAGTGGTCTGCCTACACTTCTACCTGACTGCTCCGTAGCTCAGTTGGCAGTGACGAGGACTAAGATGCATGTGCACTTGGGTTCGATTCCCGGCGGGGCGAACATCGTTATGATGAATATCGATGTTTGTATGTTTCATTTGTAAGTGTAATGTACAGTATATGTTTCGGGCACCCTAGATACACGTTCTTCCTAGTTAGGGGGTCTCTGTGAGATGCGTTATTATTAAGTATATTCCCACCATTTTCGACTTCTTCCTAGTTAGGGGGTCTCTGTAAGATGCGGAATTATTTACTAGTGGGCGCCCCGCGACTTCGCCAGCGCATTTTCCCTTGAAACATGGGAATTTCGGGATAAAAAGTAACCTATGTCCTTTCTCAGGCTCTAGACCTAGACTATCCTTACACCAAATTTCATTGAAATCAGTTCAGAAGTTTTCTCGTGAAAGCGAGACAGACAGACAGACAGATAGACAGAAGACAGATAATTATGTCGACCAAATGTTATATGGAGCTAAAGTCTATATTCGAAGAAATGTTCAGTCGACGTTTCGTTAATCGAACAATGACTTTCGACAAAAAGTTATGGACCCGAGTTAGGTACTTACAAATTTATAATATAAAGTATGGAAGTATGGATTACTTCTTTTACCCTCTCTTGGTCTAAAAATTCCCGCTTAATGGCGCAATTCTGCAAAAAATTTTAGAGTTCAGTCAATGAACCAAAATGATCTAAAATTATATAGCGGAGTTGGTTTAAATGAAGTAAAGCCGTTAACAATTTAGTTCCATCAAGTGGCCTCTGTGGATTGGTCACAATGTCACAACATTGCCAATTAAGTCCCTCAGACACGATGTGTCGATAGATGTCTGTCATATCCATTGACATTCTTATGGAGATTAAACGCTCTATTAAGCGTTTGTCAGACAGAAGCTGTAGCGTCGCAATATAGCGTTAGTCTTACGCGGAGAGGGCTGTACTGTAGCAGTATTACCCTTTTTTTTTGTAACGGGGGGAAATGCCTATCGCATTCCCCGACGCTCGGGGGAGCGTCGGGGGTATGTGGGGCTCGCACCCACTAAAACCCCCCGGCGGCCGTCTTGGCGCTTTTGGGAAGGACTCCGGGAACCACGCATTATTGGCGTCCGAAGTTCTTCCCACGCTCAGCTGCTATCAGATTCGTGCTCGGGGAGGACATGTTGTTCCCTCCCCGGCTCGCATTTGTAGCTGCGGCGGCACAGTGCCACAAGCTGTGCCACCACCCATCTTGGGGCCGTTTGATGAGTGTGTCGGGCCCCCGCCCTTCACACCCACGACCCCAAAGACCCCTTTTAGTCGCCTCTTACGAGAGGCAGGGTATACCGTAGACCTATTCTTACGCCCGGACCTACAGGGCTTATCAGTATTACCCTGCCACACAGAGCTCCAACGCTAGGACGCTCTGACACAGCTACTACTGAACTGAATACTAGGTCCACGTCCCGGGGATAATTTTGCTTATTGGAATAGAATAGAATACACCTTATTGCAGTGATATTGTATACAATAGTAAATTATCCGATTCAGGGTACAGACAAATCGAATTGGCATGCAATGGGCGACTTTATCGCTAAAATAACAAGATTAAAAAACTCAATTTTTAAAGCGTTTCAAGCATAAATTAAGGCCTAAGTTGCAACTCAATTAATAAAAAAAACTTATCACTGTAACTGGATCGTAATTAAAATACGATTGGAGTCAATCACAAATGGACTAATCAAAATGGTATTCGTTTTAGTGTTAAATCGTTACAGGGGACGCGCATAAAAATGTCAAATGTGATAACAAGCTCATCTTTAGGATTTAAACTGTCGAATATTCACACGAAGTTATGTCCTAAAGAAATGATAGCCACATTTCATATTCTAAGTTGTTACCAAAATGTTTCTATGTCCACCACTGTCTAGGTTTTCCAAGCACAGACCAGTAAAAACACTCTACATAATTTTACTGTTCTGTGGTTCCAAGGGCATGATTGAATTTTAAAAGCAAACTGCGGTATGCGCAGCGATTTATTTTGCAAGACTTTTGTAGGCAGTGTTGCCAATGGCTATTTACCAGATTCCCCAAGATCACTGGTCAAATTCCCCAAATTTGGGGAGAAAAATATCCTGATTCCCCACAAAATCCCCACACAATGAGATAGTGAACTATTTACGAAATAACTTTAAAAATCAACCATTTACTAATGACAAACATTAAAAAAAAAATTGCAATATCACTTAAAAAAAATTATCCGGTATATTATAATCCTCCTCGGGGTTTCTCTTATGTTCAGGCTTAAAAGTAAATACTAGCTTAAATACATGCAAAAACTGATGAAGTGTAAATTTAACTTACTCGAACACAAACCAAAAAAAAGAAAAAAATATCAATGTTTTCTATAATTTATACTTAAAAGAAACAAATATTATACAATAGCAAAGACTAAGGATATCCAACTGACTGATTTAAGGATGGGGTGATACATTTTCAATATTTAATTTCGCTATTATTCAGTAATTCAAACGAATAAGGTAAATAATCTCTTCCATAAAGATAAGTTTGAGCTTTTTTTTAAATTAAATTAATTAAAGGCAGTAATTTATATTCGATCAATGGATGTTTTGGTTGTAAGTTTTTTTGAATTTGTAAATGCTGAATTCCCCGCATATTCCCCACACAGTGCCTCTCCCCACAAATTCCCCAATCGCTTTGGGATTCCCCGCAGTTTGGGGAATTCCCCACACATTGGCAACGCTGTTTGTAGGTGAAAAAAGGACCAATCTTACTTCCATGACCAATACAGGTATTTCGATTTTTTAAATCTACTTCCGGGACTACTACTACTAGGTACTTAGTAGGTCTACTAGTTTCCCGGAAGAAGATTCAAAAAAATTTTTTTTTTCAGCTTTCAAAATATACATACATATTTGGCCAGTAATTTTTAATTTTATTCACAAGTTTTCGGAAATCTTACGTTTTTTTTCTGTGTTGAATGTAAATGTATATGGCCAGTACTTTTAAAATTAAAGCCGAACAAATATTTTCGTAAACAACAACTGACAACTGTGCTCGTAAACTTAACGATATTTTAATGGTCCGATTTTTATTGGATTCTTTAATAATTATCGTTCTGTAGCGATGAGATGACATCAGTGTTTCGCTGTCGAATGCCTAATTTGCTGGAGCAGTAAATTATGAATTATTCTGATTAGTTTTTTTATAGGTCAGAAAGGTCAATGGACTTCTAAAGCGCATGCAAGTTTTGCAAAAAGAGCTATTCTCGAAATAAAATCTAACCTTTAAAACTAAGGGCAAATACAGATTTTTTCTCATAGTAAATGATCAGCGAAAAAATATTCGCCGGTCTGAGAATAAACTATTTATTATTTTTACTTACAAGTGAATTTGAAGCTTATTATGTATGCTGTCTTTTTCTTTATCCCAAAAGTTTGAAAGACGACAACATTAAATTTATAAACTGGAGATTTATATAAAAAGGCGTAAACTCTGAGTAAACGAAAACCAAAATTACTTTTGTAAAAAAAACACACCAAATTATTTATTGTAGCCGAAGTCCATTAACGCGTCTTATCTTTTGATGGATCTTACAGAAAAAGGGAAAAAAACTTTTGTAGATTAAAGTTTAAAATTCAACACCTTGGTGGGCGATCAAGACGTTTCCTTCTACACCAAAGTAATTTTTGAAGACGTTATAATTGCGTTAAAATGTAAAAAAAAATAACAAGAGACTTTTAATTGTATGGCATAAATAGTTGTATCTCGCCAATTCCTTAACTAAAACCACTGTTGTGATTTGTTTTCAATAAGAACTATGTAAGTAGTATATTTATATATAAAAAAGCAAAATGATGTTTATTTGTCTTGCTAAAACTCGAGAACAGCCGGGCCGATTTAGCTGATTTTGGGTTGTCCTAATTACATCAATGATCGCCGTTGTCAAATGATTTTCTTTATCTAATGTAGAATATATGTAGATTATAGAATAATCATCTTATCTATAGCGTCTGATAGGGTGCACTTTCCATTCATTGGTGCGCAGAACGGCGCTTCCATTTTACATTGATCTCTTTGTGAAGGAAGGTGTAACAATATAAGAGATCAAAAGCGACGACCGACGACGTACCGGCACCGTTAAGGCCCCTAGTACACCGACGCGTTCGCACGCGGCAGCGGCAGCAAATCTTAGCGAAAGCAGTTTTCGTAATAAGGCCGTATTGAAAGAAAAATCCTTTCGTTCTTCTTTTGTTTAAGAGCTGAGCTCTTTTCTGCGTAGCCTCTTATGCTTCAGTCATATCTTCACGTCTTGTAAACGGTCTGCTTTAACTTTTTCTCTTCTACTTCATGTAGTAGAGAATCATTCTCTCGTTCTTTCATCTTTATTTCTATATTACCCCTAAAAAATCGCCATGGCGTATAAAATTTTCTATTAGGTATATTTTTATTTTTATTTTTTTTATAAAAATAATAATAACTTCTAAACAAAGGCAAATATCAAATGTGGCACAGTATAATACTAGATAATGTAGCCTAATGATTTTAGGGCACTGTTGTATAGCTTTTAAGTTAAAGACCAAAGAAAGCCACTAAAAGTGGCCACTTTTAGCAACAATCTGTGGATATTTTTGTTCTTTTTACTGAGGACTACTTTACTATGCTTAAAAAAATATAAGCAAGATTATGTAGTGTTATACTGTCCCACATTTTGATAATTGCTTTAGTTTAGAAGATTCTTTTTTTCGAGAATGGCGATAGCATCGCTCTAAACTGGCTCTTAAGTACAGTAATTGCATAGTCTTTAGGATAGAGAGAGAGAGGAGTTCGTAACTCATTATAATGCAATAAGTTCCACTAGCTCCCCCAAACTGCTAATAAGACTATTCTCATGTTGTATCTCGGTAGGCATACATATCACAGGTATTTATTTTTGTTCAATATATATATATTTTAATTTAAGTGTCGCTGCCGCCTGCTAAAGCATCGGTCTCGGTGTACTAGCGCCCTAAAACGGGCAACCTGAGCGGTGCGTTTGAACCTCAATTACTGTTTTACAACACTCGTAAACATTGGGGGGCAACAAAAATGGCCGTCAGGTAATGCGGTTCGGTATTGTTGCATGCGAGGCAAGGATTTTAAAGCTGATTTTCTTCCGATTTTGCGGCGATGCTATCGTTTTGCCACGTATTCTATACACTCTCTTAGGCTGACATCCAATCTGACAAAATTTAACAAAATCTTGTTAACCGCTCCAAATTGATATTAATACACAGTTGAGTGAGAACTCTCACTCGAGAACGGCTGTTCGAGTTGAAACTTGGGCGAGTAAACCATAAACTTACTATTATATATTTACTAGTCGACCCGGCGAACTTCGTACCGCCTAACCTATTATTATTTAGTGCATGTATTATACTTATAAACCTTCCTGTTGAATCACTCTATCTATTAAAAAAACGCATCAAAATCCGTTGCCTAGTTTTAAAGATTTAAGCATACATAGGGACAGACGCGAAATGCGACATTATTTTGTACTATGTATTGACTATGTATTGATTGATGATATGTTTTGACTATTTACTCCATAGAAATATTTAAGTCTATGGAGTAAACTCAAAAAACTGACTGTAAGTAAATGTCAGCCCTAGTTTTTGTCTACTATCTATATACAGACAGCCAGAAAGCGATAATATTCGGATGGACGTCACCTTACGCCATAAGGCTTAGGTCTATTCCAACCACCTCCGTGGTTTAGTTGGCAGTAACTTCGACTGTGACTCCGGGGGTCCGAGTTTGGTTTCTGGCGGGGGAACGTTGATATATCATAAAACATTTTGACTGCTCCGTGACTCAGTTGGCAGTGATTGGACTGAGTAAGCGTGTGCGCCCTGGGTCCGATTCCCGGGCGGGGCGAATATTGATATGATGAATGTCGATGTTTGTTTCCGGTCTGGGTGTAATGTTCGTCTCTGTGTGTGTTTCGGGCACCCTAGATACAGGTTCTTCTTAATTAGGGGCTCTGAGTGTGTGTGTGTGCCATATTATACATTAATAGAGGCTGCCCCGCGGTTTTTCCCGCGCAGATTTCTCATAAACACAAAAATCCCGTTTTTTCCCGTTCCCGTGGGAATTTCGGGAAATCCTTTCTTAGTGCTCACCTACACTCCCTAAGGAACCTACATGCCAAATTTCAGCTTTGTACGCCCAGTAGTTTCGGCTCTGCGTTGTCTGTCAGTCAGTCAGTCAGTAACGGAAGAGTTTTATATATATTGATAACACTTATGTTCGTTTTATGGCTCTGGCTTGAAGTGTTTGTGGGTCATCCCCATCTCCTCCAATGGGTATCGAATAAGGCGACTAAGGGAACATCCTAAGAACGGGCAGCAGTATCTTTCGTTAAAAAAACTAAGAGCCACAGTGCTATCTCCAACCCCCCCACAATGTTCATTCTTGTGTTGATCTGAGGGGGAGGCCTTTGTCCAGCAGTGTACGTGTCTAAGAACAAGAAGACAAGTATAAACATGTCTTCGATAAATTACGACAAAAAGTGTTGAAAGCTTTGCTAAAGAACCTCAAAAAGCCAGGTATAAGATTCAACACGGTTCCGTTCCTTCAAATTTGTTCGGCAGTTTTGTACTCAAAGATTATCTTTAAAATGTAGCTTCTTTTGTTATTATAAAGATAGGTTTTTTGGCGATCCGTTGTCAAAAAAGGAACCCTTATAATTTCAAAAAATTCGTCAGGCCGTCATAAAATCAAATAGAGGACACATCAATAGATAAAAATATACTTTAAGAGTAAGTTCGCCGGGTCGACTAGTATTCAATAAAGGACATAAAGGTATGGTTAACTTCAAAACCCTATGCCGCGGCATGCCGCCGTTCAGACCCATCAGCAAAGCTAACGATATAGCCGCCAGGGTAAGTTCTACGAAACTACCTCAAATCTGTCAAACGATTCTATTCCCTTTCGCAAAGACTTTAGCGTAGAGAAGAAAGGGAAAACTAAAGCTGCATCTGCATCTACAGGCCGGCTCGGCAACGGATGGAATAGGATTTTACAATTCTCAAAGAAAACAAATCTTGACAACAGGGCCTAAAGTCTATGAACATTTAACATCTTCAAACGTAATAAATTAATGCAGGTTTTAAATTCAACGACAGAAGCTCGACGGCAGGCACTTGGTTCGGCTCGGCATCGGATGGAATCGACAACGTGGCGGTCTAGGTTCGGCGTTACACTTCCGGTTTTTATGTATTGTAAAATAGCTCTTGTTCTTTAGTGATACAGTCTATGGCCTGTACACAATTCACGTTCGATTTCATAATGTCAAGGAAGCTTTAGTTCGATAAGATGGAGCTACGGAACCCATTGAGCATTCCATGACACGAACTGTCTAAAAAATATTCTGTTACCGGTTCTTTGTAAGGCACCCTCTTTATTAACTGTTGCCGACGCAATCATAAGAAGCCAGGTGATTCCTGTTTTTTTTTTTTTTGAGTTTAGTACATTTTGATGGGGTACTTAGGTTGATATTCCAATCTTGCTGTTTCCCTTTTATTTTAATACTATTAGCTAATATGGGGAAATTCTTACCGCCTTTCAGAATTTTGTTGAAAATTGTGGTTTTTGAAAAAACACACAAACTTGTTCAATTTGTTTTATTTTATTTTAGTTATTTGGTTTTTTTATTTTTTTAAGTTTAAATGTTTAACTAATGTATATTATTATGTAAGTATGTGTTTTTTTTTGTTGTAAATCAATCTTTTTCAAATATTTACAGTATTACTTTTATAAATTTAGTGTGAATTGCAAAAATAATGATAAATAAATCACTGTGTGAAATAAAGGTAGCATTCATTCAGTACAATACAAAAATTGTAGAGTCAGCATGTAACTCAATAGCTTATAAAAGGTAGTTAGTTCATTGTGTCAGCTAGTATTATTAACTAGCTGGTGCCCGCAACTTTCTCTGCGCAGGATTAGTATTTCGAGTACCAAACATAACATAATTCTACGCATTTTATTCCCCGAAGGGTTAGGCAGAGGCATCAGCTCAATCAGAGTAGACCTACGTTTAGCCAAGTTAATGTTTTTCAAATCATCATGTCAGGGGGCCAGCTTGCCGCCGCGTTTATAACGACCACTACTTCTGCGGCCGGGACCAACGGCTTCACGTGCCTTCCGAAGCACGGAATCATCTTACTTTTCAGAATCGGGTGATTCAAGCCTGCAATGTCCTATCTTGAGTGGCTTATATCTTTATAAATTGTAGCCTATATGTTATTCTGATGTATAAGCTATATTATTGTAAATTTTAATTACATACAATCCATTCAGCAGTGTTTGGGTCAAAATCAACAAACTGTTTTTTTGTATCATTTCGGTGGATTTTTTTATTTTAAATGTTATCGACGTAGATTTAATTATTATTAAAACTTCAACCTATTTTGGAAAATATGCGAGAATGGCCACCAATTAACATTAAAACTTACTGAAATATTAAAGGTTGAATTTATTTGAGTCCACTGAAATGAAAAAAATCCACCGAAATGATAAAAGTGTCAACCGAAATGATAAAAATGTGCACCGAAATGATAGACCATACACCGAAATGAAAAAAGCCCACCGAAATGATACAGCTAAGAACAACCATACTTCTTAGTTTGGGTTCCGTACTAAGATGATACCTACCTACATTTAAAAAAAACTGAACAATAGTTCGAATTTAGTTTTCGAGTGTGTAAACATTGTGTTTGTAAATTTAAGTACTGCCTATTAAAATAATATACAATTTTATTAGAGGGTTTTTTTGATATAAATTTTCAGCTAAGAACACTTGGGCTAAAATTATCTATGATACAAAAAAAACTAAACGAAAATCGGTTTAGCCGTTTGGGCTCTACGATGTCACAGACAGATACACAGACAGACAGATACGTTAAAAAATCTGAGGTGTTCGTCGGGGGTTAAAAACTGTCCGCGTATACAATGATACACCTACATCTACATAGTCTGAGATACTACTACACACACCACAGTTCATTTGTTTACGAAACAATGACGACTAGACAAGTTCAAAAATATTTTTCAGTGGAAACTAATTGCAACCATGCTACCTTCTACCTTGTAATTAGATCGCAAATATAAAAAAATGGTATTTCATATTTATAATCTTTTGTCAAAATAAAACATCTACAGTTTAGCGATAACAAGAAGGCGCGTGTTTGGGCCAACATTTTGTTAAAGTTTAGTAGAAACTTTTTTAATAGTAAATTTGGTATTAAAATGCACGTGTTTACGTTGATTGTGTGGTTTGTTGGACCGATACCTAACAAAACAGAAATAAGAGCCTAAGCTACTTATGAAATAAGGTGTTATTTGACGAGATGTTTTTTCTGCGGTGACCCGTTAACTAGGTAGTTGGAATTGATATTGATGATCGAAGTTTATAGAATACGTATTTTTTAAGCTACACTGTGCCACAGAAGAAAAATTACTTCGTACAGTATGGACGGACACTCCCTGCCTCCCGGTGAAAGTGCCGGCCATCCGCGCTCGGTTACCCCTCTGTTACTAACCGTACAGCACAGTACAAACTACAAAAAGCATTGTCTTATCTCACTCACACAAGACATGGAAAGTGTTTACGTACACGAGCTTAGACTAAGTGCGTTGCAACTGCAACGCGTTTGTTTCATTATTTGGATCGCTCGTGTCCCACCGAGGTGTGCCCGTGATTTAGATAGGTACTTACTTTGGGGATTATTTGAATTGTCAATATAGCACAATAACCGCCTAATATAATATTGTCCTAGGGCGAAACTACTTAATTAAGCATAAAGATTTTAAACGATAAACTAACACAATTTATATAATTATTAAGTTGACATTATTTAGTGGTACGTATTATATTATATTAAATGGTTACGCCGGCAAAACCTAACGTAGGTACTGACACGGTAAAGGATTGGGAAGGAAAACCTTAATTAATTTTTTGACCCAAGGATCTCCAAAACTTGATGTTTCTATCATTTCGGTGATATATTTCATTCCGGTGGACTCTTTTCGGTATAACAGTCCACCGAATCCACTGAAATGATAGCACTGAGATGATAAAACAAAGGTTAATTTAAAATTTTACTCCAAATTAAATAATTATCAAACTATAAATATTACTGAAACAAAACAATACATACGTCGAATGTAAACAGAAATTTGAAAATAAATTAAATGAATCAAACACGAGATATAACGGCCACCGAAATGAAAAAAAAATTGTCCCCTCATCACTGAAATGATAAACTTACGTTTTGGTGGGAATCCACAGTGATGTTGTCAGCGGCCCGTACGCACCGAGAGCTTTAGCCGGACTAATCCGTGGTGAGGAAACAGAAGGGGGGCGTAACAACGCAGTGTTGTCATAACTATTCTGCTAAAACTTACCGTCCTCTGAAATGATAACTTTTCTCAGGACAAAATTCGAGTACTTGTCAAATGTGTGAGAAAGTAGATAAACAAACAATAATAGTTTTTATCGATATACTAACTAATAATTTAACGATACGCAAATCGATTAAAATCAAAATCGTAAACGTGTTTGTAAGAAAAGATACTTTACGAGTGAAATTGGGTTCAGGACAAGCCACCGTGATGATAAAATGACACTTTGACAATTTTTTTTTAGGTGTTGTAGAAGCCCTTACTCCATAATTTTTTTTGCCAAGGTGGAGAAGTACTTACACTACTTAAAAAAAAATATCCTAATGATCAACGAGCACATTGCACTACCAAAATCAGGTTTGCCATGATTTTTTTTCGCTTGGGATTTTCACCCGTTTACGTAAAAGACCAACAATCATCCATACTTACAAAATTTGCGTTTATGATATTAGTAGAATTAACATAACTTGAGTTACTTTAATCATTTCTCTAGAACGATATTTATCTAAAACTCAAAGCTTGTATATTGCATTTAATTTATATCCGTATAAGGTATAAGCAAGCGTGTACCATCTTTAGCTGCATATAAATCGCGATAAGTGATAATATTTTCACGTATTAACTCTTTGGTTGACATTTTAACACCACGATCGATGGGCTGGCTTGTTTGTTGAAGGTTATTATTGTAATTAAATTATATATATTTATAGATATTTACGTAGTTTTAACATAGATAATTTTAATGATGGGTAGTAGTTGTGTGAATTACAAACAACAAAAATTACATTACAATTTAATTTCAATTATTTAGTGAGACAAAAAAAACGTCCAACAATCATAGTGGAATTACACATACAATGAATAGTTGCGAAAAAAAAACCAAACAAACAAAAAAAAATGTGATCGTGATTAACAATAGTTAATCTTGCTTAATATTTTAAGAGAAAGTTTGTATAGCCAAAGCTCCAAAGTATTACTTAAACTTACCACGTAAATTGTCTAATTATAAATCCAATATTAGTCCAATAATAGTTGTATCTTAGTCCCTAAATTTATTAAATATGATCACCTTGGGTCTTACAAGTTTGACATGCCGCTTTTAGTCTCGTTTAACGATAGTTCGGATACTCAACTTTTTCTCTAAAATCTTCACTTCCAAGATTGGGGTAGAGTTTTTATTTAGATTCGAAAAAATGTAGAGTTATTTTTTAATGCCATAATAGAGCTTCAAGAGATCTGAAGTAAAATGAGCCTATAATTTCTAAGGGTCCAGGTTGCATCAATGCACGCCCTTCGCAGTCGACCCTTCCCCTTTTGCCGTGCCCACGGAGTTAACTCTACTAAGCTAAGCCAGTCTGGTTTTGTGTTTCCAAGCGCACGGAACGCCACTCTTTGGCGTTTTGGCGTTCATTTAAAAATATTCAAATACGCTCAAACTCGTGTTACGAAGTTGTATCAGTGTTGTATTTAAAAAGAAAAAAGTTTTAAAAAGTGAACGCGAAAGTTTGTTCCGGCCGAGTTCTTCGTTTAAAAGTTTTTTTTTCTTTTTGGTTGTTTTTTTTTTTAAAGTGGACAATGTTTATGGATCGCGGTTTTTTTTCTTCTTCTGGTGCTTATTTGAGTTGATTTTGTTTTGTGTGCCATGATTTTTTTCTGAGTGTCTTCTGTGTGGAGTTGCAGAAAGTTTCGAAACTTTGGAGCCATGGAGTTCTTTTGGAGAATTCTGTGTTCCATACTGTTTCTGGTACACGCCGTCTTTGCAAACTGGTGGTAAGTCATCTTAAATAATGTTAAAGAAATTTAAACCTAAGTTACTTACTTCAAAAATGAATGTAAAATAAATTTTAACTCTAACTTACTTCATAAAATAATATTAACATTTCCTGTTCCAATTTTGAACTGGAATTATTCTTAGTAAAAGTAAAGTCGTGTTTAAATTTAGAAGCTCTATCAACATAGATTATAAACTGTTTATATAAGAATGCATAAACTTTTTGCTATTCTACACGGTATGTTAACACTTAAATAAAACGTAGTACATACATACTACCTAGTAACTTTGGTAGCACAAAATACGTAAATAAATTTGGTCCATTATAACTTTTATAATAAAGTTTTTGACATCGATATCTGTTATAAAATAATACAAAACAATGTTGCTCCCGCCGGAATACGAACTTGAAAGCCGTTCTTACAGTCAATCACATCACTAACTTACTATTTATGTATTTATTTTATGTAAAACTAGTCGACCCGGCGAATTTCGTACCGACTTACCTATTCATATTACTATGTTGCTCATGTTTTATACTTATATACCTTCCTCTTAAATAACTCTATCCTTAGCATAGTTTTAAAGATTTAAGCATAACATGGGACAGATTCGGGAAGCGACTTTGTTTTATACTATGTACTAGTCGACCCGGCAAACTTTCGAACAGCCTATTTTGTGCATGTATATTTACTTTATAAACCTTCCTCTTGAGTCACTTTATCTATTAAAAAAAAAACCGCATCAAAATCCGCTGCATAGTTTTAAAGATTTATAAGCATAAATAGGGACAGACGCGGGAAGCGACTTTGTTTTATACTATGCATTGATGTTGATTGAGAACCATTGCTGCATTTTGCCTACGTTACATTAAATTGTAATAAAATAACAAATAATCAAATATTGCGAATTGCAAATTAAAATATACACTGTTGCTGGACTTTCATTTCGCTAAATTGCATAAAGATGAGTAAATATTAAGGATTACTTTGAATTAGTTTATCAAATCAACAGCAAAAGAAAAGTCGATGTTTCCTTTTAACATCAATACAGTATAGTATAAAACAAAGTCGCTTCCGCTGTCTGTCCCTATATATGCTTAAATATTTAAAACTATGCAACGGATTTTGTTGATACAGTTTATTTTAATAGATAGAATGATTCAAAAGGAAGGTTTATTATGTATTAACATGTACAACACAGTAATAGATAAAGCAGTAAGAAGTTTGCCGGGTCGACTAGTACATAGTATAAAAAAAAGTCGCTTCCACTGTCTGTCCCTATATAGGTATGGTTAAATCTTAAAAACTATGCAACGGATTTTGATGCGGATTTTTTTAATGGATCTATAGAGTGATACTCTTGTATATGTGTGTAAAACATGCACAAAATGGTAATAGCTTAAGCGGTTTGAAGTTCGCCGGGTCGACTAGTAGTTAAATAATAATAACAATTTTACAGAATAAAACTAATTGAAATGTAAAATTTATATAATACCCAAATACTAAAATAATTTTACACCGGTTGCATGCATTAAAACTCTTTTTTACCGACTTATAAAAAGTAGGTTCTCAGTAGTTAGACCAGGGGGTCAAGTTTCTTAACTAAATTCGATCGACTTGTGATTGTCTTGTGAGCGACTTCGTTAACGATTGCTGTTTTATTTGTGCGTGTAACAGAAATTGTCTTAGTTAAAGCGGCAATGGTTAACGAAGTCGCTAACAAGACAATTACAAGTCGATCGAATTTAGTTAAGAGAATTACCCCCCTGTATGCATGAATGAATGTTTGTCCGCGATTGTCTCGCGTTAGGCTAAACCTATTAAGATGCAGTTTTCGAATAAGTTTTTGTTATACTCGGGAGAAGATTTTAGTGTTTTAACCGACTTCGAAAAATAGCTAGTTCTCAGTTTATTGAAGGAGGGGGCTTTTTTTTCATAATTAATTAAGTTAACGCTATTAATTAAAACTAACCCTGTCAAATTAAATACTTATCTCTCTTACCTAAAGTCTTACCTATACTTAAATATGTACTTTAGGTTTAAAACATAAGTACCATATTGGTAATAGACTTAATGCTTACACGGTTGTACTGGGATCATTAAATTATTTATAACTTGCCTAAGCATTGGTTTTTGACGCAGTTAGATAAACTTACAGAGCACTTACAAAATAGACAACTGCTGGACATATGCCTACTACACTAATTACCCCATAATGACCGGACTTGTGAGAACCTCAGCCAGGGCACTCCCAATACCTTGATCAGGTGGTTTTTTTTTTCTGTAACTAGGGGAAATGCCTATCGCACTTCCCGACGCTCGGGGGAGCGTCCACTAAAACCCCCCGGCGGCCGTCTTGGCGCTTTTGGGAAGAACCCCGGGAACCACGCATTATAGCGTCCGAAGTCTTCCCACGCTCAGCTAATATCAGCTTCGTGCTCGGGGAGGGCATTTTGTCCCCTCCCCGGCTCGCCTTTGGACCTGCGGCGGCACAGGGCCACAAACTGTGCCGCCGCCCGTCTCGGGGCCGTTTGATGAGTGTGTCGGGCCCCCGCCCTTCACACCCACGACCCCACAGACCGCTTTTAGTCGCCTCTTACGACAGGCAGGGCATACCGTAGACCTATTCTTAACCAGGTGGTTTGCCCACCTGTCTACTCTGCGTCTTCCGATGCGCAATTTCTATAAGGCCTCATTTAGGGAGACGCGGCGCTTTGAGCGGGGCATCGCATCGTCGGTGCCCGCCAATGCGTCTTTATAAACGGTCTCATACATTGCTTTAGGTTTGAATTAATCGCAGCACGCTCTGCACGACGCCCTCGCCCTGCTAACGCCCCGCATGTCCCTAAATACGGCCTAAGACAACTTCTCGGCCCAGTGACAATACTTTCTTCAAGATTTATGGCCTGTCCATTGCGCCACTTAAGTTTAAGATATAGAGTTCGCGCCAGTTAAGTTTTGGCGTGTCTTGGGGCGCCACTGTATATGTACTTGATACACTTCACCTGCCATTCAAAACAAATAGATTTTGACTGACAGATTTCTAATTGGTTCATATTTTGACCGCGCGCAAACTTAGCTGGAACCTGGCACGCACTCTAGATACTTAATTAACACAATTGATTAAATTTTTCATTCAGTCAGTCCATCCGTTTATCAATCCAAAATGCAAGAACTAAATAAACTTTCACTGCAACTACAACTGCGAGTTGTTCAATCATCCTTTGTTGACGTTTGTCGTTCTAAACACAAAACGGATCTTAGAAACCGATGTTTCGATATTTGAAATTATTGTTTTGGTTTTCATTATAACCGCGGCGACAAACTGAGGCCCTATTACGGCACCTTTTGCAATATTGCTTTTCGTCCTCCAATTGTCAAAGTCAATACAAAAAAAAATACGCAAAGAGGACGCAAAGCAATATTGCAAAAGCGGCCGTAATAGCCCCTTTTTTTTTTTTTTTAGGCGGGGAAACTCCTAACGAGTACCCTGCAACCTCGGGGGGAGTCGCAGGGTTATGTGGGGTTCGCACCCACTAAAACCCCGCCGGTGTCCATCTCGGCTGTTGGCAAGGGGGTCACGGGTGATCTTTCGATCATTATGTTCTCCGCGACCCCCTCCAGCACTTGCTGTTTAGCCTCTTCACGGGGGGACAAGTGTTGGTAGTCCCCCCTGAGCGCGGATGGCTCTTCCTACGCTCGACGACGGAATCGGGACACCGCGATCCGCCGTCCTTCTCGGGGCCGTTATATGACTACACGAGGCCCCCGCCTCGTGCACCCAACGACCCCGGGGTCCCCTCTTAGTCGCCTCTTACGACAGGCAGGGGATACCTCAGTCCTATTCTTCCGCCCGGTACTGCAGGGCGTACCGTAATAGCCCCTCGGGTCACAATGGTAAAAAAAAAAAAAACAATGGCTCTGATAAGATGGTGCCTCTGCCTAACCCTTCGGGGAATATAGGCGTGAGATTATTTTATGTTAAGTTTTGTGAATTTTTTAGACTGTTTCTCAGGATCCATGGTTCAGTCGGCAGTGATGTCAATGTCCATAGAAGGATTTGATTCCCGGCGGGGGCGAACATTGTGATATCGATCTTAGTTTTCTGAGACTGAGTTAAATGTCTTATTAGTTCTTTGTATCGTAGTTAGGGGCTCTGAGTGTGATGCGTTTTGCAGCGACTTACACCCTAAACCGCGCGGGATAAAAGCTGGGAATTCTGAACATAGGTTCCAATAAGAAATCAATAAAGTTAAAGAGCATTTTAGTTATTTGACGTATGTCAATTTAGACTGGATGTCACGTATTTACCATACAACAATCCAGAGAAGTAGACCTCCAGTAATGCTATTTAAAACCTACTGTATCTTTATGAATAGCACGGTAAATCTTTAAAACCTATGCAACCGATTTTGATATGTTGTTTTTTTATAGATTAATAGATTTTAAGTGATTCAAGAGGAAGGTTTTAATTATAAACATCGCAATACAGTTCGCCGAATCGACCTGTAAGTAACTTATTCACAAAATTCACACGTGAACGATATAGAAAACAATTTACTCGTTAAATAATATAAATACCGAAAACAAAAGCAACAAAGGGCTTTCCAAGTAAACCATCGGTAGCTACAGAACATTTGGCGTCAAACGGTCCGTTAACAGTAAACACATCTGTTCTAAGTTCTCCAGTCGGCCCTTCTTCTAAGTACTGTATATTTAGAAGGTATTTTTAACCTTAAGAGCCAGTTTACAACGATGCTAGCGCCATTCGCGAAAAAACAAATCTTCTAAACTAAGGCAAATATCAAAAATGTGGCAAAGTATGACACTAGATAATGTAGCCTAGTATTTTTAGGGCACTGTTGTATAGCTTTAAGTTTAAAGACCAAAGAAAGCTACAGAGTGTTGCTAAAAGTAGCCACTTATAGCTACAATCTGTGTATAATTTTGTTCTATTTAGTTAGGACTACTTTACTGTGCTCAAAAAATACTAAGCAAGATTATCTAGTGTCATACTTTGCCACATTTTTGATATTTGCCTTAGTTTAGGAGAAATTAATTTATTTCGCGAATGGCGCTAGCATCGCTGTAAACTGGCTCTGAATTAGTACAACGATATGCTTACTTTAAACAGGTACGCTTATGAAATTTCGTAAATATAGAATAGAATAGATTGCATAAAAGGATAACTTATGATACAATGTACTACAAAACAGTTTAATGTACAAATAATAGAAATTGCATGCAAAGGGCGACCTCTTCGCTAAATTTCTTCCAGGCAATCCACAAATATTTGACAAGAAATTATAGGCTTTAAATAAACGCCTTTTTTTTCTAAAAGTACAGAGACAACATATTTTTAATTCAAAAATTTAACAGCAGTAAAACATATACATAGATAAAATAAGTCCTTCGGCTGTTCCCTTAGTCGCCTTTCACGACACCCATTGGAGGGTTGTATTCTATGCCACCACAACTAAGTATAACATACAAAATTCCAAAACCAGATCAGCTAATTAGTAAGTTAAGCAAGTTTTAATTTTTGTCAAAAATACATATCTTTATTTATTGGAGTAAAAACAAATGTAGATCAATAAGAATATAGCACTTAAAAAACAAGAAAAAGAAAACAGACCTACATTCTCAAGTATTACTCACTAAGATATTTAATCTTTATACAAACAGCTGTTGGGAGCATTGTGTGCTGAGAGGAGAACATAAAAAATATAATTTCATACTAAAACATTATAAATAAAACCTGCATGCAAGTAAAAATAAAAGCATTAATAAATTAAATAAAAACGTTTATCAAATAAATAAACTAAAAATTAAGCCTTTTACAGCTTTTACATTTAATATTATTTATTCTTTCACAAGTGGTATTTTCAACAACAAACCATCTATTTGGTGCGCGTTAGAATCTAATCAATTTATATCTAAGGGTTCTCAACATAGCCCCCACGCTGTATCGCTAATAGACCCGGGCAGGCGTTTAGGCAGCTATGCTAATCACAAGGGGTATGAAATATACGTCCAATAAATAAACAGCGTGGAAAGGGGTGAAATAAAATATTCATATGGCTTTAGGGATGTTGGGATCGCTTGGGGTGATTCGATATCGATATTTTTGCTTAAACACTAACATACTTACCTCTCTATCTAATTGACTTTCAATACGTAATATCTTGTATCGTATATTGAATAAATATTTTTTTGATTTTAGTTTTTTTTCTCTTCTAAATGAAAGATTTGATTGGGTTTTTTGTTTGTATTGAATAGGCTCCTAAAGTACTGAACCTATGTGAAAAATTATTTCTCTGTTGGAAAGCTACACTACCTACCTACTACCCGAATGACATAGCCTATAGAATATTCTTAAAAATTCAAAACGCAAGGAGGTACGAAGTTTGCCGTGTCAGCTAGTCTGTGCCATTACATATTATAAAGAGGAAAGATTTGATTGTTTTGTTTGCATTTCCGATTTCAAAAAATATTTCACTGCTGAGAAGCTACATTATCCCCGGATGACATAGGCTATAGAATATTCTCGAAAATTCAGAACTCAAGGCGGTACGAAGTTCACCGTATCAGCTAGTATAGTATAAAAAAACCATATTAGTATAATTACATTGCAAAATAAACGTCGTCGGTGGAATCAAACGAGATCGGAGGACAGATGTGTTTACGGTACATTAAATAACAAATGCCCCTCGGAGACAAATGCTTTACTAAGAAATTGCCTATTATCTATACCAATATTATAAAGAGGAAAGATTTGTTTGTTTGTTTGTTTATTTGTAACGAATAGGCTCCGGAAATACTGAACCGATTTGAAAAATTATTTCACTGGTAGGAAGCTACATTAACCCCGAGTGTCATAGGTTATATTAGATTTCAAAAAATTAGGGATCCTTACCTAAACTCAAGTAATATAACCCAAGGTGCAATATTTTTCCCGTTGTTTACATATTTTGACAGGTGGTTTGTTGTTGTTGTTTGTTTTTTATTCAGCCATTCTGGGCAGTCAAAAGAACAAAGTCTATAGAGCCAAGTCTTTTGTAGTATCTTATATTCTATGGCGTAACGAAGTAAGCCGGGAAAGCTCGTGTATTATATTTAAACTAGAGTATTAGTAGAGTAGCCAAAAACCGATAGGGAAGAAGATTTAATGAGGAAATACAGTTGGATTGGTCACGTGTTAAGGAGACCCGACGATCACATCTCCAAACAGGCTCTGACATGGCACGCATCCGGTAGCAGAAGGCCAGGTCGCCCTCGCATCACCTGGAGGAGATCGGTGAAGAAGGAGATCGCAACAACTGGTCTCAAATGGCGGGACCTGGAGGAGGCAGCCCAGGACCGTATAAAATGGAGAAAATTACTTCGAACCCTTTGTCCCTGCTGAGCGGCTATAGGAAGAAATCATCATCATATTAGAGTGTAGTAACTGGTGAAGGCTGCGGGAGTTGATTTGATGAGGGTCGCTAAAGACCGGTCATTGTGGCGATTTATGGGGGAGGCCTGGAGGTCTCGGATGAAATGATAATGATAATAGCAACGGCCTCTCTGGACTCTGGACCAGCGCTAACTTAAGTTCTTCTGCGGATTTGTTCTTCCCCTTAAAATGTTAGGAGAAATAACTTTAAAGAGATTGGAAATGTAGAGCTAATTGAAGTCGGTTTTTTTTTTGTCTAAATACTCAATAATAGCCGAAAAATTAAAAGACGAAAAGATAATACATATTTGAACTTGTTAAGATTGCATAAGCTTATGCAGCTGAAAGCTACAAGAAAAACAATATTGACAAAAAAGAAATATACGTGTCGAATTAAGTACCTCCTTCTTTTTTTTCGTCGGTCAAAAATATCGATATTTTGATCGACAAAAGGGGTTTCGGCACATCACTAGAACCCTGCCCGACTGTCCAATATTGTAATAGGCAGACTAAAGAGTGAAGCTTGTGTAACATTACCAAATTAGCCCGACAATATGCAGTCGCCCTTAGGCGATTTAATGTAGGGTTGCTACTAGCAAGTAATTTAAATATAATTAAAAAAAAAAAACAAATTACTTAGTAGAGTTTAATAGAAAGTTATTTTTGTATTTAGGTTTAATGTTTTTTTCAGTGATCTGTTTTTAATTCCTACATTAAATCTGTAGTTTATTTCATTATTAAGCTAATGAAAGTTGTTTTAAAATGCCCGCTGTATGTATGTTTCTAATTTTTTTTCTTTCTGCGTTTTTGTTGGCAAGTAGATTGTCATTTAATGGTTGTTAGTTTTGAATTAAATTTGGTTTAAAATGACCTGATCTTAAGATGGTTATCTTTAGACGACAATCAGTAGGTAGATTACTTTGGTCATTAAACTTAAGACTAAAAAAAAAAATTTTTGAAAAAAAAAAAAAGACTTGCCTTCAAAAAATGTACACACAAATGGGTTGAGAACTTCCTCTTTTCTGAAGTCTGTTCAAATAGGTACAGTGGCGGTCTAGTTCGCCGTAACACTTCCGGTTTTTCTGTATTGCAAAATAGCTCTTGTTCTTAGGCAATACAGTCTAAGGCTGACGAAACCATAGACAAATCTGTTACGGCCTCTTAGACCGCCACTGTACTAAAACTCTTTCATGAATGTAACAAATACATACTTTTGTGAAAACCGCATCAAAATCGGTTCAGCCAAACTCGAGATAATCGCGGACCAACATACATACAGTTCCAACTGATACCTCCTTTATTGAAGTCAGATATTTAACAATGCCCTAAAAATACCAGGCAAAAGTACAAATATTTATTTTTTCGATTTTATCTCTCCGCCGCATCCGTTCAATAAATAGATAGAAGCCATAAGAGGCAACCCTAAGCCATTATAATTGTAAACACAGTGAGTAACTCTTTTACAAATGATGTTATCTAGCAACGAGGCAAACTGCGTGTAATATTTTGACGGAAAATTCAATCGGTCGCACAATCTCGGTACCATGTTTTGTGTTTTGTTTTGGCCCTGCAGCAACAATGTATGCGTTGTTTTGACTAAAAATACGCTCTGCTTTTGTTTGGGTCAGTATGTTGATTGGTTTGTGTATAGACTTAATGATATATCTATCTACAAACATGTACACATCTTTACTATCCATAATGATATGACTGCTCCGTAGCTCAGTTGGCAGTGATGTGGACCGAGACGCACCCACCTTGTTCAAACCCCGGCGGGACGAACATTGTTATGATGAATATCGATCTTTGTTTCCGGTCTGGGTGTAATGTTCGTCTCTGTATTAACTGTAAGTTAGGGGCTCTAAGTGTGATGCGTTATTACTATTATTTAAGTAAGTATAATATTATAGGTTCTTATAGACATATTAAATACTACTGGACATATTTAAAAATGTTTAACCCTGAGGATCCTACATTATCTCTAATGAACATAGCCTGTAGAATATTTTCAAAAATTCAGCTCATTTACTTATTTCAAAATGTAGATAGGGAGTGCTTATTTTATTAAAATACTTAAGTATTAAATTAATTGAAATCGGTTTTTGGTGTTAAATCTATTATTTTAATTATTACAATGTCAAAAAAAGCGAGAAAAGCTGAGAAAACGCAGCCAAGTATGAAACTTGATAAAATACCGAATTTAAATGAACAATACGAGCCCATATAAATGAAGGAAGTCGTACATTATCTAAACACATGCTAATTCTTTCCTTTGTGCTTCACAATTCACATTCAAAAAATTCAAGAACGAATAGGTTAAGGGAAAGCATTCTACTAAGATTAACTACTAATATATTTATACAAATATCAAAAAAGTATTCTACTAGATAATGCAGCCTAGTAATTTTAGGGCACTGTTGTATAGATTTCAAGTTAAAGACCAGAGAATGCTACTGATTGTTGCTAAAAACGGCCACTTTTGGCAACAATCAGTAGCTTTCATTGATCTTTAACCTAAAAGCTATACAACAGTGCCCTAAAAATACTAGGCTGCATTATCTAGTGGAATACTGTTTCACATTTTTAATATTTGCCTTAGTTTAGAAGATATACATTTTTTTCGCGAGTGGCGCTACTTTAGTTGTGCTATGGCTCTTAAGAAGACGTGCCGCTTCATATCAACCGCATGCAGTCGAGGCTCAACTTCAGTCAAGCAGTGTCGACCGCACGCGTCCATCGCTAACCGGACACAGTTACTAAAAGAGCAAATCGCTCTAAGCTAAGAAAAACAAATAAAAGACGAAAAACAAAACGTAACTTTATACCACTGTTACAAAGGGATTAAGGGCATGCCTGGGCATTTGCTAAAGCGCTGATTTTCAGTCAGTGCCAGTACTGTTAACGAGCGTCTATGGGGTTTTGCAATTTTGCATTAAAAAGTAAGTTCAAATAAAAAAAATAGTGTAAAACCACAGATTATAAAATAGTTGTCAAACGGGCATTGTTTGCAATTGCAATACAGAAAAACCGGAAGTGTTACGCTGTAAGAGTCCGTAACTGTACGACTTATGAGTTACTCGTACTACCTGAGGTTAGATCTTGGCCTTAAACACGTGCTATAATTGCAGGCACGGTCTCGACTCGATAACATCTCCGGAAGCTTCTTTTTAACACCGAATAAATTAATTACTATGAATAATGGTGAATAAAGTGGATCTGATAGTTGATTTTACGTAATCCGTTGACGGGGAAAATTTTCAAAGACGGACTCTAGTCTCTTAAACTTACGATTATACTTCTATTCTATTATTATTCTACTATTACTCTATTACAATTGTGTCAAAAATTGCGAGTCTCGTAACTTTGATCGATCATTATAGTATAGCAATAGAATATGAATAGCAAGCTATAGAATAATCTGGGATTTTTTTACCTAAATAGTGAATCCTGTTTTATTAGACGAAATTGGAACGGGCGTAGTGCAACTGTCACTTAATATCAATCATTATTGACATATATAATGTCAGTCGAACGTAATCATAACATTATCTCATTATGGAGCAGACTTCCCTTTTTGGTCAATTCCAATCTATTGCGATACTACTGCTATAGTTATAGCAAAATTGATTGCGAGACTACCAAATGTGTATATTCTTGCGATTAACGTACTGTTTCTACTCTACTTTTATTCGATAGTTACGTTTTGCGCGATGAGACTAAGGGCCCTGTAGGCCTAGTATAAGTTTTACTACGATTACTTAGCGATGAGCATTCGCATTTTAGTATGGAAACAGTTACAGCGACTCTGGCGCGGAGTAGTTAAACTATTAAAAGTTCAAAGAAAAAAAAAAAGTGAAACTCGTACTAGGGGCACAGTTAAAAAAAAAACGTTGACCATTAGACTCTAGATTTCGCTACACCACCGCCAATCGCGACTAAAAGATCTGGGGGTCAAGTTTCTTAACTGAAATCAATCGACTCGTAATTGTCTTGTTAGCGACTTCGTTAACCATTGACGCTTTAACAAATGCAATTTCTGTTGCACGCCCAAAGAAAACAGCTATGGTTAACGAATTTGCTAACAAGACAATTACGAGTCGATTGCTTTTATTTAAGGTGGTAACTCTCGCTATGGCGCTAAATTCAAACTTTTCGTGTTTTTTATTTAATCTGGCGAAAGTATACATTTTTAATAAAGTTTAAATGAATTCGCGTATGTAAAAAACCATCTCCCATATTGTAATACAACGTTTTTTGAAGACAGACCTACAGATTTTGTGTCTAAGGGGTAAAAGGCCAAAAAACAAGTTCCTTGAATATACACAAAATCGGTATCTCTGTCTTTCAAAAACGATATATCACAATGTGGGAAATAGGTTTTTACGTACGCGAATTAATTTAAACTTTATTTTAAATGAATACTTTCGCCAAAATAATTAAAAAACGTGAAAAAATTTGAATTTCACGCCATACCGTGAGTTACCGCCTTAAGGATTCTGTATGAATCTCGAGTGTAGTTTTTAGGAATCTAGATAGTGTTGCTTAAAAATTGCTACTTTAGGAAAAAAAAAACAAATTTCTTATTATTTAGGCACATTATGAACTTGGGAATACTTAACAGCTAAATATACTAGGCAAATTATCTCATCAGATTTTTTATATTGTTATCGGAGCAATAAATTATTATTTCACATTGACACACTTTCCTCGAGTGACATAGGCTGTATTAGATTTTCAAGAAAATTATAGATCCTTACTTAAACTCAAATAATGTAACCCAAGGCATAAGTATTATATACTCTGTGCCCAAGGTGCATTTTTCCCTGAGATTTTTCCGTATCTTAAGTACATATTTTGGCAGTTGGTGGTTTGTTGTTTGTTTTTTTTTGCCCATTCTGTGCAGTCAAAAGAAAATTGTCTATAGAGCCAAGTATTTAGCAGTATCAATATACTGGGTGTTTCTGACAAGGCGGTAATAAATCAAAAGAGGGATTCTGCTCACCATAACTAACAACTTTCCCAAAGCAACATGGGTCAAAATCGCAAAAAAAATAACAGCTGTTCCATACATTGGTTCGATCAGCTGACGGGGTCAATGTACGGGACGGCTGATTTTTGTTTTGAGATTTCGACCCATGTTGCTATGGGAAAGTTGTTAGGTATGGTGAGCAGAATCCCTCCTTTGATTTATTACCGCCTTGTCAGAAACACCCTGTATATGTCACCGGAAAATAATAAGATTCGCAAGTTTATAAATTTCCTAGGAAATTTATAAACTTTCGTAGGATTCTAAACGAGAGATAAATTGAATTATTTTACGCCCACTTTTTCGCAAATTTATAAATTTTCGACGCGTCGTAGTAAATTTATAAACTAACGGATATCAATCCGTAAGATTCTAAACGGATCGACCAATCACAGAAGAGCTTTTAATTTTACGCTTTTTGAAATACGGAAAATAACACACTGCTCTCTGATTGGTCGATGTTGACAGTGAAAATGCTTGCGTCCATAGACTTACGTACAATCAGACTTGCCAAACAATTCGATCACACTAAAAGTATTTTTACTGGTACTAAAAACTAAGTAGGTTTATAGGTTAATATATGACCGCTAATGTGCGAAATTCAGTAAAAGTGCACTAACTGGCTGAATCCGTTAGAGTTCGAAATAAAATGTTGTTCTCAACATTAACTAGGTAATCTGCAAAATCCCTAGGTAATCTACAGAGTTAACGACTAAGTTAAGTTCGAAAAATTGTTGCCTTAGATTTCAGTTTAACACAGGTAACCCAAGCTCCGCTCGCTTCGCTCGCTACGCTGGTTTAAGATCACAAGCCAAACCTAACCTAACCTACAATTTTGCCCTAGATTTGAATTTTCGGTCAGAGCTTTCTGTTTTCCGCACTTTAACGGCGAGACATCCGGTAATACCCACATTAACTAGGGCGGATACCCTATATTTCACATAAATTTCGCAGATTAACTGACCTAAACAGTTAATGTGCACATTGCCCGGTAAAGAGCACATTAAAGTATTTCGTACTATAACGGTGACAGATATAATATGCTTGTAGACGACGGAGGGTTTCGAGCACAGTGAAGGAAACGCAAAATACTTTTTAGCTGTATATTAGGCGCACACTCGCCAAACTTTAGGGCTTAACTTAAATATATTAAGAAAAACGCGGGACGGAATGTGTCGGGTGCGATGGCGCAGATCTAAACTGACAATTTTAACATAGATAGAAGCGACACCTAGCGCAAAATATTTAATACATTAGAGGTGCGTTCCAAAACTAAAGGAAAAGTTATACAAATTAAAGTTACTTATAACTAATGAAACCTTACTATTTTAAATTAAACTAATTATCGAGCGCGTCGCCCACAATGCTATTATGGGATAATAGCATATTTTATCAAAAAGTAACCTTGTATTTTAGGTACCTACCTACCTACCTACCTAGTAGGGGGTTAAAATTCCCTATTTCACTCTACCAAAATAAAACATTGTGGTCATGGCTAAAACTTTCGTAGCTCTGTGTTAAATTTCAATTCATTATACATGGCGTTTGGTTATTGGTTACTTATTATTTTACGAGTGAGTTTAGTAAGTTTATCAATTTACGAAAATGTAGGCGTAAAATAATACAATTTATCACTCGTTTAGAATCCTACGAAAGTTTATAAATTTCCTAGTAAATTTATAAATTTACGGTTCTTGTTATTTTCCGGTGACATATATAAAACTCTTCCGTTACTGACTGACTGACTGACTGACTGACTGACTGACTGACTGACTGACTGACTGACTGACTGACTGACTGACTGACTGACAGACAACGCAGAGCCGAAACTACTGGGCGTAGCGGGCTGAAATTTTGCATGTAGGTTTCTTAGGGAGTGTAGGTGAGCACTAAGAAGGGATTTCCCGAAATTCTCACGGGAACGGGAAAAAACGGGAATTTTGTGTTTATGAGAAATCTGCGCGGGAAAAACCGCGGGGCAGCCTCTAGTCTTATTATATGGCGTAACAAAGTTCGCTGGGACAGCTCGTCATATATACTTACAGTGTTATTCATAAAGATACAGACCATTTTAAGTAGCCTTACTGGAGGTCTACTTCTCTGGTTTGTTGTATGGTAAATACGTGACATCCAGTCTAAATTGACATACGTCAAATAACTAAAATGCTTTTTAACTTTTTATGATTATCAGGGTTATTTTTTTTATTATTGTCTACTTCAACACACAATCTGAAATCTTCTGTATTATTATCATAAAACCATGTTAGGGAAAACTACAAACTAATGTTCACATCGGAATTAAATTCTGACTAAGAAATATGGTATTAAATTAACATTTTACTTAGAAATCATGTCTTAATCATTTATGCAAGAGTCCCGTTTCATTCCGCGTTTAGATAACCTAACTCATTAATACCATGCTTCTGACTTCCTTGCATTAAGAGGGTGCCAACTGCGATACTAGCGCCACTCTCGAAAAACTTCAAAACCGTGGCAGAAAATAATATTTAAAGAATTCTTCCGTTACTGACAGACAATGCAGAGCCGAAACTACTGGGCGTAGTGGGCTGAAAAAATTGCACGTGGGTTCCTTGGTGAGTGAAGGGGAGCACTAAGGAATAATTTCCCGAAATTCCCATGGGTACGGGAAATACGGGATTTTTGAGTTTATGAGAAATCTGCGCTGGGTTTCACCCGCGGGGCAGCCTCTAGTCTAAAATATACGTCAATGATGTTCTAGTTAATCTTGGCATTTTTAAGGCACTGTTGAGTAGCTTTATCAAAATCCAAGAAATATGCTGTTAGCTTGCAAAAGCAGACACTTTTGTATTCACATTTCACATATCGGAGTTCCGAATTCGATTCTTTGTGGGAATTAACATTGTAATGATAAAAATCTATGTTGGTTTCCTGGTTCTGGATCTTTTAGTTTTAGTTTTAGATTAACAAATCTGTGTTAAACCTGTGTAGTATAGGTACTATTTATTAAACCGTGGTTGCACTACGCGCGTTCCACTTTCGTCTAACAGGATTCTCTATTTAGGGAAAAATTACCCAGATTATACGATAGCTTGCTATTTAAATTCTATTGCTATACTATTCCTATAGGATCAAAGATTACGAGACTCGCAATTCTTGACCCAATCGTAATCAATATATATATAACTCTTCCGTTACTGACTGACTGACTGACTGACTGACTGACTGACAGACAACGCAGAGCCGAAACTACTGGGCGTAGCGGGCTGAAATTTTGCATGTAGGTTCCTTAGTAAGTGTAGGTGAGCACTAAGAAGGGATTTCCCGAAATTCCCACGGGAACGGGAAAAAACAGGAATTTTGTGTTTATGAGAAATCTGTGCGGGAAAAACCGCGGGGCAGCCTCTAGTCAATATATATAAAACTCTTCCGTTACTGACTGACTGACTGACAGACAACGCAGAGCCGAAACTACTGGGCGTAGCGGGCTGAAAATTTGCATGTAGGTTCCTTAGGGAGTGTAGGTGAGCACTAAGAAGGGATTTCCCGAAATTCCCACGGGAACGGGAAAAAACCAGAATTTTGTGTTTATGAGAAATCTGCGCGGGAAAAACCGCGGGGCAGCCTCTAGTAGAATATATGTACAATCGAGATATTAGGGGCCCAGTTTATATTGTATATCTCTCGGAACCTTTGCTGCGCTTCGCCAAGCCTCGCTTGTTTGACTAAAAAGGATGCAGTGGTCCAACCTCTTAATAAAAAAAAACAAAATAGGAACAAAATAACACTGATTGCGTGTGGACGTAATATTTTATCGTGTAAAATATGCGGGTAATTAAAAACTCGGAGCATTATGCTCTCATCTGTGGTAAAAGGTTTGTCGAGGTGACTTTGTGGGTTTTTTTATTTTTTAAGTGTTTGTCATTAATCTAATACTAATCTCACTTGTGTGTGTGGTCTTGTGGTCGGTTGAAAATGTTAGTACTTGGAGCTATACTAGCTTATTTAAGAGGCTTTTACCTTTACACTAGCTTAAAAATCAATATCTTTTAAACTAGGTATATGGCAAATATCTGCAAATTGATAATGAAAGTTAGTATTTTTAGGGCACTGTTGTGTAGCTTTAAAACTAAAAGTGGAATGTGTAAGAAAATATTCATTCAAATATTTATTTGGTATTGTGCCCACCTACACCCTGGCCCTATCCCTTGAACCCAGCCCACATTAAAAACCTACGAAATCCCTTTACTCCTCTACTAATCAATAAAAACCACCATTCCGGTCCGTTTGTAGCAAACAACTGAATATATTTTTCACGAACAAAAGCAAGAAGGTAAAAGAAGACAATGTCAATTTTTTTATTTAAAAATAAGAAAAATTATAATATATTTATAAAATTATGGCCAGTTCGGCACAGGTATTTTACTACTATTTGATTTGATTTGATAGATTTTAAAGCACTAGTAGGATTGCAGCTACGCTTGTGCTCCCATACTTATTATTTGTTAATTCAAGATATTTATCTCCATTGCAAATTTTTACCCAATCCGTCAAGCAGTTTTACCTTAAAATGTTAAAAAACATACACGCACAAACTTTTATATTAGTGGGATAATGTGAAGAAACAAAAACATTGTCCTAGCCTAGACTGAATCCAGGTCTTACAGAAAATCAGCAAAGCTATCGTAACTAATTATACGCCGTTAATGAAAAACTAGTTAATTCCAAAATACATGATCAATTGGATGATATGTAGTATCTTCATTTCGTAATAATTGAGTTTTCATTTAAAATACTTGCAGCTTGAGTTGCGGCCGAGCTTTGTAGCAAAAGTTGGAATTTTAAGGCTTGCGTCTACGACAACGAGATAGTTAATAAAAACTTTTTATCAAAAAATTAAACCGCCGAAAAAACTGAAAAGCATTTATATTATAGAGAAACATTTTGTATTAGGCCTAATTACTCACTTCTTAAAGTAATTTTGGATTACCAATAAATTTTAAGTCGGCGCCACACAATACAAGCAAATTCATCATCTACGTAAAGCGCGATGCGCTGGGACACACGTTTTTCGGTTATTTCTTTGAATTCCAGGTAATTTAGTGATCTGTGGCACCGACTCAAAATTTATTGGTAATCCAAAATTACTTTAAGAAGTGAGTAATTAGGCCTAATAGAAAATGTTTCCCTATTATTTAAATGCTTTTCAGTTTTTTCGGCGGTTTAATTTTTTGATAAAAAGTTTTTATTTTGCTTTTAAGTTTTTATGGGCTTATTTTTTAACCCCAGCTAATCACCCTTCACAGGGTGGTCGCACCCCACAAGGTGGCCACACCACCTGGTGAAGATTGAGGCACTAACAGGATGAGGTTCGATCACGACCGGTCGGTGAGGCGATTTGTGAGGGAGGCCTATGTCCAGCAGTGGACGTCTATCGGCTGAGATTATGATTATTAAAGTTCATTTAAAATAGACTCATAATTATACCTAGAAGTTTTCATGTAAATCACAACACGGCAATATAATCTGTGAGTGAACAATAAAGTCACCCCTATTTTTCCACCCTTAGGGTTGGAATTTTATTTCCAAATTTTTATGGGACCAACTTCAAGGTATACCCTGTCGATTAAAAAAAGAATTATCAAAATCGGTCCACACAGTAAAAAGTTATGCGTGATCATAAATAAAAAAAAATATATATATATATACGCGACGAATTGAGAACCTCCTCCTTTTTGTTTTTTCGTCGGTTAAAAATCTAATCCTTATTACAGCCGATAGACGCCCTCTGTTGTTAGAAATAGGGTCCCCCACAGATTGCCAAAGAACAAACATTGTTTGTCTCTTTATGTTTCGGGCACCTTATATTAGATACAGGTTCTTCTTAGTTAGGGGCTCTCAGTGTGATGCGTAATTATTATAAGCCAAAAAAGTTAAAAGATTAGCTAGCGATATTAGCTTGCAATGAGACAAAAGCCTTAAAATCCTAGGCTTTATAAAGCGATGCTATCGTGGCTCTTAATTTATAGTCCCCTTTATTGAGCGCACATCATCTTGTGAATTTTAATACCTAATTTAGACCTGTACTGACGGGCTGGGCTCGGTTTTATACTTATAAACCTTCTTCTTGAATCACTCTCTATTAAAAAAAAAACAGGTCAAAATCCGTTGCGTAGTTTCAAAGATTAAAGGGACAGACGCGGGAAGAGACATTGTTTTTATACTATGTATTGATTGATATTCATTAATAAATCTTCGTATCGCAAAATCTTACCGTATTATTCATAAAGATATAGTAGGTTTTAAGCAGCGTTACTGGAGCTCTACTTCTCTGGTTTGTTGTATGGTAAATTCGTGACATCCTGTCTAAATTGACATACGCCAATTAACTAAAATGCTCTTTAACTTTTTATGAATAACAGGGTTAGTATCTGGGTACAGTCATTGACTCGTTCAGCATAACACTTTTTTCTATGGTCTCGTGCGAACTAGACTGTAATACCTACCAGAGAACAAGGTCTTTTTTGCAATACAGAAAAACCGGATGTATTACGCTGTACGTGTCCGCACCAACCTAGTAGTTAGTGTGTTGTCAGCATAGAATACCACCACCCCATCGCCTCCCACGGGTGTCGTAAAAGGCGACTAAGGGAACAGCCGAAGGACGGGCAGCAGCGTCCTTCGTTGAACAAAGTTGCAGAGCTAAAAATAAAGGGTTTTCAAAGTGACAGTAAATCAATACATAGTATAAAACAAAGTCGCTTCCCGCGTCTGTCCCTATGTATGCTTAAATCTTTAAAACTATGCAACGGATTTTGATGCGTTTTTTTTAATAGATATGGTGATTCAAGAGGAAGGTTTCTAAGTATAGTACATGCACAAAATAGTAAAAGGTTAGGCGGTACGAAGTTCGCCGGGTCGACTAGTAAAATAATAAGTTTCGTAATACGGCCGTAGATGGCGTTGTCTCAATAAATAGATATATGGGAAAGTAAATAAAATCAGTTCAAATTGAGAACTTGAAAACAAAAACTATTTGACTTAGGCGTGACGAGTTTCAATTTTATTTTGAGCTTTCAATGATTCATTTGAATTTGACCTAGAGACTTTTGCAGGCGCCATCTGATCTGAGATGTCAAATTAAAAACCTCTCATTTTGAAAAAAAAAAAAAAAACCTCTTTATGAAATTTGTGTAGAAATATACGTGTGGAAAATACGTTCTTAAAAATGCTTTAGATTTTTAAGATAAAGCTTGTACAATTTTATTGAGTCTGGCGCTATTTTATACCTTAATAAAACCTAAACTCAGATAAACATTTATTAAAATCAATATTACTTACTTATTTAATTACCACCCCTGTGGATCCACTCGTGTGGTCTCACTGACGTTTTCTGTTTTAATACTGATATTCAGTAATACTGATAACATCAGTACCTACTGAATATTGGTAATAAAACGCAAGATACAAAAACAAGATTTGCTTTGCTTTAGCGGTGAAAACAGGATCTTTTAAGAGTCAGTTTACAGCAATGCTAGCGCCATTCGCGAACAAAAAAAACCATCTTCGAAAATAAGGCAAGTATAAAAAATGTGGCACAGTATGACTCTAGATAATGTAGCCTAGTAGTTTTAGGGCACTGTTGTATAGCTTTTAGGTTAAAGACTAAAGAAAGCTTCAAAGTCTTGCTAAAAGTTGCCACTTTTGGCAACAATCTGTTGATTATTATATTTCTTAGTATACTAAGCAAGATTATCTAGTGTCATACTGTGTCACATTTTTGATATTTGCCTTAGTTTAGAAGACATATTTTATTTTCGACAATGGCGCTAGCATCGCTGTAAACTGGCTCTTAAGCAAATCTTGTCGATAAAAAAGTAGTATTTTGCATAATTGTGCATAATGAGTGCATGTTTGTACTAATGTGCATTTATAAATAGCTGACCCGGCAAACTAAGTGCCCATCCATGAGCAATTCGAATATAAGTTCCTAGTATGCACCCCGCTGTTTCGTCATCGCAAAATATCCTAATTTTACGTTCCTTTGCTGGGATTTAAGGTAAAACAAATCCCTATGTCCATCTGGTAGTAAGCGTCTGGTGGCGGCATAGAATTTACCCACCCCATCTCCTCCCACGGGTGTCGTAAAAGGCGACTAAGGGAACAGCCGAAGTCATCGGCGTCTTTCGTTGAAAAACTTAAAGAGATTCTCTTGAATGTAACAAATACTTTAGTGAAAACCGCATCCTGATCGATTCAGCCAAACTCGAGATAATCGCAGAAAAACATACATACAGGTCAAATTGATTACCTCCTTTTTTGAAGTCGGTTAATAAATTGAAAAGACAACGATATGCCTGATTAGGCATGGGTCTCTAAATACTGACGGTGGAGTTAAATTCGAATGTTTACGAGGAATCGAAGTGAGGACCGGTTGCTTCGAGTAAGACATCATTTCCTTTAGGTCCTTGCGAATTATTGACCGGTGAATTTATGGACTGTATTGAATTTTATGCTCTTATCCAAAGTCTAGTTAACTCAATACCTTGACTGTTACTTTGAAGATCTTCCAATTTCCGGTGGGGAGAAGCGTGATGTGTATTATAGTAAAACTAGTCAACCCGGCGAACTTCGTACCGCCTATACTAAGTATATATAACTATGTTGTGCATCTATCACACTCACACTAAATATTGTAAATGCGAAAGTTTGTGAGTGTGTATGTTTACTACTACTTCACGTCTAAACGGCTCGAGAACGATACGAGCAGGGAAAACGATAGATAGGGCAACATTTATAGTCAGAAAAAAGAATTTTCAAAAATGAATAATACATAAAAACAAAAAAAAAAAGAAAAGATATATACGTGTCGAATTGAGTACTCCTCCTTTTTTTTCGTCGGTCAGAGAAACAAAATTGTATGTACCGCGAATGGGGATGGCGGAACCTCCTACCACCCAGGTAGTAGATCAACGCGTACCAGCTTACCATTTATCAATTCAATATATATAAAACTCTTCCGTTACTGACTGACTGACTGACAGACAACGCAGAGCCAAAACTACTGGGCGTAGCGGGCTGAAATTTTGCATGTAAGTTCCTTAGGGAGTGTAGGTAAGCACTAAGAAAGGATTTCCCGAAATTCTCATGGGAACGGGAAAAAACAGGATTTTTGTGTTTATGAAAATCTGCGCGAGTGAAACCGCGGGGCAGCCTCTAGTAAGTCTATAAGTTTGTAAAGTCTATGCTATATTAAATAATGTTAAGTTAAACTGCAATTATTGCCTCCGTCGGCGAATCCTACGCGTTTCCTTTCATGCAACTCTTAATTGTTTTTTGATGTTTAATCTTTACATTTTTGTTTGGATGTTTCTTTTTTTTTATCCATACGGTCTGCGTGTATTGAAACGATGGTTAAGTAAAGGAATTATGGACTTGATGTGGACTTGTTATGAATCATTTCAACTTGTAAGGATAAGTAAGTTTTGATTCAATGATTTTGGTGGTTTTAATCGTTTATTTGTGTTAAACATTCAAGTGGGTAATTAATTAATCCATTAATTAATCCCACGAAGACCAATACATTTTGTGAAACAATTAAAAAAGATAATATCTTTCGTAATTTCGGCATATGGTAGAAATGTAGCTGCAACGACATCGACACCCACGGGAGGAGGTGGTATGGTGATATTGGTTCGCTTTTGTTTTTAAGAGCCAGTTTACAGCGATGCTAGCGCTATTCGCGAAAAAAAATAATATCTTTTAAACTAAGGCAAATATCGAAAATGTGGCACAGTATGACATAGATAATCTTGCTTAGTATTTTTTGAGCACAGTAAAGTAGTCCTGAGTAAAAAGAACAAAAAAAAACTTAGATTGTTGACAAAAGTGGCCACATTTAGCAACACTTTTCTTTGGTCTTTAACCTAAAAGCTGTACAGAAGTGCCCTAAAAATACTAGGCTACATTATATGTCATACAGTGCCACATTTTTGATATTTGCCTTAGTTTATAAGATATTAAATTTTTTCGCGAATGGCGCTAGCATCATTTTTTTAGATGAAAATGTCTAGCGGTGTTAAAGTTGAAGGAAACGAATTGTTCTGCGTTATAAACGGAAACGAGAATATGGAGGTAAATATTCATACATATAACAGAACATAACATTCCCGAGACCCATTCCGTCTAGGATTGCAGCCAAAGCTGGTAGGTGATTGTATGCGTGATCATACAATTTAAACTAATGTCGCTTATCAGTCGGTGGCAGCTTGCGACCGAGGTATTCACAACTTCGAATTTTGGATGGAAATAGCCTTAATATGAACTGAAATAGGGATTTGAGCTGGAAAGGTAACAAACTCTGGCTTCTAAAAGTTTTCGTATCAGAATATGTTGAGGTTTTATCTACTTCTACTATCATCAATACATAGTATAAAATGAAGTCGTTTACCGCGTCTGTCCCTATGTATGCTTATATCTTTAAAAATATGCAACGGATTTAGATGCGGTTTTTTTTTATAGATAGAGTAATTCAAGAGGAAGGTTTATAAGTATAATACATGCACAAAATAGTAATAGGTTAGGCGGTACGAAGTTCGCCGGGTCGACTAGTATAATATAAAAATGAATCCTGGTTCGTCAGTCTCGCAAAAAATCGGGAACGGCCAGGACGATATATCTATATTTATTTTAAAAAAATATTAAAATCTTAGAAACTTTTTATTATGATCTTGGTTTAATGCAGGCTTCTCCATTCCTAGATTCAATAGAATTTAAATGATTGAAATCTGGAAATCCTGTTCTTTAAAGTTCTTACGGTATACAGGTTGTTAGTTGGCTTAAAACTTTTTAATAATAAGTTAATAATGTTATTATTTTTATTTATAAAAATAAATATATTAGCATAAACTCGGCTAAACGTGGGTCCGGCTCTTGAGCTGGTGCCTCTGCCTAACGCTTCGGGAATAAAAGGCGTGAGATTATGTTATTTTTATTTATAACACGAGAAACTTAGAGTCCCAGACTAGGTAGAACCTGTATATTCTAGTGTGCCCAAAACTCTCACAAAATCCATAGACTGAGTAGAATCATTTGACAGAGGAGGGCTCGTTTGGGGGCGTCTCCAAGCGACCATTGTCGTAAGACAAGGCAAACATTTGTTTGCCTGAGCCACTTGGTGGGCACCCTGAACTACCTCGCCTTTAGCAGTATAGGATACTTTACCAAATAAGGTATCAATATTAATTAGATTAGTCTAATTGACTTTCAATAAGCGATATCTTTTAAGTGATACTATACCAATATTATAAAGAGGAAAGATTTGTTTGTTTGTAACGAATAGGCTCCGGAAATACTGAACCGATTTGAAAAATTCTTTCACTGGTAGGAAGCTACATTAACCCCGAGTGTCATAGGCTATATAAGATTTTCAAAAAAATTGGGATCCTTACCTAAACTCAAATAATGTAACCCAAGGTGCAATATTTTTTCCGTTGTTTACATATTTTGACAGGCGGTTTGTTGTTGTTTGTTTTTTATTTCTCCATTCTGGGCAGTCAAAAGAACATAGTCTATAGAGCCAAGTCTTTTGTAGTATCTTATATTCTATGGCGTAACGAAGTAAGCCGGGAAAGCTCGTATACAATAAATCATTTTTACTTTTTTTTTAACTTTACACTCAGACACATCCTGTATATCTCAGGTTAGAAATGTACAATTCAGCATATTTTCTGTGCATGGATAGTGGTCACTTTTCTAATATGCGCTTACTAAGGCTGTGTTTAACTTTACAGGTAGCAGTGTAGCCTACTTAACATACTTGATAACTACATAGCGAGCTTTAACTTGACATCGATTTAAAATGCGATTGAAAACTAGAAATGTAAATGTATTTTTAACCGACTTCAAAAAAGGAGGTATCAAGTTTTACCTGTTTGTATGTATGTACGTTTGTCCGCTATTATCTCATGTTTGCAGATTAGTATTTGTTACACTCAGGAGAAGTTTTTAGTCGTCATAATTGTCGTAAGGCAAGGCAAACATTTGTTTGCCTGAGCCAATTAGTGGGCACCCTGAACTACCTCGCCTCTATCAGTATAGGATACTTTACCAAATAAGGTATCAATATTAATTAGATTAGTCTTATTGACTTTCAATAAGCAATATCTTGTATCCTGTATTGAATAAATAATTTTTTACTTTACTTTTTTAGTACCTATTTTAACCGACTTAGTAAAATAGGAAGTGCTCAGTTGATGTATGTGATATCAGTTTATTGAATGCGGTTTCCTTTTTTGTAAAAAAATAATTACTTCATTCTCGAAAAAAAATATTATATCTTCTAAACTAAAGCAAACATCTATAAAAACTTTTTATCAAAAAATTAAACCGCCGAAAAAACTGAAAAGCATTAAATAATAGGGAAATATTTTCTATTAGGCCTTAATTTACTCACTTCTTAAAGTAATTTTGGATTACCAAGAAATTTTAAGTCGGCGCCACACTACACAAGCAAAATGTTCATTATCTACGTAAAGCGCGCACGTTTTTCGGTTATTTCTTTGAATTTCAGGTAATTTAGTGATATTTATTCGTTGATTCTGTGGCACCGACTCAAAATTTCTTGGTAATCCAAAATTACTTTAAGAAGTGAGTAAATTAAGGCCTAATAGAAAATATTTCCCTATTATTTAATGCTTTTCAGTTTTTTCGGCGGTTTAATTTTTTGATAAAAAGTTTTTATTTTTTGCTTTTCAGTTTTTTTTTGACCCCAGCTAATCACCCTTCACAGGGTGGTCGCACTCCACAAGGTGGCTACACAACCTGGTGAAGGTTGAGGGACTTACAGGATGAGTTTCGATCACGACCGGTCGGTGAGGCGATTTGTGATGGAGGCCTATGTCCAGCAGTGGACGTCTATCGGCTGAGATTATGATTATTAACATTCATATAAAAAAGACTCATAATTATACTTAGCAGTTTTCATGTAAATCACAACACGGCAATACAATCTGTGAGTGAACAATAAAGTCACCCCTATTCTTCCACCCTTAGGGTTGGAATTTTATTTCAAAATTTTTATGGGACCAACTTCAAGGTATACCCTGTCGATTAAAAAAAGAATTATCAAAATCGGTCCACACAGTAAAAAGTTATGCGTGATCATACATAAAAAAATAAAAATAAAAATATACGCGACGAATTGAGAACCTCCTCCTTTTTGTTTTTTCGTCGGTTAAAAATGTGGCACAGTATGACATTAGATAATCTTGTTTAGTATTTTTTGGGCACAGTTAAGTACCTAGTCCTAAGTAAAAATAACAAAATAATACCCAGGCTGTTGCCAAAAGTGGCCACTTTTCTTTTAGCAACACTTTGTAGCTTTCTTTGGTCTTTAACCTAAAAGCTATACAACAGTGCCCTAAAAATACTAGGCTATATTATCTAGTGTCATACTGTGCCACATTTTTGATATTTGCCTTGCTTTAGAAGTATTTTTTCGAGAATGGCGCTAGCATTGCTGTAAACTGGCTCTTAATGTTGGTTTGAAAAACTATTAGTGTTTTGTTAGCGAGTCTTGCAAGCGTGCTGATTATGGAAATACCCTGTTACAATGTATTTTTGTTCTTGTGGGGATATGTGGGGGGAGGGCAATGTCCAGCAAACGGTCAGCAAAGGACTTTTTCCGGCTGAGATGTTGAGGTTATTAAATTTTACTTTTCAACAAGAAACATACTTGTAAATTGTTTAAAGCCTACTCTATCACTGAGTTTAATTAAATAAAGGAATATCAGTCTTCGGCTATTCATAATAAAGCTTATTTAAAATTGATTCAATACAGAACCTAGCTCATTCATCTTATGTCACGAAACCTTAACTTCTTGGTAATAAGAGCTACTTTTGAATCAAAGTAGAAACTTGATTTCCTGCCGTCTGAAATGACCTGGTAAGAACATAACTCAGTAACCTGTAATTACAGGAATGAGTCGAAAGATGATTATAAGCTCGCTCTGGCCACGCCCCTTTGAGTGAAAGAGATGGGTGATTTTCTCACGTTTGAATTTTTGAGATTTTTTATAATAATATTTTGTCTACTTCATCAAAACTTAAGTGGCAATGGGCAGTGCACATAACTCGAAGAACAGGTCGCTGAGGCCGAAAAGTTATCGAGTGGCGACCGCGCACAAGAAGCGGAAGACGCAGAGTAGGCAGACTTCTACAAGGTGGTCAGCCGACCTGGTGACGGTTGCGAAAGTAAACTGGATGTGGGTCGCTAAGATCGGTCGGTAAAGCGATTTGTGAGGGAGGCCTATATCCAACAGGTCTTTCTTTGATTTGTATACTTTATTTATTACTAGAGGGCGACCCGCAGCTTCGCCAGCGCATTTTCTCTTGAAACATAAAATTCCCAAATTTCCCGTGGGAATTTCGGGATAAACCTATGTCCTTTCTCAGGCTCTTAAACTATCTGCATACAAAATTTCATCCAAATTGGTTTAGTAGTTTTTTCAAGAAAGCGAGATAGACAGACAGACATAATGACAGACAGACAGAGTTACTTTCGCATTTATAATATTAATATTAAGTATTATTATTAGTAGATAGTAGTAATATTAGTAATTAGTATTGCTATAACTTGCATTTTTCTAAGGGTCCCTAAGTAAAATATGTTAAAAATCTGACAGAACGGCTGAAATCTTAAATTTGTATTAAATCTGTAGGAAAAGGCATTTTAGGGGTGGGCAAAGAATGCCTCAAGTGCTGCGTCGAGATTAACCCGCCTTTATTGCTACTGAACCCAATTTCAATTTACACTTTGCTAAAGGTGTTAAGGTTGGGTTACATGGGAACTTTCATTTCAAAATTAAAGGGTCGAACTTGAATTATTGAATAAGTGTTCTCTATAATGTACAATATAAGCTTAACACACACGGTAAGTTGATAAAAGGTACTGTATAGTATAGCTCTAAGTGATTTTTTCCAGGTACTTAACCCGTTTTCATTCATAAGAAATAAAGACAAATTTTGTTTTTGAATTGAACATCAACAAATAACTACGTCATGAAGATTAATAAAATTATTCAGTACTTTTTTATTGGAAGCATGTTTAACGAAAATTAAGCATTAAAAAACAGGACTTCCTTTTCATTCATTTCACTTAACTGTGAAAAGATTTGCAAGAACCCAATTTATATACATTACGACATAACCTGATTGACCCTGTTAAAAGGTCTCAAAATAAACAAGTGAATTTTCCATGTAAGCCTGCCCTATATGTAACAAAATACTCCGTTCACTGCGGCACTCCTGGAATCTTAACAATTATATTAATAAAGGGAATTTTGAACAACAATCTCTGCTCTACCAGGCATCTTCATTAAAACATGCTATTTTTGATCTTTCCTTTGTTGCTGGATACTCAATTTAATTAAAAAATATTTTTCCCGAGAAAACGGTAGTGACATCTTTAATTTTTAGTAATAATAATAAAGAACTTAAAACTAAAAAAATAAAGCTCAGTTAGTCCTGAAAACTTAAGTTTAAAATATAAATAAAATAATTTTAAGCAGTTGCTTTTGTACACTGGCGGACTAGGAGGCCGTAACAGATTTGTCTATGGTTTCATCAGCCCTAGACTGTATTGCCAAAGAAGAAGAGCTATTTTGCAATACAGAAAAACCGGAAGTGTTACGCCGACCGTGTCCGCCACTGTACACACGAGACAGTTTGTTTCTTGTCGGGCATGGAAAATATTTCTTGATCCAGTGCCCAAGCAAGGGATTGTCCAGTTTCACCGCAAATATTCGCAGGATGCTGTTGTTAGAAAACAAGAAAAAAATGGTGATATCTGCAGAAGAATCAATGTCACAGTCAAGATCAGAGACTAAAGATACCTATACGTTAACTGAGGTCTTACCTAAACAAACACCTCATGATCACGCAAAGGGCAGTGATTGGAGTTTCCCTGCTTTATCGAATACTAGTCGATACGGCGAACTTCGTACCGCCTTAACTATAACTATGTGGCTCATGCATTATGCATATAAACCTTCCTTAGGAATCACTCTATCTATTAAAAAAGACCGCATCAAAATCCGTTGCATAGTTTTAAAGATATAAGCATACATAGGGACAGACGCGGGAAGCGACATTGTTTTATACTATGTATTGATATTGAAGAAATGATGAGATCCACAGAAAACTTAAGCCCCTAACTAGGTAGAACCTGTATCTAGAGGTAGTATGCCCGAAACAAATACAGGAACGAAAAAATACACCATGACAATGTTCGCCCCCGTCGGTAAGCTAACCCGATCGTCCTGCGTCGCAGTTGACATAACTGCCAAACGAAACTAGGAAGAAAACGATGAACCATGATGATGATGAAGAATAGATAAAGCGGCGTCTTTAAGGATATCCCAATCTTTAGAAAACACCGTAACCTAAAGGATTTCAAGGCATTTTTATGAGACATAATGTTGCCTTTGTTTTCACATAAGAAACAGTAGCTTGCCGACATTTTGTCCGACAGTCTCACAATGGCGGTATTAGTTTTGAATGTCAATTGTTTCGGCCACACATGTGGCGCGTGTGGACGTCTCGGATTTTCATAGGAATTTCAGAAGAGTTGCCATGAATTTGCTGTTATGAATTTAGAGGTCAAATTCTCTCAAAGTATGGCGAAAGTATTCATTTTAATCTATACCAATATTATAAAGAGGAAAGATTTGTTTGTTTGTTTGTAAAGAATAGGCTCCGGAAATACTGAACCGATTTGAAAAATTCTTTCATTGGTAGGAAGCTACATTAACCCCGAGTGTCATAGGCTATATTAGATTTTCAAAAAAATTAGGGATCCTTACCTAAATTTAAATAATATAAGCCAAGGTGCAATATTTTTTCCGTTGTTTGCATATTATTTTGACAGGTGGTTTGTTGTTCGTTTTTATTCGGCCCTCAATTCGGCCATTCTGGGCAGTCACTAGATATAGTCTATAGAGCCAAGTCTTTTGTAGTATCTTATATTCTATGGCGTAACGAAGTAAGGCGGGAAAGCTCGTAAAGTTATAAAGTAAAAAAACATCTCCCACATTGTAATACAACGTTTTTTGAAGACAGACCTACTGATTTTGTGTCTAAGGACATAAAGGCCAAAATCAAGTTATTGTCTTTAGACACAAAATCAGTAGAGATCACACAAGACCACCTTAATTTAATTATTCATGATCACTACAAGTGTATGGATAGCTTTCGAAAACCTTTTCTGCTTTTCGCAATTAATTCGAAGAATTTTTTTGTAACAATAATTGTAAATTTTCGTATAAGTCGTAGTATTTGATAATTAGTTGTTTTGAAAAAAAAAAAACTAAGGATTTCGCGTAAACCCGGATAATTTGATATATAGGATTTTTTTTCCAATCATTCTGACAAAGAGCAGTTTTTCTTAGCAAAATACCCATTATATCATTGAAAAATTTTAAACCTTCCTTACTTCTGATTGGCAAGATTATTGCTTGCTGGTCAACTCTTATTCTGATTGGTTCTGTAAAATACATTCGACGATACAAAAGGCTAAGGTAACATCCGGAGACGGGCACCAGCGTTCTTGGAGTGCCATACTTCGAATGTTAGTCTATGTGTCTATCTGTGGGGGAGACCTATCCAGCAGCCTCGGCGACTCTCGTGTCTTTTGGTAGTCTCTCTGTCGCTTTTCGGGCCCATCTAGTCGGCTGCATTCGTGCTACGTGGCCGGCCCTGTCATACTTCAACAAGGCAGTTTTCTGAGCTAATTCTATTCTATTCTAGTCAGAAATAACAACATTTAAATATGTAATGATAATAGTTCAAGAATAATACATAACTCGTGTTATTTTTCTAGCAAGTCTTTTGTTTTAACCTTTGCAGCCAGATCTACATTTGCTTCTCCAAAGCTATTAGTCATTGTGATGAGCACTTTAAGAGATATAAGAGTATCTTCTTAACTCCTACGCTTAGTTGCACCATGCTACTTTAACTTTAACACTCGGGAGAGCTTCCGTTAAATTAGATATTAGTTAAATATATTTTTAACTAGTCGACCCTGCGCACTTCGTACCGCCTAATATATTATTATCTTGTGCATGTATTATACTTATAAACCTTCCTCTTAAATCATTAATCTATAAAAAAAAACGCATAGGGACAGACGCGGGAAACGACTTTATTTTATACTACGTATTGACTAAACTCTATGTAACTCAAGCAATGTCATCGAAAGCTTATCACACGCTATAAAAAAATATGCAATCTAATTCTTAACCGAAATCAAAAAAATAAGTTCTTAGTTTCACCTATGTATGTATGAACGTTTGTCTTGTGTTTGGCTAAACCGATCTAAATGCAGTTTTGTAGAATAGTTTGTTACAATCATATGTTTCGGGCACCCTAGATACAGGTTCCTAGTTAGGGTGCTGCGTTATGATTATGATTCAGGAGGTTTTCGTAACTATTTTAACCGACTTCATCAAATAGGAAGTTGTAAGTTTATGATGATTTCAGTTTACTGCAGGCGGGTTTAAAAAAAAATCCAAAAATAATAATTTGGTTACCATTACAAATACAAAAATAGCATATATTTTTTTTTTAAACGGATCCACCCGCTTGCACTAAACTGACACCTTCATAAACTGAGAACTTCCTATTTGATGAAGTCGGTTAAAATACAATAGAAACAAACAGGCCCTTAAAATAAGTAAATTCCTAAATCAAACCAAAATTCAAATAAATAAAACAAAGTTCTTTGCTGTATAGTCACACACAGCAGCCATAAAATAGCATCGAGTAAAAACCTCAAGTTTAACATTAACGGTGACTTTAACTTCCTTTGTTGTGAAACTCATCGTAAGCTAATATAGAAACTTGAACATTAGTTTGATTTAGAGCGCTACGTGATTGACTGCTAAATGCCTCTAATGGTCGACAGAGCGGTTTGGGAGATAGACGCAATAATTGTTTTCTTGCATACCAATTGATATTAAATGTCAAACCGTGAAAAGTCGTTAGTGTTTGTATTTTTAAGATCTTCTTCTACACGGTACAGCGTTTTCCTACAGGTAGTTAATCACGGGCAAACAAACATACATACCTACATAAAAGCCAAGCAGAGAACTTCCTTTTTTGAAGTCTGTTATAAAACAAAACCATGTTATTTAAAATAAATTTCAACGAGTACCCGGAACCTTAAAATTGTTACAAGCTTATCCATATTGATAATAATTAATGCCAAGTAATTCTGTCTGGCTATCTGTCTCGCTTTTACGCTAAAACTACTGAATCGATATAGATGAAATTTTGTACAGAGATAGTCTAAATCCTGAGAAAGGACATAGGCTACTTTTTATCCCGAAAATCCCATGGGAACTTGGGATTTTAAGGTTTGAAGGGCAATTGCGCTGATGAAGCCGCGGGGCCTTTAATACATTAGTAGTAACCTAAACTTGCTAGTATTTATCTAGCATTTTTGACTGCTCCATAGCTCAGTTTGGCAGTGATGTGGACTGAGATGCGTGTGCACCTGGGTTCAATACCCGGCGGAGCGACATTGTAATGATGAATATCGACGTTTGTTTCCGGTCTGGGTGTAATTTTCGTCTCTATATATTACGTTTCGGGAACACTAGATACAGGTTCTTCCTAGTTAGGGTCTACTTTAGTGTTATTTTTTACCGACTAAAAAGAAGGTTATCAGTTTGACCTGTATGTATGTTTGTCCGCGATTATCTCGAGTTTGCCTGATCCGATTTCGATGCGTTTTTCACAAAAGTATTTGTTACATTCAGGAAAAGGTTTTAGTACCTATTTCAACCGACTTCAGAATAAAAGGGAGTGCTCAGTTTTATGTATGTGTTATTGAAGGCGGGTTCCTTTTTTGTAAAAAAGAAATTATTTATTTGTGAAAAACGCATCAAAATCGGTTCAGCCAAACTCGAGATAATCGCGGAGAAACATACATGCATACAGGTCAAACTGATAACTTCCTTTTTTGAAGTCGGTTAAAAAAAGAAATTATTGTCATCAAATTATCGCAACCCGCATCCCTATGCCATAATGCTCCTCACAATTTAACAACCTTGCAAGATAGGTAGACTCGCCAATGTTTGGTTTAAGGACGGCATGTTGTGTTAGTGTCGGGGCTATTTAAAATACACATTCAGTCAAGGTAGCGGGTAGGCCGTGCCTGTGCATACTGATGGTTGGCTCAAGCCATCGGCTTAGGGCTTATTCGGGTACAAAGCTGGTAACAAGCGCTTGTTAGTGCTGGTTCGAAAAATGTATAGAAAATACCTGCGCTGACATTCGCGCTGGAACAAGCGTCTATTTCTGCGCAGGTTATTTTCTATATACATTTTTCGAACAGCGCCAACAACCGGTTGTTACCAGCTGTGTACGTGAATAAGCCCTTATAGTATTAATTTATTTATTTTATTCATTTAACAATAAGATTATCTTCTACGAGCTTTCCCGGCTTACTTCGTTACGTCATAGAATATATATAAGATACTACAAAAGACTTGGCTCTATAGACTATGTTCTTTTGAGTGCCCAGAATGGCCGAATAAAAAACAAACAACAACAACAAACCAACTGTCAAAATATGTAAACAACGGGTAAAAAATGCACCTTGGGCTACATTATTCGAGTTTAAGTAAGGATCCCTAATTATTTTAAAAATCTAATAAAGCTTATGTCACTCGGGGATAGTGTAGCTTCCTACCAGTGAAAGAATTTTTCAAATCGGCTCAGTATTTCCGGAGCCTGTTCGTTACATACAAACAAACAAACGAACAAACAAATCTTTCCTCTTTATAATATTGGTATAGATTATATTTTTTTTCTAAAGCCGCTTATACCTTGCACCTAATACCGAGGGTGGGCCGTGAAATCGCGCATTACCTCGGAGTCGTAGCTCGGGCTTCGACCCCACGACTAGGACCAGGTGGACTCAACACTCGCATCAAGAGTACCTATCATCTCTTAAACTGATGAACACGAATCAACGACATCACTCCAATATCAATATCAATACATAGTATAAAACAAAGTCGCTTCCCGCGTCTGTCCCTATGTATGCTTATATCTTTAAAACTATCCAACGGATTTTGATGCGGTTTTTTGTAATCGATAGAGCGATCCAAAAGGGGGATTTAAAATATAATACAGTTTTTACTACCTGACTTTCAAACAAAAGAGGAGGTTTTCCTTTTAGTTGCTTTTCAATAGGGAACATTTTTATTTACATATCAGGAAATTATATTGTTTAATGCGTCTCAGCACTGCTCAAAAACCTAATAAGGTTTCTGCGGTTGCAAAGTTGTAATTAGATAACTTATAAGAAGTTTTCATACATACATACATAATCTCACGCCTTTTATTCTCCGGAGGGTTAGGCAGAGGTACCAGCTCAAGTGCCGGACCCACATAAGAAGAAGAAGAAGTTTTCAATAAAAAAAATAAAAATAAAACATTTTACACATAGTAGAGTAGGTAACAATTATGCAGAATAAGTTTATGGTTTTAAAAACCTTTTTAAAATCAAGATTTTATTTTCAGCAAGGACTTTCATTTGATACCCATATTTTAGGGTTGCACTAAAAACTACTAGTCCACCATCTTGAGTTTTCGGCCATGTTGGATTTTTAATGACGTCACATTAGCTTACTATGTATTGTTAGGAAGATTGAACGCATATACAAGTTGCCACCCTGGATGGCCAGTCTTAAACGCTGGCCAAGATATGAGCCAGCCCGCTGGCACCTGACTGGTCGATCAGGCGCGTCGACAGTTCTTTAAACAATTAAATTATTTTTTTATATTTATTTGTGCAATATTCCTTGACCATCACGCACGCCTCTTTTAAAGTCTGCATTTTCATTTAGAAACAGAATATTAACTTCCGAAATTTCAAGTCTGTCAGGAATCAAACTCGCGATCTCTCTTCCAAAGTAAAACAGTTTTAGTTAGCGCAAACTTTAACAACGTAACATTTTAGACGAACGGCCGCGGTGTTGGAGCGCACTCGTAAATCTATCACGTCTGTCTTTCTGTCTGTTACACGGTCACTGTGTCGCACATACTAAATCCTAACGCTATTGTAGGAACTGATACCTATTTAAAACTAAAATAAAATTTGCTGAATAAGTTAAAACGTACTTACGTAAGTACAGTGGCGGCTAGTTCGACGTAACACTTCCGGTTTTTCTGTATTGCAAAATAGCTCTTGTTCTTTGGTAATACAGTCTATGCGCGCGAGACCATAGAAAAATCTGTTACGCTATCCTAGACCGCCACTGTACGCACGGGACAGGGCGCTTATCATAATTACATTCTAATACGGTGGCATTTTTTTTTTAGTTATTTTTAATTCAATTAAATTTTTATATTTTGGCAATATTTCGCCACACGGCCAATTCTGCCAGGATCAGTCAGTGTAAGGTTTGGCATGGTCAAAAAGAAAGGGGTAAAAAAAAATGTATATATATGTAACTTGTAACTATACAGTTGACCCGACAGACGGTTGTCCTGTCTTAAACTGATTGGAATGACTGACAGTTATGTCGAACACCAAAGAGCGCAAAATTACAATAGAACGGTTTATATGGAAAAAGAGAATCGTTGTGTTTTTCATCTTCCATGCGATTTTCCAATATTTTCTCACCTTTTAATCCTTCCCTGGACAACGGCGAATATTTCAAAACCAAAATCAGCTAGCTAAATCGGTCCGGCCGCTCTCGATTTTTAGCGAAACTAACAAATCACGATTAATATTAGTACCTACTTAGTATTTTATTTTCTTTTACAAATATACTTCGAAAGTAGAAGTATAGCTATATTAGAATAATTTTCAAATCAATTGCTTTTCGTTTTATTCGGTTTTATTAGGTGGGCCGATTTAGCTAATTCAGTCCAGGGATAGTTTAAGCTGTAAGAAAATATGGAAGTCACTATTCCATGCGGACCATCATTCGCGGGTTTCCATCATTCAGTCGCGGGATAAGCTAGTTATTAATATTACGAGCTGTCCCGGCTTACTTCGTTACGCCATAGAATATAAGATACTACTAAAAGACTTGGCTCTATAGACTTTGTTCTTTTGACTGCCCAGAATGGGCGAATAAAAAAACAAACAACAACAACAAACCACCTGTCAAAATATGTAAACAACGTAAAAAAAATTGCACCTTGGGTTACATTATTTGAGTTTAAGTAAGGATCCCAAATTTTTTTTGAAAATCTAATATAGCCTATGACACTCGGGGTTAATGTAGCTTCCTACCAGTGAAAGAATTTTCAAATCGGTTCAGTATTTCCGGAGCCTATTCGTTACAAACAAACAAATAAACCTTTCCTCTTTATAATATTGGTATATAGATTAGTAAAAGGATAAAAACTATTTGTATGTCAAGCGTAAGTAGCTTTGCAGTTTGCACTAAGCTACGGAATCTCGGAATCTCGACTTTTATCTTGAAATCTCTTGGGACGCAATAAATAACAATTAGACGGGTAGCTGGCATTTAACGAGTCGACACCGTTTTGCCTGGCGATGTGGCGATTGCTAAATTGAACACGTCAGTTTAGGTGTGGTTTGGTACTTTTATAACTAACATCCTTACTGTAGTGTAGACGGTTGACGGTGGGAGGTCGTTTGCAGGATGAAAGAATCACTCAGTACTTTTCAGCTGTATATTGGGCGAAACACTCGCCAAAAATTTCAGTAAAAACTAATGTTTAAAAATAATAGGGACGCAGTGTGTCGCAAGCAAGTAATGGAGCAGGATCTTGGACTAACTTTTTTTACATTGATGGTGGCGCCGCCTAGCGAAATATTCGATACACATTAAAGGAGTGTTTTAAAACTAAAACCTAATAACAAATTTAATACTTGACAAATTCTTAAATTATTAATCACTAAACTAACTAAATTGTATTAATAAGTTACGTAAGGAGAGCATCGCCCACACTTACTTAGAAATGCTAGTATCGGTCATAAATATACTTACACGAGCTTTCCCGGTTTACTTCGTTAAGCCATAGAATATAAGATACTACAAAAGACTTGGCTCTATAGACTATGTTCTTTTGACTGCCCAGAATGGCCGAATAAAAAACAAACAACAACAACAAACCACCTGTCAAAATATGTAAAAAATATGGAAAAAAATATTGCACCTTGGGTTACATTATTTGAGTTTAGGTAAGGATCCCTAATTTTTTTGAAAATCTATTATTATAGCCTATGACACTCGGGTTTAATGTAGCTTCCTACCAGTGAAAGAATTTTTCAAATCGGTTCAGTATTTCCGGAGCGTATTCGTTACAAACAAACAAACAAATCTTTCCTCTTTATAATATTGGTATAGATAAATATAAATAAACTAAAAATACACCATTCCAGATTTAGCTATTAGGTGCAAATGGCGACCACACCGAGGTGTTACCGCAACATTGTATGTAGACCAATTTACAAGTCGCCTAATGGGTACACCTTCATTGGAGGATGGTAGAGGTACGAGCCATAGCGCTCTATGGCGTATATCGTAACATAAATAATTTCTTTTCAATATCAATATCAATCAATACATAGTATAAAGTAAAGTCGCTTTCCGCGTCTGTCCCTATGTATGCTTAAATCTTTAAAACTACTCAACGGATTTTGATGCGGTTTTTAATAATAGACAGAGTGATTGAAGAGGAAGGTTTATAAGTATAATGCATGCACAAAATAGTAATGGGTAAGGCGGTACGAATTTCGCCGGATCGACTAGTTTACAATAAAAGGAACCCGCCTTCAATACACATATATCAACTGAGCACTACCTCTTTTTCGAAGTCGGTTAAAATAGGTATTAAAACCTTCTCCTGAATGAATGTAACAAACACATTTGTGAAAACCGCCTCAAAATCGGTTCAGCCAAACTCGAGATAATCGCGGACAAACATACATACATACAGGTCAAACTGATAACCTCCTCTTTTGAAGTCGGTTAAATCGTTTCTGGCGAGTTGTGGTCCTCTCGGTGTTTTTAAAGTGCAGCAGATTTAATCAGATTTGAGCCACAAAGGCTACAGCCACATTTGTAATAATTTGTATAATTGTACGCTAAAACAACTGAATGGATTTTAATTAAATTTGACAATAATATAGCTTTTAAATCAGACTAACACATACGCTAAAATTATAAAGATTATGTTGGGATTTTGCAGTTTTAGGGATTTACACTAGCAATTAATATATTCTCAACCATGCAAATGTAAAACAAAACTTGATCAAATAGTATTTTTAACACTGTTGTATATTTAATTATAATAGTGCCCTAAAAATATTATTTAGGTTTTAATAAAGCTTTTTCATTAAAAGACAGAATAAAACTCTAATTTAATTAAATTAAAAAAAAAAATTGGGAAAGGTTGGTCCTTTCACAATTAAAATACTTCGTTTAAATTGTGCTTCCAAAAAAAACACATGAGTCCATCCATCCAGGCATTCGCACCTATGATAGTAATAATATAAAACAGAAACTAAACCTTATTTTCTAAGCAATAAAGACTAAAACACAGGTGTTAATCCTATTTATTCCTGAACCCACTGTGGATAATGTCTCGGGACCCGCAAAACAAAAAAAGAATCATTTTAAAATAACCTTTTGGTTGTGGCCACTAAACGCCGCCTAATAGTTGAACCACAAGTCTTGGTATTTGAAAAAAATAAGCTATTCAGATCAAATATGTAGTAATAAAATAAAATATTAGGGTTTTTTGAAACTAGCAAAAGGTAGACACCCCAATTTGTTTTTCAAGAAACAAAATAAGATTTATAAGTATATTTTTCAATTATGGAAATTCTTTCAATTTTAATATTCAGAAACATTTTCGTAGTTATGCATTTTTTTTAATTATAAAGTTTCCTTACCTTTCAGTTTCAAAATTATTCAGTACCTAAGTAAACATTTTTTGTAAAAAAAAAGTCAAAAATAGAGGATACAAGATAATATCACTTATCGAAAGTCAATTAAACCGTTTAGTCTAATTGGTATTTGGCCTTATTTGGTAAAGTATCCTATACTGCTAGAGGCGAGGTAGTTCAGGGTGCCCACCAATTGGCTCAGGTAAACAAATGTTGACCTTGCCTTACGACAATGGTGGCCTGGAGACGTTCCCAAACGAGCCCTTCTTTGTCAAATGATTTTAACTCCCTTTCTTTTTATCAGAGAATTCTGTAAAAAGCATGAAACTATAATGACAGTTGACAGTTAATAAAGGGAATTGATTTAAAAAAAAAACATACTAAATTAGAAAAAAAATATCACAATAGTTCAAAACATCTCAGTCAACGCACAGTGGTCAACGCGACCGCACAAAAACAGACCACACAATGGACCCGTGGCGCCGACAAAGTGGAGTGTTGAAAATGTTGAAATATATACGCCATGTCCAGAGACCCATTGTGCCGAACCACCGGGGATTAACAACTAGTAATGACGACTGACGAGTGAGATATTGTGACTTTTTTTGCACTGTGGGTCGGGTTGGGAAGAAGGACTTTTTGAATTGTCAATGAATTTCGCTATTGTACTTGATATACAATAGTTTTTGGAAGTAATTCTGTCATGCGTACTGGTTTGGTTGATTTAAATCCTTGCTGAAGCAATATGTAACTGGCATGATGAATGAATGGGGTTCTTACTTAGCTGTGTTGCTTGTAAAAAGCGTTTGTTAAACAGTCGACGCAGCGCCGTGCTGGCGCTTTTGCGCGACGCTATACACGCAACTTTTTTTATCTTGGCGGAAATTTTCAGCAATAGTAATGATATATTATTATGACTCGAATAAACTACAAAAAAAAAAACTTTTTTCATTTTTTTTTTTGAGAATTAAAACAAAACTTATTTACCCCATGCATCGCTTTCCACCCGCTGTCTCACCTGGCGCCAGCTAAGCCACCGTAGCTCATTGCTCTGATGCTACACATATTTTTTTTTAACAAATACTTTCGAAGGACCTCAAGTGAGCACGGTTCATAATTTTTTAATTTTGTTTTCAGGAATCAGTACTGTATAACTATGCCTATAGTGTGTTAAATTTTCCTCTACGAAAAAAAAGTAACCGTGTATAGAGCCGTCTGTTCGACAAACGCTTTAGCTGTTAGCTAAAATATAACCAGAATATAGATCTCAGGAAATACCAATAATTCATATTTATTGCCATTTACGTAGGTGTTTTCTTGACAACCTCGGCGAAGCATGTGTTGCTTTATTTATCGCTCAGAAATTGTTTAAGAGCCAGTTTACAGCGATGCTAGCGCCATTCGCGATAAAAATTAATGTCTTCTAAACTAAGGCAAATATCAAAAATGTGGCACTGTATGACACTAGATAATGTAGCCTAGTATATTTATAGTCCTAAGTAAAAAAAAAAAACAAAAAAAAAACATAGATTGTCAAAAAAAAATATTGCCAAAAGTGGCCACTTTTAGCAACACTTTGTAGCTTTCTTTGCTCTTCAACCTATAAGCTATAAAGAAGTGCCCTAAAAATACTAGGCTACATTATCTAATGTCATACAGTGCCACATTTTTGATATTTGCCTTAGTTGAGAAGATAATAATTTTTTTCGCGAATGGCGTCAGCATCGCTGTAAACTGGCTCTTAACCACTAATGTTATAAATATGAATCACACTAATATTATAAAGGCGAAAGTTTGTGTGTACTTTTGTTTGTTACTTCTTCTCGTATATACGGCTGGAACGATTGCAATGAATTTTGGTATGGAGTCGGCTGACACCCTGGATAAACACAAAGACTACTTTTAACTGCGAGACACAGTTAGTGTTGCAATAATTTCTCTTCAAACCGCAAAATCCTATTAGGGTAACATGCCCTATTACGGCGCGTTTTGACGACATTTTAAAGTAGGGTAAGAAATCAGTGGCGTGCCTAGGATTTCAAGTTAGAGCAAGCCTGGCCTATGATTTAAGGGATAAGTGCCTAACTCCTAAAAGAACCTAGGTTCCTAACCTACTGTAGGTATATTTATTTATTCCTTTGAGAAATAATGCACTTCAAACCACTAACCTTTTTCTCGTCTTCCCGTCAAACAAAGTTCAAACACTCATTTAAATTAAATCAACACATTTCACAATAGTTTGCTCTTTGAAAACATATAAATTAAACTACAAAACAAAATCAAACAATGAACAAACACGACAAATAAAATCGAACTAAAGTGAACAGCAACCAATTGGTGGGTTCCTCTCTCTCGCGCAGCGGCTCGCTCGTTGCTAACTTCGTACGCAAGCAGGGCTTTCGATTTCATAGTAAAGTGCTTAATAGCTACTTGCCTACATGTATGTACATTGTCGAATTTTTAATAGGTAAGAAAGAGAGAACACGGCTCGAAACGAAGCCAAATAAGAAGCCAACGAGTGCGAGCGAAACGGCGATAGCGGTATTGACACATGCGTGAAATAACGTGGTGCATGTGTCAATAACCTGTCAACGTCAAACTTGACAGCGTTTCTAACGCGCGCGAATATTTGAAGTATAAAAAATACATAAACGAATTTTTTTTAATAATTATGAGTTAGGAGAGTGTAAATGCAGTTTAATAATTTTAATAGGGCAAGCCGGGCTTCTCGGCTTATATAGTAGTAACGCCACTGTAAGAAATTAAGCATTTCTAAATATTTTAGCAGATATTTGAATTTTTTTTGACACTCATGATAATTATATTTTCTATTTCAATTGTCGTTTTATTTATTTTAGAGTGATAATAAATTTTAAATAAATATTTTTTCTGACAATTCGGAATTCCTATTAGAAAGAAAGAAAGAAAGAAACCATTACGGCGGTAAGCACAGCCTATTACGGAGTATGGGATGACAACACACGCACGATGAAACATTTTCATCTCAGCTCATGGTTCCGTGCAATCAGAAAATGGTATGCAATCGTTGTAATTGTTACTGGCACTGTACATAAATACAGGTTCTTCCTAGTAAGGGGCTATTTTGATAATATTTGGTGTATCAAGATTTAATAAACGGCCTCGCGCTAATAAGTTTCCAGTAATATAATTAGTTTAGGAAACACGAATAATGAATATTTGGCTGAACGGGCGAATAACAAAACCACAATCAATCAATCAATCTACGGCATCGTAACGTTCTCCCATCTCTATGCACAACGGAACGGAATGAATTAAATATGCAGACGATTTTTTTAAAAAGCCGCGCTGATAAAGAAACGATTTGAAAATGGCGGCCGAACGAATGCTATCTCGCGTAAATTTGTATGAGGAAAGAGTTGAGAAGAGAGACATCCCATACAACGGCCGCCATTTTGAGATCGTTTCTTTATGTGCGCAGGTTATACCCATAAAAGCGTAATTTGTGCAAATTTGGCTGGCTTATTAACATAATTTTTAATATTTGTTGTTAATCTACATTAATTGAAGTTACAAATGATCATTACTTGATGTCTTTTGACCAGGTCAATATCTTAGTAGAGGCTCGACAAAATATTGTTCGAAAAAGGAAGATTTTGGCACAATTTTTGCATTTTTCTCTAAATTTCCATAACTTTTTGAAGTTTTTAATATTTGTTAGTATTCTTTGGACGCCAAATAAAATATTGAGAAATTTTTTCATTAAAATTAATCGAACCGTTTTGGAAATTAGTGCCTTCGGCAGACAGACAGACGGACGGATGGAAAAGACGTATTATTAAGGTCGCGGGACGTGTACCCAAAACCTTAATCAATAAACTGAGAACTTCCTCTTTTCTAAAATCGGTTAAAAATAGGTACTAAACCCTTCTTCTGAAATTAAAAACTCCTTAACCTCGTTATAAAACAATTGCTGTTCGTTTTTCTCGAACTTTAATTTGAAAATTGAAAAACGAGGGTTTTAATAATCCTACTTATATTATGAACGACAAAGTTTGTAATAAAGTATGTCTGTAACTCTTTCACGTAAAAACTACGAAATAGATTTTAATGAAACCTTACAAATAAAACATGTTTGAAGGAAAATTTAACTGGCGAAGCAGCGGGGTGCAGTCAGTGAAGGTTTAGTAAAACGGTAAAAAAATATGGAAAATGTATTTCTACCCAAGCGGAGAAAGTTAAATAAAAGAAAAAGATACATTTTTTTACAACAACGTTGATACAAACATGCAATAAAATTGAACACAAAAAAAACAACAACAAAACAGTAAACCAAAATACAATAACAAATAAAACAACCAACGAATCATAATCAGTTTTGCACGTTGTGTCAAAGTTGCAGTAAAATCTAGTAGTAAATTTGTATATTGATGGGTAAATACGATAAACCTAACCTTAATATACATTTTAGTGTAAGTTTTTTAATTATGTACTTACCCTGTTATTCATAAAAATTGATAGTGCATTTTAGTTATTTGACATATGTCAATTTAAGAAAGAAAGAAAGAAAGAAAAGCGTTTATTGCCAAACAGTGACACACAATTAACAACAACACAGACAAACAAAATACAAAAAACAAAAAAAAACGTAATTTTATGCCACTGTTGAAAAGGGCACTGCCTCAGCATTTGCTATGGGTGTGAACCCAAAGCGCTGGTTTTCAGTCAGTGCCGGTAGTGTTCACGAGCGTTCATGGGGTGCGTTACTTATTGGCGCCAACTAAATGTTGTCAACAACAAACAAAAATAAATAAAAAACAATAAAAAACAATATTAGCAAAAATAAAAACCATAATAACAAGAAAAAATGAACAAAGACAGCGATTTCCGGAGTCAGTGTAGTCAAGGAGAGTAGAATTTAGACAGGATGTCACGTATTTACCATACAACAAACCAAATAAGTAGACTTGCAGTAAAGCTTTTTTAAATGTACGATATCTTTATGAAATACGGTTAAATTATTAGCTCTGTAATTTCCATACACCGTGTTAGGATTCCTTACAGCCTAATACGGTAGGTACTAAAATATCTAATGAGTTTTTATATCCTAATTCTGAAATATAATGTTAAGATATTTCGGTAATATAAGTTATTACTTACAAATAAGAGCACTCTGACTTTACCCTAAAACTCTCGAATCGTTAGTAATCGTTGTATTAGACAATTTTTCTTCATTAAAACTCATACGTTAGGTTTCACAGTATTCTAACAAACTTAAATTTTACTGTCAACTTTAAGCGTCAAAAACAAGGATTCTAGTTAAAAAACATGTTCCTCCAAAATTGGATTTATACTTGAGAACTAATGAAAATTACACTTAAATAACGAAATGTCCATAAATTATATTTATTATACCACTAAATTTAAAAATTACCGACATTGCGTTTTTCCTATTACTGATGGTACCCTCCGTAATAGGCGGAACCCTCAAATAGCCTTCCTAACACGGCGGACTTTTGTTTACTCATATTTACTAGTTTTATTTGATTTTAAATAGGAATCAACTTGATTAACTAAGACTACTTGAATGTAAAAAGTATTCGAATATAGTAACATAATCTTATAGTGTTTGTTAGAACTAAAAACGAAGTCTGAAAATTCAATGTTTTACCGCGACTCAGTCTGCGTTTGTATGAAACAGCTTCTCGCTTCGCTGACGTTACACAAAATAATTAATTTAAGTAATTTTAAACGATTTTAAACGCACGAGTGCTGGTTAATAAGTTACGTGTTAGTTTCCCTTGGACACTATGTAGTCACCTTTACCATACACAGTAACAACGAATCATAAATTGCAAAAGATAAAATAGAGCCGTAATAGGACGTGATTTTGACTACCGCGGTAATAGGACGTTTTACCCTATTTCGTTCCCATGGTGTTTTTGGGATAAAAAGAATTCTATGTCGATTTCGTTGTCTAAGCTATCTACATTCCCATTTTCAGCCATGTTTTTTCAGTAGTTTAGGCGCGATGGTGTTAAACACAGACGGACACATTGACTAAACTCGGCTAACATTTTTACAGATCTGTTTTTGGTAGGTGGGATAATTACTTACATACTTATTATACCGTATAGTAGGTACAGAGAAAAAGAAACAGCAAAACTTTAACAGAAACAATATTAAATCACGCCCTCCCTAGGACAACCCGCAATTAGGCTGGCGCCTCTAAATTGATATTTATACGCGTTCACATACGAAAATTGCTAGTTCCTTGTTAAAATCATAAATTTCACGAACAAAGGAGTGGATTTCTGAACGCCTTCAATATTTTTTTAAAGCTTAAACTTGTGGGATCAAAAATTGGGCTCATATTCACATTCATATTCATATTGGGGTCATAAATTTAGGTCTTGAAATTCTTCTTTGTTACATATTTAATTATTGTTATGAGCCAGTTTACAGCGATGCTAGCGCCATTCTCGAAAAAAAAAAATCTAAACTAAAGCAAATATCAAAATGTGTCACAGTATGACACTAGATAATCTTGCTTAGTATTTTGTTGAGCACAGCAAAGTAGTCCTAAGTAACAAGAACAAAATAGTCCACAGATTGTTGGCCACTTTTAGCAACACTTTGTAGCTTTCTTTCGTCTTCAACCTAAAAGATGACAGAAGACAGAAGTTCCCTAAAAATACTAAGCTACATTATCTAGTGTCATACTGTGCCACATTTTTGGTATTTGCCTTAGTTTAGAATATATACATTTTTCGCGGATGGCGCTAGCATCGCTGTAAACTGGCTCTAAAGGAATGAAAGCTAGATCATAGAACCTTGGCATAGATTTTCTGCCGTGTGGTGGCGGCATTGAAATGTAACACCCCATTCCCGTGAGTGTCGTAAAAGGCGACAAAGGAAACATCCGAAGGACTGGCAGCGGCGTCCTTTGTTGAAAAGCTTGATTAGCGATTGGTTGGACCAAAATGTCCGTCTGTAGTGATATGTAGGGAAGGCCTATGTCCAGCAGTAATAACATAATGACAAATAATAACACACACATTACACTCAGAGCCCCTAACTAGGAAGAATCTGTATCTAGTTTACCCGAAACACACAGGGACGAAACTTACACTCAGACCGGAAACAAACACATGATAATATCAATATTCGCCCCGTCCGAGAATCGAACCCAGGTGCACACGCTTACTCAGTCCATATCACTGCCAACTCAGCCACGGATGTTTCTTAGCCTAAGAAAAAGAAGAGAGAATTAAAGTCACCACATGAAAGGTAATAAAAAAAATAACCCACCACACCGTGTGAACTGCACGTTAACAAAACGACCGCAAAGCAAAACCAATAAGCCCCAACATTTAAGGCACCGTTCCGTCAAACAATAAATACCGCACTGAATGGCTTGAACAAATTATGAAATCTGATCTTTATGAAGGGCTCATCCATCAAAATGTATGACAGATGGAGAATATTGGAGCTTGTATTGTTGGCATCGTGTTTTAGGGATCTGTAGTCGAATTTAATACCTAGTTGAAGGAGAAACAGGCATAACGGATATCACTAGAGTTGAACGTAGAGACCGTATCTGGAGTTCCTGAAACAAATCTACTATCTACTATATAATATATAAAAATGAATCGTGGTTCGGTAGTCTCGCAAAAACTCGAGAACTGCCGGGCCGATTAAGCTGATTTTGGTCTTGAAATGTTTTTAGTAGTCCAGGGAAAGTTTAAAAGGTGAAAAAAATACTAGGAAAAGTTCGTAAAAACCACTTTTTTTTCATAGAAGCTGTTTTATAGACAAAGATTTCATACTTTTGTACTGAGCTTTTGTATCAATTTTCCTGTGACTAATGAATTGATTGACTGACGGTTTTGTTTTTTAATTCTACCATTCTGGCAAAGAAACATAGTCCATACAGCCAAGTTTTTAGTAGGTAGATATCACCCGGGGATAATGTAGCTTCCCAACAGTAAAATAATTTTTCTAATCGGTTCAGTAATTTTGGAGCCTATTCGATGCAAACAAACACAAAATCAAATCTTCCATCTTTAGATATATAAATAATTATGATTAATCCGTTTAAGAAGCTGTTTAATAGACACCAAGGGCGCCGCAAAATGACAAAATGAGATAAATATTATTAAATTTTAAAACCCTCTGCCTTCAAGATGAAGAAACCACTTCAGAGGGCCAGCTTTCAACGTGATCAAATATTTGTTATGAAAAAACAAACTGACAGGCGGACGGACTTGCGCGACTACTATTTATATAGATAGATTGATGACAAAGGTACAGGTGGAAAGAAAAGTGTAAATAAAGGCATTTTTGCTATTGAGGCGCCCCGCTGCTTTACCAGCGCTATTTTTCGGGCTGAAATGTATGCTACTCGTTTCTACTTATGTATTTACAAATTTTTAACCATATCGGCTCAGTAGTTAGGGCGTGATTGCGTCACACACAGACAGACCGAGTAACTTCTGCATTTATAATATTGGTAGTTACGTTAAGTTTTGTTTAATTGTTGTTGCAATTTTCAAAACAAAAACAAAATTTTCTGTTTTTAAAAACACCCGTTTCGGAGAGATTTTGGAAAATACTTTCTAAGTAACTTTATTTATAACACCATTTTTTTTATTTTAGTTTTTATTTAAACTGTCAAAGCTTAATTAAGTTAAAAAAGGAAAAAAAAAAAAAAATGTATAAAAACTGACCCTGTTACCACAAAAAAAAGTTAGACCGGTCGAAATCGCCAGTTTGTATGACAAATTAGTGTTTTAAACCTAGTCTAATGATTTAGACCAGGTTAAACTCGTTTTGTGGTAGAGCCGATAGTTGTTAACCTTTTACTTAGAATTTGACATCTGCTCATAAGAAAAAATAATACCAAATAACTTTTTGAATTGACTGTACCCAAGTCATAATGAAATCCCTACGGAATTAATTAAAGTTTGACATATGAATATCAAAGGATTCAAAAAACATACACCTTCCGTTTCAAATGATTGATTGAAGTCCTATAAAAGAACCTATAAAGTAGTTTTTTTTTATTAAGAGCTATAGCACAGCTAAAGTAGCGCCACCCGCGAAAAAAAAATTTATCTTCTAAATGAGCAATTATCAAAAATGTGAAACAGTATTCCACTAGATAATGCAGTCTAGTATTTTTAGAGCACTGTTGTATAGCTTTTAAGTTAAATACCAAAGAAAGCTACTGATTGTTGCCAAACAGGCCGTTTTTAGCAACACTTTGTATCTTTCTGTGGTCTCTAACCTAAAAGCTTTACAACACTGCTCTAAAAATACTAGGCCACATTATCTAGGGGAATACTGTTTCACATTTTTGATATTTGCCTTAGTTTAGAAGATTTTTTTTTTTTCTCGGGTGGCGCTACTTTAGCTGTGCTATGCCTCTTAATAAATATTTACTTTTTTAAAAGGACGACTTACTTAAAACCAATCATCATCATCTCATCCTAAATACGTCCACTGCTGGACATAAGCCTCCCACAGTGTTTTGGCAGAGAGGTTGTTGATCGCCGCAGAATCTATGATGGTTCTTCCGTTTTAGCGGAGGACGCCGCTTCCCGTCCTTCGGCTACTGTTCTCTTAGTCGCCTTTTACGACACCCGTGGGAGGAGATGGGGTGGTGGTATTCTATGTAGTATAGTAGAATCATCTGACTGAGGTGGGCTCGTTTGGGAGCCTCTCCAGGCGACCATAATGTCGTAAGGCAATGCGAACATTTGTTTGCCTGAGCCAATTGGTGGGCACCCTGAACTAGGTACCTCGCCTCTCACAGTAAAGGATACTTTACCGAATAAGGTATGAATACCAATTAAATTAGTCTAATTGACGTTCACTAAGTGATATTGTGAATTCTATAATGAATAAATCATTTTTTACTTTTTGACTTTTATGTCGCCAACACACAGCCATGTTACAAGACAGCTTTAAGCCGCGCAGATAAAGAAACAATTTGAAAATGGCGGCCGAACGCATGCTATCTCGCGTATATTACTTATTAGTATGTGGGAAGAGTTAGGAAGAGAGACAGCCCATACAACGGCCGCCATTTTGAAATCGTTTCTTTATGTGTTCAGGTTATACACAGTTTTATGATTGAGTCGTCATAAATTCCGCGATCATCTGCACCTAACATAATATTGATCGTAAAGCAACTCTCATAGCTATAATGTTTATGGTCGTATTAAAATTGGGTTTTATTGAAGCTATAAAAGAGATGTAAAGTAGCAGCCGGCTTCTTTTATTGTTGTAGCACCTTTATTTTTTGTAAAATGTAAAAAAAACGTTCTAATTCATACGAAGGGAAAGACTCCTTGTTCTTCGTAAGAGTTAAGTCACCATTGCACTAAGAAAAAATATTCTTAGTACATAACCGGAATTGTACTAAGAAATATTTGTTCCGCTGGTAATGTAACTTGGTTATGTACGAAGAACAAGAGTTCCGTTTGGGCCGCCATTGGGAACGCGGCGGTTGTTGTTTGCTCCATGGAAAATATTTCGAGTTGGTGTTCGGAGTATAGTTGGACAGTTGATAACCAGTCGGGGGTATTTTTGGAGGCTTTCGGAGTGAGTTGGATGTATTGGCGCTTTGGCGCGTTGTGCTGGAGACCTGGATTTGATGATTGTATCTGCGAAAATTATTGTAAATATTTTTGACAGATATCATATTATCACATCCAGAAGGTCGGTTTTCTGTTCGGAAATTCTGTCTTGTTTTGTTTTTTCATTTTGTTGGTTAAAATAAATTGTTTGTTTTGACTGGGATTTTCCGAACGGATAATTTCAAGTCATAACAAACATTTGTTTTTGTTGGGTTTTTCGTTCAAAAATCTTTGGTAATAATTTCAAATTGTTTTGAGTGCTGTTTCGTTCGAAAATCTGGGTTGATAATTATAGAGCGATAAAAAGTGTTCCCGCTTTGGGAAACACTTCTTATCGTATATAATGGAGGGTAGGGATGAGGTTGAGGGATTACCGCGACCAGAGGATGTAGTGCTTTCTGAGTCAGGAGCAGAATCAGGCGAAGCTATGGTCAGTGCGGTGACCGTAGGGGCCTCCGAGAGGTTCGGGATTTTAAAAAGGTCACTTGCGGAGACGTGGTCAGATCTGTCTGACTCGGATGTTGCTAGCGGGCAGTCTCTGCCAGGAGTAGCTCCGAAGAGGGGAAGAGGCAGGCCACCTACCAGTGGTAAGTATGTAGGAGCTGGCAAGGCGCGTGCGGAGTTAAGCGCAGCAAAGTTATCAGCTCGGGAGGATTACCGTCTTAAGAAGGGGGAGGATCTAGCAGAACGCATGGATGAGTATAATGCGAAAAGGGTTTTCTGCAAGCCGGGAGGTCTGGATGACGTTGCGAGGCTCACTGCTACTGAGCTCGACGAGCGAATCCAGATTGACGTGGCTGCCATTTTTGATGTTGCGGCCAAGTCCGGCAACTTGAAAGGTTCCATGGTCAAGGCATTAAAGAATGCAGCGACGTCAGTCCGTAGGGTTTCTGAGCAACTATTAGGACGCACCTCTTCTGAGGAAATCAAGGTAGTGGAAGCAGCTAACCGCCGCCTGAAGGAGGAGCTCAAGCGTTTTCAGAAGGACAACCAGAGTCTCAAGTCCGAGCAGGCTGCGCTTCGTAGAGAGCTGGAAGAGTTCCGTGAGGAGGTTCGGTCGGGTGTGAATCCAGTTTCTACTAATGGTCAGGACATGTTACGTTCAATCATGGAGAAAGTCGGCACCATGATGAATGCTAGGCTAGAAGCCTTGGAGGATCGCCTTCTTCCAGCGCAACGTATTCGGCCTCCGTTGGCTGCAGACAAAAGGGCAGCTTCTCGGGATCGTAGTGCTAATGTAGTCGGTGGCAATTCTGCAAAAAACAAAGGACCGGGCAAAAAGACGAAACAAGCTTCTGTTTCAGTGCTGACTCCAGCTGCCTCTCAGGTGCGTTCGCCTGTTGCTTTGCAGTTGCTGCCACAATCGTCTTCTGAGGTGGATGTGGCTGGACCGTCATCGGCGCCGCATTTGGCTCCGCCGCTTTCTGCCCCTCGTCGGACTGAAGGTGAATGGACGAAGGTGGTTAAGCGAGGCAAGTCGACATCTGCTGCTGCTGCTGGTTCGCAGCAGCCGCGGTCGCAGTTAAAGATGGCGGCTTCTAAGCTTCGTGAGCCTCGAGCTGCAGCTGTGGTCATTAGTCTAGAGACGACGGCGGTGGAGCAGGGTATGACCTATGCCAAGGTCATGGCGGAGGCTAAGCGGAAGATTGACCTGGGTGGCTTGGGAATTGATGCTGTAAAGTTTAGGAGGGCAGTAACGGGAGCATGGAAGTTGGAATTGCCAGGTGCGGAGTCTTCGACCAAGGCTGATGCTCTTGCGAATAAGTTAAGGCAAGTAATCCCTGCAGAGGTGGCCAGGGTTTCCAGGCCAGTAAAGAGTGCTGAGTTGCGTCTGCTGGATCTCGAGGACTCCGTGACTAGTGATGAGGTTGCGGCGGCGATTGCCAGAGGGGCAGGTTGTTCTATTGCGGAGGTCCAGGTGGGCAGAGTCTCTGAAAACCGTAAAGGTCCCAGGAGCGTGTGGGTTCGTTGCCCGGTGAGCATAGCAAAAAAATTGGCGCTCGAGGGTAGTTTGCAGGTTGGTTGGGCGACTACTAGGGTAAGACTTTTGCCTCAGCGGGATCTTCAATGCTACCGATGTTTGGAGGTTGGACATGTGCGCGCCCTATGTACTGGGGAGACTGATCGTAGTGGACTTTGTTATCGCTGTGGTCAGCCTGATCATGTAGCGAAGGACTGCACGGGTAACTTAAGCTGTCCAGTTTGCTCGCAGGAGGGTAAGCCTAGTGAGCATAGAGTGGGAAGTAAGCTGTGTAAGCCTGCTAGAAAGAATACTGCTACAGCTAAGCCTGGATCTAGGGTTTCTGCAACGCAAGCTGGCAATGGAAGTGTTGCAGCTATGGAAGTTTTAGCGAATGATTCGGAGTAATGGCGACCCGTTTTTTACAGGTGAATATTAATCACTGTGCCTGTGCTCAGGATCTGTTGAATCAGAGCATTGCAGAGTGGTCTATAGATGTAGCTTTAGTATCGGAGCCTTATTTTATTCCAACAACTGGGAACTGGGTTTCTGATCTGGACGGCCTGGCAGCCATAGGTGTTCGTCGTTCGGCAGAATTTCCTTTCCAGTTTGAGCAGGTCATTCGCAAAAATGGGATTGTAGCATGTTTGTTAGGGGATACGTTCGTAGTTTCTATCTATTTCTCCGGGAGTAGACCTCTTGTACAGTTCGAGACTTTTCTTGAGGAGCTGGACTCCGTGATCCGGCAGAGCCGCTCTCGCCGATTGCTGGTTGCTGGTGATTTCAATGCAAAATCTTTGGCGTGGGGATCTCCGGTGACAAATGCTTTCGGAGAAGCGGTGGTTGAGTGGGCAGTGGCTGTTGGGCTTACTATAGTTAATCGTGGTTCGGAGGCGACATGTATGAAGCATAACGGTTCTTCTATTGTTGATTTGACATTTGCAAGTCCCGAATTGTTTCAACGGGTGCGAGGTTGGGAGGTTCTAGTAGAAGCGGAATCTTATTCAGACCATAGATATATTAGGTTTGACATTTCTTCGGTTGAATCTGTACCTACGCGTGAGATTTCCATTAATGATTGCCCGAGGTGGACTTTAAAGAAGATGGATCGCGAGGTTCTGCATGGTGCTGCTCTTATTCATTCCTGGCTGCCTGTGCCTGATGGTGCTGTCGAGTTGGAAGATGAGGTGGACTGGTTCCGTGAGGCTATGACGGATATTTGCGACGCTTCCATGCCCCGTGCCAGACACGTTCCGGCAAGACGAAAGGTATGCTGGTGGTCGGATGAAATCGCGCAGTTGCGGAGAACGTGTATTGCAGCTAGGCGCCAGCATACGCGGTACCGCAGGCGTACAAATCGAAATGCAGAGGACGAGGAGCACCTTCTTAATGCGTACCGGGAGGCAAAGAAAGCTATGCGGTCAGCCATTTGTCAGGCTAAGTCAGCTTATAGACTAGAGCTGTTGGAGTCCCTCAATAAGGATCCATGGGGGCGTCCCTATAAGATGGCCCGGAGTAAGCTTCGACCATGGGCACCGCCTTTAACACAGAGTCTACGTCCGGAGATTGTGCAGGAGGTCGTACTTACTCTTTTTCCAGTGCGAGGTGAATTTCCGGCTCCGATAATGGGTGATGTGGTTTTGAACGAGGATCAGGTGCCAGAGGTGACGCAAGTAGAGATGACGACGGTATTGCAGCGGCTTCGGGGGAAAAAGACAGCGCCAGGTCCGGACGGGATCCCTGCTCGGGCCTGGTACCTGGCTGCGAAGCCAGAGCTTCTGGCAGAACGGCTCTGTGGCTTATTTTCAAGATGCTTGGAGCAAGGTGAATTCCCTCGTCAGTGGAAAGAAGGGAAACTGGTGCTCCTTCGTAAGGAAGGTAAACCGCCAGATTGCATGTTACCCTCAGTTTTTCGACCTGTTGTTCTGCTTGATGAGGTAGGCAAACTTCTGGAGCGAGTCATTAGTGCACGCATTATCAGGCATTTGGAGGAGAATGGTCCGGACTTGTCAGAGTGTCAGTTTGGCTTCCGCAGCTGTCGCTCCACTATTCATGCGATTCATCGGGTACGTGATATAGCTGACGATGCAACCTCCCAGGGTGAGGTGGTACTTGCGGTGTCGCTCGACATCGCAAATGCCTTCAACTCCTTGCCTTGGTCCTGCATCAGGGAAGCACTGGTTTTTCATCAAGTGCCTTCCTATTTGAGGCTGATTCTTGAGTCGTACCTCTCTGACCGGTTCATTATGTACCAAAGTCGGGTGGGTTGGGCCCGTCATGCTATGTCGTGCGGTGTTCCGCAGGGCTCGGTCCTTGGACCGCTTTTGTGGAACATCGGGTACGACTGGGTGTTGCGCGGTGTCAATATCAGTGGTGTCGAAGTCACCTGCTATGCAGACGATACTCTAGTGACGGCCAGGGGGAAAACCTTTAGGGAGGCGGCCATTGTATCCACTGCTGGAGTTGCAGATGTTGTGCGTCGTATTAAGCTGCTGGGATTGGAGGTTGCTCTGCAAAAGTCCGAAGCGATGTGGTTTCATCCGCCTCGCAAGCGTCCTCCAGGTGGGGAGTCATCTATTGTTATTGGTGGGGTTTCTATTACGATCGAGTCTACTCTTAGGTATTTGGGTTTAATTCTCGATAGCCGGTGGACTTTTCGCGCCCACTTTGAGAAGTTGGGGCCACGTCTCTTGGTTGCGGCAGCAGGGCTTAGTCGTTTGTTGCCAAATGTTGGTGGTCCGAAGGCCCTGTGTCGGTCTCTTTATATGGGGATTGTGAGGTCTATCGCTATGTATGGGGCTCCCGTGTGGTATGATACTTTGTCAGGCCAGAATGCAGCACTTCTCTACAAGGCACAAAGGACGATGGCTATAAGGGCGGTCAGGGGCTACCGCACGATTTCCCGTGAGGCAGCTTGTGTTCTAGCTCGGAGCCTCCCTTGGGACCTGGATGCGAGATCTCTTGCAACAATGTTTAATTGGCGTGAGGAGGCGCGGGAGAGGGGCCACTGGCCAACTTCGCGTGAAGTGGCAGCGCGGCGTCATGAGGCAGATCAAGTAGCAGAACAGGCGTGGGCTCTCAGGCTGGGGCAGCCCACTGCGGGGAATACGACGGTAGAGGCTATCCGCCCGGTGTTGGAACAGTGGTTGCATCGGCAGCATGGCGCTCTAAGTTTTCGGCTGACACAGGTTCTTTCGGGACATGGCTGTTTTGGAAGATTCTTGTGGCGGCTGGGCAAGGAACAGTCTGCCAGATGCCACCACTGTTTAAACTGTCCGGAGGATACTGCGCAGCATACTCTTGAAGTGTGCCCAGCCTGGGTGGTTGAAAGGGCAGAGCTTTGCACTGTCGTTGGTGGATGTTTGTCTTTGCCTGTAGTCGTGAAGGAAATGGTTGAAAGAAAGGAGGCATGGAAGGCAGTACTTGTTTTTTGCGAGAAAGTTATGCTGATCAAGGAGGCAGCTGAGCGAGATCGGGAAGTCAATGGTAATCCAGGACGAATGCCCTGTCGAAGAGGCCGCCATGGTATTGGTGCGAGGCGCCGCTAATGGAGTTTTATTAATTAGTATTATGGTGGCGATGGCTTGTGGTCGGTGGATGGTTGCCTAAGCTGCTGCACTGCAATGTAACAGGATGGCCCATCTCTTGAGTCGCTGTTCGGGCGGCGCGGTCGCATCCTCGCTCAGGAGGCGTCTGCGTCAGCTCGACGACGATGTCCGGGACGATGCTGTTTGCAGTGTGCTCTGTCAGGGGGTTTCAACCCGGCAGATGCCTATTTTTGGTGTGTGATGTGGAGGAGGAAGCATTGACTAGGGATGCCTTCCGGCCGACGTATTTACCTCCTTTTCTGGGAGATAAATGCGTTTTCCGGGATGTACCTCAGGTCATCGCTGCTCTGCATGGGGGTTTCAACCCAGCAGGAGCGTTTTTGGTGTGTGCGAAGGAGAAAGGTTGGCTAGGGTTTTCTCCTGGCCGAGGGGTTGCCATTCTATCTGGATGGTGATTGCCTCGGTACAGGAATTTGCCTAGCCAATTGCGATATGATCTGTCAGGGGTTTCAACCTGGCAGATGCTTTTATTGGAATGTGATGGACGAGAAGCATTGTCTGTGAGTGCATGCTGGCCGGCGAATTCACCTCCTTTGTTGGATGTGAGATCGCTGTCTGGGATGTTCTTCCAGTCATCGCTGCTCTGTTTGGGGGTTTCAACCCAGCAGAGGCGTTTTCTTGGTGAGTGCTGGAGGAGATGTGCTGGATAGGGGTTCCACCTGGCTGAAGTGGTCTCATTTCTCAGGAATGTCGACTGCGTCGGTTCGGGAGTTCGCCAATCCAGTGCAGTGATGGAATTCGGGGTTTAAGGGCTCAATGTATGTGGCTGATGCGACTGGTCCCTATGGGTCCAGACTCGTCGGTTTATATGTTGAGTCCGTAGCCCTCGACTTAGGGAGCGCAGCTCTAGCGTATCTTGGTACGTTCTTGCTGCGGTGGGGGCTGCGGGTGTACGGAGCGGGGGCTCTGTGCACCGTACAGGCGGCCCCTCGAGGGGCGGCAGAACAGGCCGTGATCACCTTGTTCTGCCGCTGCGCATTTTGGCGCATGGGGAGGGTATAGTGGTGGGCTGCATTATGCAGCTTTGCGTCAAGGAGGGACCCTGAGACATATTCCTTCGGGTGCTTCCCGGGTTCCTCTATGACAGATGCAGTGGTGGTCACCGGGGGGTTTTAGTCGGTGCGAGTCCGACATAACCTTCGTCTCTCCCCCGAGCGACGAGGTACCCATAACGGGTTTCCCCTCGAGAAAAAAAAAAAAAAAAAAAAAATGTACGAAGAACAAGGGGAAAAGAAAAGACGAGCTGAAGTAACATTGCAAATATGAAAATTTGGAAAAACTCAGAACTTTTGTAGGAATAATAATAGCGATTAATTTGGCTCTTATAATCAAAAAGCTACAACATACAACACAAGGTATCGCTCCTCAAAACGCTAATTGAAAGTATAATAAACTAAATATATACCATAAAGTAGTGGTCGCAATTCGTCTCCTATTTGAATATGCGAATGAGAAATCAACAGGGTAAGAGCGTAGCTATATTACCTACGTCTTTGCCATTAGTTTTTTTCCAGGTTCTCGTCCCCGGAACTTATTCAAATGTCAGTCAAATGCACTTATCTCTGAAACGACTCAATTTATCTTAATAAAATGTTTGCACAAAATTTTTTTTGATGTCCAAAGAATACTAAAAAATATTAAAAACTGCAAAAAATAACGTTAATTCAGAGATAAATGCAAAAAAACATATTTTTTTTAACCAATTTTGTAGAGCCTCTACTGAGTAACCAACCGGGTTAACAGTCACCAAATAATTTGCATTTACAACTTCACATAATGTAGAATAACAACAAATACTGAAAACTATTTTCTATTCTAACTGGAATCATTTGACAGAGGAGGACTCGTTTGGGGGCGTCTCCAGGCGACCATTGTCGTAAGGCGAGCCAATTGGTGGGCACCCTGAAAAACCTCGCCTCTAGCAGTATAGTATACTTTAAAATAAGGTATCAATATTAATTAGCTCGTTGAAGTGGCAATGGGCAGGTCATATAGCCCGCAGAACAGATGGCCGCTGGGGCCGAAAAGTTATCGAGTGGAGACCACGGATCGGCAAGCGCAGCGTAGGACGTCCACCGACCAGATGGACGGATGATCTGCGCAAGGCTGCGGGTCCACGCTGGATGCAGGCCACCTGCGATCGGTACAGATGGAGAGCCTTGAGGGAGGCCTATGCCCAGCAGTGGACGTCTTACGGCTGAAATGATGATGATGATGATGATTAATTAGATTAGTCTAATTGACTTTCAATAAGCGATACCTTGTATCCTATATTGAATTAATCATTTTTACTTTGCTTTACTTTACTATGTTAAAGCTAGCCAATTTTACATAATAAATTTCTTCCGGAACCTTCTTATCTTAGCGTGAGCCCTCGCACTTGGCTGTTTATTTGAGTTCACAACAAATATTTCGGTACACGGGCATAAAATAAAATCGTTCATGAATCCGTGGTACTTTGTATAGTTATCCCTATAATTTCGAGTTCCCAAAATTACTCGAGGCAGGTGTTAAGAATAATGAGACCACTTTGTATCGTGATGATGATGGTATAGAAAAAAAAAAAAGGTTTCCGCTCATGATTTTCATCATTAGGGGAGATGATTCGGGAAGGATATTTTTTTTACTGTTAAAAAACATGCATGAAGTTATTGACTGTTCCGTAGCTCAGTTGGCAGTGATGTGGACTGAGATGCGGGTGCACCTGGGTTCGATTGTCGGCGGGGCGAACAGTGTTGTGATGAATATCGATGTTTGTTTCCGGTCTGGGTGTAATGTCTGCCTCTGTATATGTTTCGGGCACCCTACATACAGGTTCTTCCTAGTTAGAGGCTCGGAGTGTGATGCGTTACTAACCGACTTCAAAAAAGGAGATTATCAGTTTGACTTGTATGTTTGTCCACGATTATCTCGCGTTTGGCTGAACCGATTTTGATGCGGGTTTCAGTTAAGTATTTATTACATTCAGGAGAAGGTTTTAGTACCTATTTTAACCGACTTAGAAAAAGAGGAAGTGATCAGTTGATGTATGTGTCAGTTTATTGAAGGCGGGCCCTTTTTTTTTGTAAAAAAATAATAATTTATTTATTTTATTTACACACTAGAGGCCCCGCGGTTTTTCCCGCGCAGATTTCTCATAAACACAAAATTCCCGTTTTTTCCCGTTCCCGTGGGAATTTCGGGAAATCCCTTCTTAGTGCTAATTTACACTCCCTAAGGAACCTACGTGCAAAATTTCAGCCCGCTACGCCCAGTAGTTTCGGCTCTGCGTTGTCTGTCAGTCAGTCAGTCAGTCAGTAACGGAAGAGTTTTATTTATATTGACTAGATGCTGCCCCGCGGTTTTTCCCGCGCAGATTTCTCATAAACACAAAATTCCCGTTTTTTCCCGTTCCCGTGGGAATTTCGGGAAATCCCTTCTTAGTGCTCACCTACACTCCCTAAGGAACCTACATGCAAAATTTCAGCCCGCTACGCCCAGTAGTTTCGGCTCTGCGTTGTCTGTCAGTCAGTCAGTCAGTCAGTCAGTCAGTCAGTCAGTCAGTCAGTCAGTCAGTCAGTCAGTCAGTCAGTCAGTAACGGAAGAGTTTTATATATATTGATTTTATGGTATTTTTAAGCCAGATGCGCGCTGCTCCATAGAGTGGTTTGATTAGCAAGGGGCTGTTTTATGATCGCGTTGTTAAATTTGGTATCACACTACACCACAAGCCGGGGGTGGGATGATGATTTATATTTTTTATTGCTCTTCCTACGGTCGGTTGTCTATCACTCCCCTTCACAATATAACGGAGTGGTTCTGTAACTCAAAAACATTTTTTTTTATACACAAACAAAAACTTACTTACATTATAACCGTCTTATGCATAAAGATACAGTAGATTTTAAGTAGCCTTACAGGCGGTCTACTTCTCTGGTTCGTTGTATGGTAAATACGTGACATCCAGTCTAAATTGACATACGTTAAATAACTAAAATGCTCTTTAACTTTTTATGAAATTTTGAATCTTTTCAAAAGTTGTATGAAAAGCGCCTATTAGGTCTGTAATTTCCAACTCGGTTTAAGAGCCAGTTTACAGCGATGCTAGCGCCATTTGCGAAAAAAATTAATATCTTCTAAACTAAGGCAAATATCAAAAATGTGGCACATAATGACACTAGATAATGTAGCCTTGTATTTTTTGAGCACAGCAAAGTAGTCCTGAGTAAAAAGAACAAAAAAAAAACATAGATTGTTGACAAAAGTGGCCACTTTTAGCAACACTTTGTAGATTTCTTAGGTCTTTAACGTAAAAGCTGTATAGAAGTGCCCTAAAAATACTAGGCTACATTATCTAGTGTCATACAGTGCCATATTTTTGATGTTTGCCTTAGTTTAAAAGATATTAATTTTTTTCGCGAATGGCGCTAGCATCGCTGTAAACTGGCTCTTAAACTGCTTCAGTAGTGAAAACAAAAGGTGACAACTGCACCTTAAACCAGCAGCACAGTTTGAACTGAGTTGGGCCTTGATTAAAACTCTGAATAATTTCTTTTTTACCAAAATAGTGCCTTCAACGTACTGACACAAACAAAATCTGAGAACTTCCTTTTTATCGGAGTTGGTTAAAATAGGTACTACAACCTTCTCCTGGATGTTACAAATACATTACTGAAAACCGCATCAAAATCAGCTCAGCCAAACGCGAGATAATCGCGGACAAACATACATACATTCATACAGCTCAAACTGATAACCTCCTTTTTTGGAGTAGGTTAAAAATCGTTAATCGGTAACATTCGTATGAGAAAGAAAGGGATAAAATTATTATTATTGTTATAAGCAATTTCTTACAGACTAATCTACAGATTATTAACATTAAATAACCTTAAAGTAGGCCTGGCAAAGGTGGCGGTAGTAAAACTGCATGAGGGTCGCACATCCGGTCTCTGTGGCGAACTATGAGGAAGGCCTCAAGCAGCGGATGACTTGAAGGTGTGATAATGATTAAGAGCATACCTAAAGAATTTCAATGAATTTGAACATAACTTTTTTTTAACCGACTTCAAAAAATAAGGTTATTAACGCATCACACTCAGATCAGACCCACTAGATCTTGTATCTAGAACCTGTATCTAGGGTGACCGAAACATATATACAGAGACGAACAGCACACCTAGACCGAGAAACAAACATCGATATTCATCATATCAATATTCGGCCCGCCGGGAATCGAACCCAGGTGCACCCGTCCACGTCACTGTTAACTGAGCTACGGAGCAGTCAAAACTTGGTCGGTGAACTGTTTTAGTACAAACAGTTCACCGACCAAGTTTTGTACTGTTTTTTATTTTTCTTTTTAGACCTTAATTCGGTTAATGGAGCACAATTCCACATTCACCTGTAATTAGAGAGTTCCGAAACTTAAAACTCGATTCGCAAAACAAAAAAAAACCTTTTGAAGTGTTACCGTCTTTCCCGGCGATTGGCTTCAAAGAAATTCTTCAAATTGTTGTCTTTTGCAACTTTTTTATCGTATTTTGATTCGTATTAAAACCATCATTATTGAATTTACTACCTGACACTTATAATATACTAGAGGCTGCCCCGCGGTTTCACTCGCGCTGATTTCTCATTAACACAAAAATCCAGTTTTTTCGCGTTCCTATATTTACATTATAAACCTTCCTCTTGAATCTCTCTATCTATTAAAAAAAACCCGTTGCGTAGTTTTAAAGATCTAATCATACACTTACGTGCACACAGACAGCGGGAAGCGACTTTGTTTTATATTATGAACGAGCTTTCCCGGCTTACTTCGTTACGCCATAGATTATAATATACTACAAAAGACTTGGCTCTATAGACTATGTTCTTTTGACTGCCCAGAATGGCCGAATAAAAAACAAACAACAACAACAAACCAGCTGTCAAAATATGTAAACAACGGAAAAAATATTGCACCTTGGGTTACATTATTTGAGTTTAGGTAAGGATCCCTAATTTTTTTGAAAATCTAATATAGCCTATGACACTCGGGGTTAATGTAGCTTCCTACCAGTGAAATAATTTTTCAAATCGGTTCAGTATTTCCGGAGCCTATTCGTTATAAACAAACAAATCTTTCCTCTTTATAATATTGGTATAGATTGATTTCTCATTATCATCATCATCTCACCTAAAAGTCTTCTTCACCTAAAGTTCTTGTGAGCGACCCTCATCTAACCTTCTCGGTCATCTGACCACCTTATGTCCAGTATGTCTTTGTCAAACAGACGGCGCCTGACGCGGCGCTAGAACGTCGACTTGTAGTGTACTATGACAGTATTACCACATAATAAAAAGTACTACATAGAGTACGGGCACTCCTTGTCTCCCTCAGCAAGTGCGGGCCCCCGCGCTCGGTTACCTTTCAGTTACCGCTCAGTACAAATAGCACGTACACCAGTTCCGGCTGTGCGCGAAGCAACGCGCTTTTTTCTATGAAGTGTCCGAGGTGTGGTATTACCCTGCCACACAAAGCGCAGACGCTAGAACGCTCTGACGCCGGGCGCTTTGTGTGACGGGTAAAACTGTTACATAGTACGATTACTATAGCGCCGTCTTTTTGATAAATCCTTTGGTTTAGTCCATTATGTAAGAAAAATTTGTCGATAACAGCGTTATTATCACAAATAACAGTAGTGTCTATGAAAACAAAGAGGCTTACCAGTGGTTGACTAGGCGTGAACTGATTGCGCAGACAGTCGGACGTACAAGCTTTTAGTGAAAGCTGTTCAAATCTGGAAGCTGTCCATTAAGGAAGGGCTTAGGAAAATTTTGTAAATTCTTTGTTATATTAGAAAATACCTGAGGCCCTAGTATGAGTTTGCTAGCGAGTTTATGTATGAACTTTTTTTTGAAGTAAATAATTTTTCAATAGATTTATTTAGAGCAATTTATCCTTGAGCCTTGAGTAGGTAGACGCTCTCGCCTAAGACTCTCGTGGGTCACTGCTGGCATTGACTGAAAATCAGTGCTGTTGGCGAAAGCCTTCAGCAAATGCTGAGTTAGTGCCATTTTACAGCAACTGCGACACAATATACAAAACTGATTATGATTAGTTAGTATGCCATGTCTCTGTGATTAGTTGGTTGTTTTATTTATTATTTTATTTTGATTTACTGTTTTGTTGTTGTTTTTTTTGTGTACCATTTTATTGTATGTATGTGTCGACGTTGTTGTAAATAAATGTATCTTTCTTTCTTTCTTTATAGCTCAATGCGTAACTCAAAGTCGAACTCATACGTGGCCACTTTTAGCAACACTTTGTAGCTTTCTTTGGTCTTCAACCTAAAAGCTTTACAACAGTGCCCTAAAAATACTAGGCTACATTATCTAGTGTCATACAGTGCCACATTTTTGATATTTGCCTTAGTTTAGAAGATATACATTTTTATCGCGAATGGCGCTAGCATCGCTGTAAACTGGCTCTTAATCTTTTGAAATACGTAGCATAAACTTGCGCCAGACATGAAAATATTTAGTAAATATTAAAGGAACCCACCTTTAATAAACTCTGAGTAACATACATAAACTGAGAACTTTAATAAAAACCGCATCAAAATCTGTTCAGCCAAACGCGGAAAAAGTCGTTTCCTCTTTATAATATTGGTACAGATAGTAGGCAATAAGCTAACCAAGTAGGGTGGTTGTGCTATCTACTGTACAAGATCTTTCTCACAGTGTTATATAGCAAAGAAGCGATAAAAACCAGAGTTAACGGCTTTAATAAGGGAGGGCAATAATTTTCGCCCTAATCGTAAAGTGTTTACGTCTCGCCACCAGATGGTGCCTGAGAGAAGATTGTCAATACTTTCGTGTTATCGTTTGTTTCGGTGGAAATACACCTTTATTCAAAACCAAAAAAAGGTTGGTTTTTAAATTATTCGTTTGAAACATGAATTATCTCAGAACATCACCTCTAATAACAGCCCAGCTGATTGACTCAATGTATGAATAACACCCCTCTGTTTTTTCGTCGGGTGTTAAAAAGCTTTTTCTTGAGATTTCGACCCATGTTGCTCAGAGAAAAATTAAAAATTTGGTACTCCTATAACTCCTTAGTTGTTCTAAGGTTAGGCTAAGTGTTGCTAAAAGTGGCCACGTATGAGTTCGACTTTGAGTTACATAGAGTACGGGCACAATCTGTGTTTAATTTTGTTCTTTTAAGTAAGGACTCAAAAAATACTAAGCAAGATTATGTAGTGTCATACTGTGCCACATTTTTGATATTTGCCTTAATTAAGTTTTTTTTTTTTGAGAACGGCGCTAGCATTGCGGTAAACTGGCTCTTAAGGGCTTACACGGGTCGAAACTAGCGCCACTTCCGATAGATCAATACATAGTATAAAACAAAGTCGCTTCCCGCGTCTGTCCCTATGTGTGCATAAATCTTTAAAACTATGCAATACATTTTGATGCGGTCTTTTTCATAGATAGAATGATTAAAGAGGAAGGTTTATAAGTATAATACATGTACAAGATAGTAATAGGTTAGGCGGTACGAAGTTCGCCGGGTCGACTAGTTAATTAATATCTTCTAAACCATGGCCGAAATCAAAAATATGCGTCTTTGACTCCCTAGATAATATTATTTATAATTTTTAAGGCCCTGTTGTGTAGATTTCAGGTTTAAAATCTAAGAAATAAACCGTATGTTGCCTAAAGTAGCCTCTTTAGTTCCGTAAAAGAATATTTCTGAGATAATTATCTTAAAAGTTACACAACATTAAAATTTTAATCTAGGGAGTCAAAGACGCAAATTTTTGATTTTGGCCATAGTTTAGAAGATATTAATTATTTGGCAGTGTTGTGGACTGAGTAAGCGTGTACTCCCGGGTTCGATTCCCGGGCGTGGCGAATATTGATATGATGAATATCGATGTTTGTTTCCGGTCTGGGTGTGATGTTCGTCTCTGTGTGTGTTTCGGGCACCCTAGATACAGGTTCTTCCTAGTTAGGGGCTCTGAGTGTGATGTGTTATTATTATTATTATTATATTATATTATTTATCGAAGTGGCGCTAGTATCGTACTATTTCGCCCCTTAGAAAAGAAAGAAAGAAGAAAGAAAGAATATACATTTATTTCCATGGCACGATAAATAACATAGCATTTTGTACATACACGCGAGTGGCCAACACAGAAAAGAACAACAAATTCTAGGTACATAAGGCTGTTGTGTTGTAAACTTAAGTTGATGCCTTCCTCAGTTTTCAAATACCAAAGGGAGCTTTTTACAGTTTTGAAAGTACCTACTTCCGTTTCCCCTCCAATTTACTTTTTTTTATGGGTTCGTCAATACAACAGGAATTTGATGTTTTCCAGTGAGTCATCACATGAGTACTTGTGTTGGAACTTGGAACCCTTAACATAGACTGGTTAACCAATGGAGTAAAAATACATACTTATAAATAATTTATTTTGTACAAAAAAGGAAACCCGCCCTCAATAAACTGACACTTACATCTACTGAGCAGTTCGGATTTTTCTAAGTCGCTTAAAAAAGGTACTTGAACCTTTCCCTGCATGTAACAAATACTTAGCTGAAAACCGCATCAAAATCGGTTCAGCCAAACGCGAGATAATCGCGGACAAACATACATACATACAAACATGCATACCTGTATACAGGTCAAACTGATAACCTCCTTTCTTGAAGTCGGTTAAAAAACAAAGTCGCTTCCCGCGTCTATCTGTCTGTATGTATGTATGATTAGATCTTTAAAACTACGCAATGGATTTTGATTCGTTTTTTTTTAATAGGTAGAATGATTCAAGGGTAGGGTTAATTTATATCGTATAATGTGCATGCACAATATAGTAAAGCGGTACGAAGTTCGCTTATTCGTGCGAAAGATTCACAAAAAATCTTACAAAAGAATTACTTCAAGAATTTTGTGATTAAGAGCCAGTTTAACGCGATGCTAGATCCATTGGCGAAAAAAAATAATATCTTCCAAACTAAGGCAAATAGCAAAAATGTGGCACAGTATGACACTAGATTATGTAGCCTAGTATTTTTTGAGCACAGTAAAGTAGTCCTAACTTAAAAGAACAAAATTATACACAGATTGTTGCTAAAAGTGGCCACTTTAAGCATCACTTTGTAGCTTTCTTTGGTCTTTAACTTAAAAGCTATACAACAGTGCCCTAAAAATACTAGGCTACATTTTCTAGTGTCATACTGTGCCACATTTTTAATATTTGCATTAGTATAGAAGTTTTTTTATTTTTTTATTTGAGAATGGGCCTAGCATCGCTGTAAACTGGCTCTTAAGTTGATTAACTGCTATCAAGTGTCATCCATTTATCTATGATTTATTTTTCTATGCAATAATTAAAATTATCTTATTATCTTAAAGAGATAAAAAGCTATCCTAAAAATAGGTAATTAGCCTAAATACCGACATTATTACCTAATAGCAACATTACAGCGACGTGATTGTTGACAAAGTGATGAAATGTTGCCATACTTACATACAGACAGCCTAATTTTAACTTCCTAAAAACAACCAGTCAAGTGCGTGTAGTATCAATTGTAAAAGTAGAACTTGTTACCCGTTTTTTTTTCTACGCTGTAAAATCATTGCGAAATAGAGTAGATAGAGTCATTTGACAGAGGAGGGCTTGTTTGGAGGCGTCTCCAGGCGACTATTTGATTGTCGTAAGGCAAGGAAAAGATTTGTTTGCCTGAGCCAATTGGTGGGCATCCTGAACTACCTCGCCTCTCGCTGTATAGGATACTTTACCAAATAAGGTATCTATACAAATTAGATTAGATATTTAGTCTAATTGACTTTCAATAAGTGATATCTTGTATCCTATATTGAATAAAGAATTTTTGACTTTTGACTTGAATTTAGGTCTAAAAATTTAACACTACAAACAGTGCCTAAATAATGACATACATTTTGAATTTTCATGGTTTAGAAAAGATAATTATTATTAAAATACAAGAAAGAACACGTATATTTAAACTAAAATAACGGACGTTTCAGAATACGTTAAGCAAACAATAAAATTCAAAAATAGAAAATGGTTAGAGCTTTAACTACACTAAAATGTTCAATTTAGGAACAAATATTTACTGGCGATGGCGGTGTGTTTGAAAGAAAGTTAACTTTAACTTATAACGTCTTTTTTTGTACAATCATTGGAACTCTACTCTTCACAATAGTTTGTTAAAATTGTACAGTGGCGGTCTATGGTCTCTCTTCCTAGACTGTATTACCAAAGAACAAGAGCTATTTTGTAATGCAGAAATACCGGAAGTGTTACGCCGTCCTAGACCGCCATTGTACCAACTGTAAGTTTTTTAAAGAGAGGTAAATGGTTCATAGATCATGATCTGATCATTGATCTGGGTATTATCCTCTTATTTAAAAAATCACAAAAACTCATTATTGTTTCATTATTATGTCAAATTTCACGTTTTTGCGAGTTAGTCGTCAACTCGCTAACTTCTATAAACTCGCAAAAGCTTGCTACGCATTTTGATGCGGTTTATTTAAATATACTTAATAATAATAATAACACATCACACTCAGAGCCCCTAAGTAGGTAGAACCTGTATCTAGGGTGCCCGAAACACACACAGAGACGAACATAACACCCAGACCGGAAACAAACATCGATATTCATCATATCAATATTCGCCCCACCAGGAATCGAACCCAGGTGTACAAACTTCTCAGTCCACATCACTGCCAACTGAGCTACGACGGGGCAGTCAATCAATAGAAATCAAAGAATAGAATATCAATAGAATATAGAGTGAATCAATAGATTGGTTTATTGTTTAATACATGCACAGCACCGCCTCCGCCGCCGGCCGCCTCCGTAGCTCAGTAGCGTAGCGCGTTGCGCCACGGGACGGAAGGTTGTGGGTTCGATCCCCCGCAGAAAATACCACATATTGATTTCTCACAAAAATCACGTTGTGGTTGTTTTCGGTTGGATAGGACATTGCAGGCTTGAATTACCTGATTGTCTGAAAAGTAAGATGATTCCGTGCTTCGGAAGGCACATTAAGCCGTTGGTCCCGGCCGCAGTAGTGGTCGTTATAACCGCGGCGACAAGCTGGCCCTGCGTCACGTTGGTAATAAAGCATAAAACTGGGCTAAACGTGGGTCCGGCTCTCAAGCAGGTGCCTCTGCCTAACCTATCGGGGAATAAAAGGCGTGAGATTATGTGTTACATGCACAGCATAGTAATAGGTTTGTGGTACGAAGTTCGCCGGGTCGACTAGTTCTTTTATATAAAAATAAGCTTATGAAATTCACAATTCCCGGCACAGCTAATGTAGCACCACCTGAGAAAAAAAATCTTCTAAACTAAGGCAACTATCAAAAATGTGAAACAATATTCCACTAGATGATGCAGCCTAGTATTTTTAGGGCACTGCTGTATAACTTTTAAGTTAAAGGCCAAAGAAAGCTTCTGATTGTTGCCAAAAGTGGCCGTATTTAGCAACATTTGTTCTCTAACCATTATCTAGTGGAATACTGTTTCACATTTTTGATATTTGCCTTAGTTTAGAAGATATTTGTTTTTTTTCGCCGGTGGCGCTACTTTAGCTGTGCTATGGCTCTTAATTAGTAGCTAATTAGCGTAACAAACAGAAATGTAGCTTAATGATGATCCTTCACAAATATGAAGAGGGGAACTGAGGAAAGCTAATTGTCGGAATAAACAACGTAAACAACGTTAAATACCGCAAACAATGGGGAGCAATGCTTCAGTTTCAACAACGCTCGGAGAAACGTAACGTATAACGTAAATGCTACGTTTTAATAGTCGGCGCACACTGAAGCTTTGATGCGTGGCGGACCTATTTAGACTAACGCTTTTTTTTTAAATTTAAATTTGACAATCGAACACTTTTTTCTGTCTTATTGAAATTTGAAAATGATACAGCGCTAACAATACGATTGTTCCGTGAAATTATTTGTGAAATAGATAGTTAAATAATTTGTATTATTATTTTTACCACAGAACAAGGAAGATGCTCTCTCTCTCTAAATAGAAATCGCGAGTAGGCGGAGCCCGCGTGCCTATCATTAGCTCTGCAGTGCCTATGCGTAGTTTTTGACAAATTTGATATGCTCAGTTGCTTTATGCTTCTTGTAAACAAACCACCAGGAAAAATATGAAAAAAAACCCACTAAAATGCCATATTGTGCTGTGTTGGAATGAAAAAATTAAAGTTGGGGACTTAAAAGTACTAATTATGCCGTATCATTACATCGGTAAGTAATATTTCACTGTATTTTTAAATAAATTTGAAATTATACATGAACAAGAAAACAAAACCATAAGTGAGAAAATGAAAACACCCTAATTAAAGAGCAGTAAAATTGAATTTTCATTGAAGCCTGTGAGTCCTGTGACTGTGACTGTACCTTCTTAGCGTTCTTCTTTATCTATGGTATTAGACTCATGACTTTTTCTAGAACATTTTGACAACAGTATAATGGAAATCAGTTAGAGATTGCTCAACATTATGAAAATCTATCGATAATTTTCTATGATAAAAATCTATCGATAATAATAATTTTCAGTGAAAAAAAAAAAAAGGTATTCGCTTCGACTTGAAAACCTCTACCTTTTTTTCGGTTTAAAATGTGATTTACTTTAAAGTTAAATTCTTGAATACGAATGAAATTATATGAATCTTTCAACTTAGACTCTTGCGTATGAATTAAATTATATTAGCATCATCATCATATTACAATAATGTTGTAATATGTAAAAAATAAAGTCGCTTTCCGCATCAGTCCTTAGGTATGTTTAAATATTTAAAAATACAGCGGATTTTAATGCGGATTTTTTAATAGATAGAGTGATTCAAGAGAAAGGTTTATAAGTATAAAACATGCACGTTCTAATAATAGGTTAGGCGGTACGAAGTTTGCCGGGTCGACTACTATTGTATAAAGACAAGTCGTCACTCTTATAGTGTGCTATATTTTATTTTTCTTTTCATTTATTTACATCCTGTGTAACTGGATCACCTTGGGCCAAGCTCAGAACCTAATACACTTAAGCATAAACTTGAAGATGGAGCCATCATGAAAGCTTCTTAAGCTAAGAGGAGTTTCAATAAACAATACCTAGAGAAGAAAAAATGCTAAATATTATGTATTAAAAAAACCAAGATTAGTTAAGAGTTTAAGTCAAGTAATAAATAAGCAAGTACTTCGATATTAAATAAGATATTATTGTTGCTTGTTTTATTGGTCTATCAACCCATCCACCTAAATTGTTTACTTTGGTTAAAATAAAGCTTCATTTAAAGTACAGTACTTACTTCAAAATTAATAATGCGAATGCAGATTCGCTAATTGTCGATTTCACGGAAACACCTGAATCAAAAATCATAATTCTACTAAATTAAGCATGCAGAAAATGCACTTAACCTCCTTAAATACATATCGTCTTCCGTCGCTTGGGAATACGACCGTTGTCGAACAGTGACGAAGATTTCTATGCGCATTATAACTTTTGCAGTACTGTAGGTATATACAATTTTATAACTAAACACATTTTTATCTCTGAATCTCTATTTATGCGAAGCATAACTGTTGAATACAAAACGACATTGGAAATAAATAAAAATTAAACTGTACACTAAAATAAACTTTGTTCTATGAGCGACTGGTTTTTTCATATTATAATACCAATACATCGCCAATCACCAAGAAGGCTGTTTGCGTAGAAAACACATAGATTTTCGTATAAAAAAGTAATTGTTAACTGTAGCCATATGAAATATAGTTGTATATCGATAGGTTTTTCTCATCGACAAACTTTCTCCCGCAATATGTACATCCCTAGCTTAGTTTTTCATTTTTCGACGTAGCCATCTAGTGTTTAGTAGCGGTAGTACAAAAGCTGTAGTTCCATCTAGCGTCGAATAGTAAAACTAGGAACAATGCGTGAGGATTTTAAAGCAAAGAGGATGTATAGCTTTCTACCATGTCTTTGGAAAAACCTAATTTCATTCTTTTATCATATGTATGTCATCATTATCTTAAGTATTTCATAATTGTTATTTGATTTTGATCTTTGTTTATTTGTGAAAAAGGTTCATAGTCTACTTCAAAGTTTTGTGATGTAGATCTTTTCGGCTTTGTCGTTAATCACCAATGGTAGCTTGGATTTCATAGTGAGCGTTTGGTTTATATGTGTGAGTTTGGACACACTGGTTTTAGTACTAAAAGCTCATGATGCTATTTCTATTGTATTCTCTTGTTCTGTGATTTTTACTTAATTGACTTGACTTCACTTCATTGGAGTATTTTGCCAGTGTCAAGTTCACAAATTAGATTAAAAGAGTGGGCTTAAAGCCCGGCAACGTTGTACGGTTATTATAAGTTTATTCGATTATTGTTTTAAAGCCCGCTAACAAAACACGTGATTTCGGAACCAACGTTAAAACAATAAACAAAATAATTTGTATCTTTCGGCACTACTTACGTTAAAAAATGTTTACATAAAAATATTTTGAGTGTTTTCTTTTCCAGATAATTATTGTGATATCACTTAGCACGTAAATCAAACATAAATTTCCTGTTGTTTAGACCTGTTATGTAACTTTAATTTCTATTGTATGTAAATTTAAGTGAAAAGTAAATGGTTATTTTAGAAATGATCATAATTGTCATGTAATTTCCGCCTTCTGATGCTGTTGCTAATGAGGTGCCCTATTCGTGTTTCCAGTTTTCCTTCGTTCATCTTTAAGCATATCAGTAGCAGCCGTACCTAATTCACTCTTACGTAAGGTAATTAATACTAGACGTCCGTGCTCCATCGCGACCGCCACTCGAATGCCACTCAAAACGCAAAACCAACCCTCTTTTGTTTTTATTTTTTCGAGAAGCGTTCTCTATTCAAAAAAAAACAGCCAATACGGAACGGGTGAGTACACTCTGCTCATTGGCCGACGACCTCCCTCTGGCGGGAAAAAAGAGTAAAAAGTCTAGATGAGTGATTCTGTCTTGCTTCCTCTGGGGAGATTAAGGGTTTTTTGTCTCTGTCGTTTTTTTAGTTTTAATTGCTCCGTTGAGAGGATGTGTAAGGGTTGAGATTCTTGAGTGTTGCACGTGCAAACATTGCGCTCTGTGCGGTTGAATGGGGGAGTTTTAAATGCCGTATTTATGTCATCGGCGAATCAGCCATGTTTGTTAACTTTAACGTAAGAGTTCAGATTCTTAGGATTTTTAAGAGAATTTCTTAAGAGCCAGTTTACAGCGATGCTAGCGCCAGTCGCGAAAAAAATTAATATCTTCTAAACTAAGGCAAATATCAAAAATGTGGCACTGTATGACAGTAGATAATGTAGCCTAGTATTTTTTGAGCACAGCAAAGTAGTCCTAAGTAAAAAAAACAAAAAAAACATAGATTGTTGACAAAAGTGGCCACTTTTAGCAACACTTTGTAGCTTTCTTTGCTTTTCAACCTAAAAGCTGTACAGAAGTGCCCTAAAAATACTAGGCTACATTATCTAGTGTCATACAGTGCCACATTTTTGATATTTGCCTTAGTTTAGAAGATATTAATTTTTTTCGCGAATGGCGCTAGCATCGCTGGCTCTTAATTAAAATTTCCTTTTTAGGGATTTGATATTCATTCATTCTAAGACAATATTATTATAGGCGGTTTTTTTTTTGTTGTGGAGCAAACATGGTGTGGTAATCATCAGTGTGGAGTGGAATTTTTGCTAAGTGATAGACAAACACTGACAGTATGGCGAGTTTAGTAACTCTACATTATGAAAGACGACAAGAAAAAAGACGGTTGAATTAAAATAGGTGTATTTCGTTAACTGGAGGTAAAAGACCTCTTAGTATTACAAGTATCTATGTTTGTTTCCAGGCATGGCTGGATTATTTTGTTCTTTTTCATTAAAAAAAAAACACACGTTAGAATTTCGAATTTAAAATAAAAAAAGAACTCAATCCTCATTCACAATGACCTTTCCAACCGCACTTTCCTTAGTTTCAAAGAAAATTCTAAAATTCAATTATCGCCTTGTGCTTGCGTGCAGCCGCATAATAAAGGGACTGTGCTAGCAACATTTCCTGCCAATTCCGTAAGGGTGGATTGCCACTAAACGTTTTAGTAGGCGGCGAGTAACGCTGGCTGACACGCAAAACTTTAATTATTAAAAAAAAAAGTTTCTAAGGTTTCGTAGTGAAAATAGGAACACTTTTCAAAAAAAGTTGGACCTGGGGTCGTATGCGTACCTTATTTTGATAGCCACTATTTTACGTATAGTGGCGGTCTAGGACAGCGTAACACTTCCGGTTTTTTGTATTGCAAAATAGCTCTTGTTCTTTGGTAATACAGTCTAGGGCTGAAGAAACCATTGACAAATCTGTTACGGCCTCCTAGACTGTCACCTGTATAATAAATACTAGAATAAAAATTGCTCCGCTTTAGGTAATTTTTGGATTTTGGATCGGTACATACTTCATGATTTAATTAGGTCTGAATTTTTCGTTACAAGGCCAAATGCTATATTTTTAAACCCGAGCTATATCGAACCTACATATATAAACTGTCAGATTTATAAATTTTCGTGATAATTATTAAACAAAGAGTTTTTTGGTCCCTTATTCTATAAGTATTTCTTGGAAGCGTCAGATCCAAATGATTTGTTCTTCGTTCCCTACATCCAGAGATCACAAGTATTCCGTTGCTTTGAACTCTGAATTGTTCTTGGAACTACATGGGAGGTGGATTATAGCAGCCGCAGCAGCTAGCACATTGTAGCGACCAATTATCTATGTCTTATCGCGATCAACACCACAAAATCTAGAATTTTTCATCTTATAATCAACTAGAGGCTGCCTCGCGGTTTTTCCCGCGCAGATTTCTCATAAACACAAAATTACCGTTTTTTCCCGTTCCCGTGGGAATTTCGGGAAAAAAATTTCTTAGTGCTCACCTACACTCCCCAAGGAACCCACGTGCCAATTTTCAGCTTTCTACGCCCAGAAGTTTCGGCTCTGCGTTGTCTGTCAGTCAGTCAGTAACGGAAGAGTTTTATATATATTGATTTGATAAATTGTTTTATTTCCAAAGTAAATACCAGTAACTCAAATAAATAGAAAATTTCAAAAAAAGATGACACTTTGATAAGACCTTTATAGAGCATTTTCCAGTTTTAAAATTTAGAAACATGTTTTTATTTATTAATACCTTTCATTAGTTATTATACAGGAAGGCGGTCAGAAATTAAAGGAGCAATTCAGCTCACCATACCTTACAACTTTTCCCGTGTTATCCGTATAATAATTGAATTGTTGAAAACCCTTTCTATTTCTTTTCAGGAACATAGCAGTGATCAGCCAGCCAAAGCAGGACGGCAACAACACTCTAGAGGCTGTCCCGCTCCCGCACAGAGAAACTTGCCACAGATTAGAATACTTGGTAGAGCGACAGAAGCAGCTTTGTTTGCTGAGTGAAAAGATGATTCAGGTAATTACTTAAACTTTTTAACCGACTTCAAAAGAGGAGGGTTCTCATTCTGACCTGTATTTTTTTTTACTCATCACACTCAGAACCCCTAATTAAGAAGAACCTGTATCTAGGGTGCCTGCAACATATACAGAGACGAAAATTACACCCAGACCGAAACAAACATCGATATTCATCGTACTAATGTTCGACCCACCGGGTCTCAGGTGCACACGTTTACTCAGTCCACATCACTGCCAGCTGAGCCACGGAACAGTCAAAGTATTGTATGTGTGACTTGCGTGATTATCTCGGGTTTAGCTGGACCAATTTTGTTGCGGTTTTCACCAAAGTAATTGTTACAGATAATAAAACAATTGAAACTCGTCTCTTATCTAGTCTGACAGAATAAATTGTATGGGATTGTGCTTTCGGTTGATAGTTTCTTTTTAGTGGTCTGATTTGACAGTGGCAAAATTGTGATTCGGTGGGTAATTTTTCTGATTTCGAGGGAGACAAAATATTAGTGGTCAGTTTTTTGGAAATTGTTATCTTTTGAAGTGGGCCAAATTATAATAATAATAATAATAACACATCACACTCAGAGCCCCTAACTAGGAAGAACCTGTATCTAGGGCGCCCGAAACACACACAGAGACGTACATCACACCCAGACCGGAAACAAACATCGATATTCATCATACCAATGTTCGCACCGCCGGGAATCGAACCCAGGTGCACACGCTTACTCAGTCCACATCACTGCCAACTGAGCCACGGAGCAGTCTGAAAATTTATATTTAAATACAGAATTAGCTCTTTTGTATGGTTTTTAATTATGAAGTCTCTAGGTCAAATAAAAAAAAAATGGCACCGAAGACAGACAAATCTGTTCACTTTGTAGAAATGCTCTTAGTAGATATATAGTAGACTACTATTTCTCAGTAACGACACGACTCATCCTCAAAGCTGTGCCATACAAGTGAGAGACCAGTTTAAATTGTTACCCTCATTGTATCTGCGCCGCACCTTAACATATGTGCGATGGGCCTTAAATAAATCTATTTATCAATTAAAACCATATTTAGCGACCCTTTCCGGTTTATCCATGAAAATCGAATCAAACAAAATGTGATCCGTGGTTAAGGAGTTAGCGGAAAAACAAACAACAAGAGAGCAGATATTGCGATTGTTTGCCGGGAATCGGGCTCTGACCTCCGAAGACAGTGTAAGTACTCTACATCTCTTCCAACTGTCATTAACCGACGAAAAAAAGGAGAAGGTTCTCAATTCGACGCGTATATAATATAAACATATTTTAGGAGTTAATAGAAAAAATCCTTACTATTTAATGCTTTTCAGTTTTTTCGGCGGTTTAATCTATACCAATATTATAAAGAGGGAAGATTTGTTTGTTTGTTTGTTTGTAACGAATAGGGTCCGGAAATACTGAACCGATTTTAAAAATTATTTCACTGGTAGGAAGCTACACTATCCTTGAGTGTCATAGGCTATATTAGATTTTCAAAAAAAATAGGGATCCTTACTTAAACTCAAATAATGTAACCCAAGGTGCAATATTATTTCCTTTGTTTACATTTTTGACAGGTGGTTTGTTGTTGTTGTTCGTTTTTTTATTTGCCCATTCTGGGCAGTCAAAAGAACATAGTCTATAGAGCCAAGTCTTTAGTAGTATCTCATATTATATGGCGCAACGAAGTAAGCCGGGAGAGCTCGTTTTTAAATAAAAAGTTTTTATTTCCAAAGACGTTTTTTCAATGAAATTAAAAAGAAATCAAACGACAGTGAAAAGTTATAATTAAGTTACATTAGTAAGCATCAATAGCCGGGCAATAAAATAAAGCAAATCATTACTTTCCTTCGCAATAAAAACCTTTATAAAAGAGCGGCAGCGTCAAGGGTGGCTGTAAAAACTAAATAAAAATGCTTACATTTTAATGGGACCAATTAAATGACGTGGACCGACTTAATTAAGCATTTACGAACCGTAGGTATTTAATGGCACCCTGATTTAATAACCGTTTATTTCGTTTTTAGAGTTCCTTGCTTACTTTTAGGCGTAAACAGCCACATAAAGTAGTTATAATATAATAGACTTGTCTTTATCGTTAGACTACTTTAAAATCACGAATTCGTGGATCAAATAATAGATTTAAGGGGCAATAATGATAGCCATTTCGATTATGCGAAAACAATGTAAAAATCCATTGAAATCTTGTAGATTCTAACAATTATCTCATTAATAACCTATTCAAGTTCTAGTTTAATGTTATTAGGATTCTGCTTAGGCTCTAATTCATATAATTGTTTATAATATTAAACTAGAACTTGATTGGGTTATTTTTGAGATCATTGCTATGATTGGGAAGATTTCGACGGATTTAAAAAAAATGGCAGATGATAACTTATTTCCAGGATAGGCCTTTAAACCTCGTCTATTGATTTTGACTGGTAGTTTTGTAGTGCACAAATGTTAACCGATATCGATAAAAAAAATTGTATATTCATATGAACGGAACCCTTTTGTTCTCAAGTTGATTTCGCACTTGACTCATCATTTGATTTCGAATTCGGAACAAAAGACTTCTTTGAATGCCTCTTTATGTTTTTTATTGGCTAACTTTGCAGTAAACTTTCATTCTTTATCGATTGACAATTCAAGTGATTCATTCATTTGGTATGTATTGCTGAATTTTCTGTTTTCACTCGAAAGATTGAAACTTGAAAACTTTTACCTTTTAAAATTAAGATTCATCGCAGTCATAAAACGTGCTGGACATAGGTCTCTTCCACGATCGCCTTAAGAACAAAATTTGTGCAGTGGGATTTGCCGATATCACCACGCTTGGCGTTAAAGTTAATTAAATCAAACGTATAGTAATGTATGAGACCGTTTACGGAGACGCGTTGGCACAGTCAATGCGGGCGACGCCGCAGGCCCCACAGCGGTGCCCGCGTCGTTCAACGCTTCAAGATCAAAACATAGGCTTATGTTCGATATCGTACAATGAGTCGCGACGGCGCGCGCCTGCTCGACGCCCCGCGGAACGCGCCGCGTTTCCGTAGATGAGGCCTAAACGCTAGGTACATCTCTCTTTACACACAGTGTCAAAACTTCGCGCAAAAATCCATAATTATGATGATTTTGATATTTGTGCGGTTTTTGAAGGAATTTTAATTAATACGATACCTTTATGCATTCCAGGTGATACAGACGGGAGCAACGCAAGCCGTGGAAGAGTGCCAGCACCAGTTCCGCAATAGTCGATGGAACTGCAGCACCGTGGAGTCGCCATCACCTACTTCTAATGCCACCGATATCTTTGGTGGTGTACTACAGCTAAGTAAGTATTAGTGGGCGCCCTGCTGCTTCGCCAGCGAAATTTCCCTTGAAACAGCTAAATTCCAATTTTCCTGTGGGAATTTCGGGACAAAAGTAGCCTATGTCCTTTCTCAGGCTCTAGACTATCCGTATACCAAGTTTTATTTAAATCGGTTCAGTAGTTTCTGCCTGAAAGCAAGATGCAGATAGACAGAGTTATACTTTCGTATTTATAGTTAGTATTGGACATTTATGGATATAAAGAGACGATTCCACAGTGCTGAACAGAGTGTACACGAAAATAGTGTCTATCTAGCTTAACGCTACATTGCCGTCTGTTTGACAAAACCTTAAGAGCCAGTTTACAGCTATGCTAGCGCCATTCACGAAAAAATGAATTTCTTCTAAACTAAGGAAATATCAAAAATGTAGCACAGTATGACACTTGATACTATCTTGCTTAGTATTTTCTGAGCACAGCAAAGTAGTCCTAAGTAAAAATAACAAAAGAGTCCACCGATTGTTGCCAAAAGTGGCCATTTTTAACAACACTTTGTAGCTTTCTTTGGTCTTCAACCTAAAAGCTATACAGAATTGCCCTAAAAATACTAGGCTACATTATCTAGTGTCATACTGTGCCACATTTTTAATATTTGCCTTAGTTTAGAAGATTTTCATTTTTTCGCGAATGGCGCTAGCATCGCTGTAAACTGGCTCTTAAGGTTTTGTCAAACAGACGGCGCTATGGCGTTACGCTAGATAGACACTATTTTCGTGTATTCATACAATACGGCTGACGGCTGCAAAAGTGCTCGACCGTTGACGTTCAGTCGATGGTCTATATAAACCAACTGGAGGCTGCCCCGCGGTTTTTCCCGCGCAGATTTCTCATAAACACAAAAATCCTGTTTTTTCCGTTCCCGTGGTAATTTCGGGAAATCCCTTCTTAGTGCTCACCTACACTCCCCAAGGAACCCACGTGCCAATTTTAAGCTTTCTACGCCCAGTAGTTTCGGCTCTGCGTTGTCTGTCAGTCAGTCAGTCAGTCAGTAACGGAAGAGTTTTATATATATTGATACTAGAGGCTGCCCCGCGGTATTTCCCGCGCAGATTTCTCATAAACACAAAAATCCCGTTTTTTCCCGTTCCCGTGGGAATTTCGGGAAATCCTTTCTTAGTGCTCACCTACACTCCCTAAGGAACCTACATGCCAAATTTCAGCTTTGTACGCCTAGTAGTTTCGGCTCTGCGTTGTCTGTCAGTCAGTCCGTCAGTCAGTCAGTCAGTCAGTCAGTCAGTAACGGAAGAGTTTTATATATATTGATTATAAAGAGGAAAGATTTGTTTGTTTGTAACAATTAGGCTCCGGAAAGACTAAACCGATTTAAAAAATTATTTCGCTGGTAGGAAGCTACACTATACTACGTGAGTGACATACTTAGGCTCTATTAGATTTTCAAAAAATTTGGGGATCCTTACAAACTCAAATAATGTAACCCAAGGTGCAATATTTTTCCGTTGTTTACATATTTTTACAGGTGGTTTGTTTTTTTATTCGCCCATCTGGGCAGACAAAAGAACATAGTCTCTAGAGCCAAGTTTTTGAAGTATCTATATTCTATGGCGTAACGAAGTAAAGTAAGCTGGGATAGCTCGTACTAGATACACATATTGACTGCCTCCGTGGTTCAATGGATAGTAACATCGACTCCGACGCGGGAGCACCGGGTTCTGCGCTGCGGCTCGCCATATGTGCACTTAGCCTTAGAACAGCAGAACTGTTTATTTTCACACGTCTTAGTTGCGGAGTCGATTCAATGTTCTAGGCGTCGATTGATCTCCTCAATTTGTTTACATCATCAGCTAACAGGTAGCTTTACCAGATTAAGAAGGTCTTCGTTTTAGTGGGAATGTGAGGGTAGTTGGAAGTCAATTTAAATTGGGAAGGAAGTTCGTTGAACCGGGATGCTTGCAAGTGTATTTTCGGTTGATTTTTCTATGCCAGTTCAGTGATAATGGTTTTGTGATGGTTTTTTTTACCCATATTATTTTACTCTGTTATTGACGAAATCGGGTTCTATTTCTCTAGAAAAACGAAACGATCGTTTCGGTTGCAAAGTGCTTTGTGCGCCGGTAGACGCAGGTTAGGCAGCCACTCCACAAGGTGGTCAAACGACCAGGTGAAGGTTGCGGGTGTACATAAGGGTAGCTTAGACCGGTCACTATGGCGATTTGTGAGGAAGGCATTTGTTTAGCAATGGACGGCTCGAAAAGGCGGCATAAAAACCCATTTTCTACCATGAGAGACGTGAAGGCGACTAAGGGAACAGCCAAAGGACGGGCTACCTACTGCGAGTGCCAACCAAGCCCTATAAGATGATAATTATTATTATTTGTACTTATTCCAGAATCCCGTGAGTCAGCCTTCGTGCACGCACTATCTTCGGCTGCCCTCACGCATGCAGTGGCTCGTGCGTGCAGCCGGGGCGAGCTGACCGAGTGCTCCTGCGACGGTCGAGTACGGAAACGAGCGCCGAGGCATTGGCAGTGGGGTGGCTGTTCTGAGGTTTGAGGCTTTGAGACTATTATACACTTACTAATTTGAGACTATACACTATCCGTCTTATTCATAAAGATACAGTAGATTTTAAGTAGCGTTACTGGAGGTCTACTTCTCTGGATTGTTGTATGGTAAATACGTGACATCCAGTCTAAATTGACATACGTCAAATAACTAAAATGCTCTTTAACTTTTTATGAATAAGAGGGTATATATGTTAAGGTAAATGTGAATAATCGGGAATTATGCATAATTACCGGTTATTATTAATAATTACCAACGCACGCGGTCAATGTGATAAATTATTCACATTGACCGGTAATTATGCATAATTTCCATGCAACCGAGGTAAATGTTGACACAAGCTTAAAGACCCTATTATATTGGCTGACGCCTAGCTCCCGACTGGTAGTGGCGAGGTAGTGTAATAACATATTTGGAGTAAGGACCCCACCGCCAGGCGACTAGGCGGTCCCGACCGCCCTAGCTCCCTAGCTAGGCACCTACATAGAGATGCAAGGTGGTTCGAATATCGATATTTTTAACGAGTTATTTTTAGGAGGGAAATATTTGATAAGTATTCTATAATATCTGTGTGTTTGATATCGATTTAATATATTAGCTGCGATATTATCTACAATATCAGTTTTCCGATAATTCGATGCTACTTTATTTTTAGCCCCGGACGAAAACATTTTAACGTGTGTATCTGTCTATCTGTGTAACTATCAGTGGCATCGTAGAGTCCAAACGGCTGAATCGATTTTCGTTTAGTTTTTTTGTATCATAGATAATTTCAGCCCGAGTGTTCTTAGCCATGTCTCATGAAGATCTGATCTGATCTCATGATTGAAAGTATATGGTAAGGTAACCATGACCTGATCGGCCGTTTGAAGATGATCAGCTCTTGAATAATGGATGAGAGGATCTAACTACCTTCTATTTGTCCTATCGATTTAAAATTTGGTACAGTGTTACTTCAATGATATTGAAAGTATATGGTAAGGTCTGGCGAATCGCTCCCGGGCGCTGAGCTACCTCACCGCCAGTGGTGCACCCTAAACAGGATCCGTACGGGCCATGGGCGAAGCGCGCAGTACAAGCACATGTGCGGCTGGACCGAGTCTCCCCGCTGCGACTGTGGCGCGGAGTTCCATACCGTGGAGCACATCGCGCGCGACTACCCCCGGCAAGCTTACCCCGGCGACGCTGATGACTTCGTCACTCTTCCGGCCGACGCAGCCAACTGGCTAAGAAACCTGGACATTTGCCTTTGACATGCTAGTACTAGCATAGTACTAGCGTATTCAGTGCAGCCATACGAATAAATAAATGGTAAGGTAACCATGACCTGATCGGCCGTTTGAAGATGATCAGCTCTTGTATAATGGATGAGAGGATCTAACTACCTTCCATTTGTCCTATCGATTAAAAAATTGGTACAGTGTTACTTCAATGATATTGAAAGTATATGGTAAGGTGACCATGACCTGATCTGCCGTTTGAAGATGATCAGCTCTTGAATAATGGATGAGAGGATCTAACTACCTTCCATTTGTCCTATCGATTTAAAATTTGGTACAGTGTTACTTCAATGATATTGAAAGTATATGGTAAGGTCTGGCGAATCGCTCCCGGGCGCTGAGCTACCTCACCGCCAGTGGTGCACCCTAAACAGGATCCGTACGGGCCATGGGCGAAGCGCGCAGTACAAGCACATGTGCGGCTGGACCGAGTCTCCCCGCTGCGACTGTGGCGCGGAGTTCCAGACCGCGGAGCACATCGCGCGCGACTACCCCCGGCAAGCTTACCCCGGCGACGCTAATGACTTCGTCACTCTTCCGGCCGACGCAGCCAACTGGCTAAGAAACCTGGACATTTGCCTTTGACATGCTAGTACTAGCATAGTACTAGCGTATTCAGTGCAGCCATACGAATAAATAAATGGTAAGGTAACCATGACCTGATCGGCCGTTTGAAGATGATCAGCTCTTGTATAATGGATGAGAGGATCTAACTACCTTCCATTTGTCCTATCGATTAAAAATTTGGTACAGTGTTACTTCAATGATATTGAAAGTATATGGTAAGGTGACCATGACCTGATCTGCCGTTTGAAGATGATCAGCTCTTGAATAATGAATGAGAGGATCTAACTACCTTCCATTTGTCCTATCGATTTAAAATTTGGTACAGTGTTACTTCAATGATATTGAAAGTATATGGTAAGGTCTGGCGAATCGCTCCCGGGCGCTGAGCTACCTCACCGCCAGTGGTGCACCCTAAACAGGATCCGTACAGGCCATGGGCGAAGCGCGCAGTACAAGCACATGTGCGGCTGGACCGAGTCCCCCCGCTGCGACTGTGGCGCGGAGTTCCAGACCGTAAATGCGCGGCGTCGGCGGTGCGGCGGCGTCGTCTGTTTGAGCGCTTATATTATTGTTTTTAATTTTTATTGTTCATTATTTTAGTTCTACCAATTTTTGACTGATTATTCGTTAATTCTATTCTTAAGAGTTATTATTATAATAATAAGAGTTTAAAAATGATTTTATTTTTATTCAATAAACACACTAGAGTTGAGAAGAGTGAAATACGACAAGTTGCAGCGTTTTTTATTTAATTTTGTTGTCTAAAAATTTTGTTCATTAACAGTTTTACAAAAAAATTCTAATCAATTTTCTTTTCTTATCTTAAAAGAAACACTCAAAACTGATGAATATAAACGTATTTTATTACATTTACTAATGGGGACTGGGAATTATTAATAATTACCGGTAAATGTGATTAATTCAGTGGTTTTTATTACATTTACCGCAAGTGCCGGGAATTATTAATAATAACCGGTTATTATGCATAATTACCGCATTATTCACATTTACCGTAACATATACTTAAAGACTTACCCTGTTATTCGTAAAAAGTTAAAAAGCATTTTAGTTAATTGACATATGTCAATTTCAACTGGATGTCACGTATAAATTTACCATACAACAAACCAGAGAAGTAGACCTCCAGTAAAGCTACTTAAAATGTACTGTATCTTTATGCATAAGACGGTTACCCTTTTATTCATAAAAAGTTGAAGAGATCTGAAAGACGTCCACCGCTCAGTTTTCGAGTGGCAACCGCGATCCGGATGACGCAGAGTAGTCAGACCCCCCACAAAGTGGTCAGACTACCTGGTGAAGGCTGCGGGAGTACACTGGATGAGGCTCGCTCAAGACTGGTCGCTGTGGCGATCGGTGGGGGAGGCCTGTGTGCAGCAGTGGACGTTTATTGGCTGTAATGATGATGAAGATAGATAGATAGATAGATAGATAGATAGATAGACTCTTTATTACAATCAATAAACTTAAAATATTACAATATTCTTAAATTAAAACATTGATTGCAATGGGCGGCCTTATCGCTTAAAGCGATTTCTTCCAGGCAACCCATTGTTAAGATAAAATAGACAACAGAAAAAGTACGGTGGGTTGTTTCAGTAAATAAAAAAATAAAATAAAAAAAGTAAAATAATATTTAAAAAAAATGAATTATTTTTAACCATAACGTTTTAAACTACATAAACATAATTATTTACAAAAAATACTAAATATAAACTACATAAATAATTATTTATTATAAAAAATATTTTGATACTCCTACATACTATATACGTACATATATAAAATACATACATATAATATATATATATATATATAACATTAAATAAACATCATAATTGATTATTCAGGGTGACGGCAACTTCGATGTCAACGACAAAAGATGTGAGGTAGCAAAGAGATGAAAGACTAGCACAGTGAGAGGTAGTGAGCCTTTACTGCTTCCTTAAACGTAGCTATGGATCGAATTTGCCTGATGTTGATAGGTAACAAATTCCACAGCCTGACCGCTTGTGAAGTGAAAGATTCGTGGTAAAATTTGGATGATTGAGTAGGCGTTTTTAAGGTCAGTGAGTAAGTCTGTCGAAGGGAACGGGAATGAGAAGATACATAGCCATTTAACTATATTTTTAGTATTCTTACTTATACTACTTTATTTTTATTATAACAGGACATAAGATACGGCGAGATGTTTGCCCGCGACTTCATAGATTCCAAAGAGAACAAAGATACAGAAGAGGGACTTATGAATCTCCACAATAACGAAGCTGGGAGAAGAGTGAGTATTACTATTATCCTAGCTCTGCAAGTATTGGATATGCCTCCCTCAAGGATGTTCATAAGGACAACCGTTTAGGCTGATTTGTGCCATAATCGTTTCACTTTGCAGGCGGTTGGCGATCGCAGTAAAGCCCTTCTAGTTTTTCAAACCCTTATTTGGGAGGAATTGGGAGCCCTCACGCCAGTTCCTCTTTGCTCTGTCTAAATTGATGGTTGTTCAAAAGTGTTGACAAAAGCTGACGATGGGGCGCGCGTTGCGCAAAGCATTCTCAACATAGTTTGTCCAAGTAGTAGTGGTTACTTTGGTGTTCAAGAGATAACTCTTTTAAAGAACGCCTGTCTATCGGTTGTAATGATGAAGAATGCTGAAGAATGATGAAGAATGATGAAGAATGATGACTATAAGTAGGTTTATAGTTCCTCTCCCAAAACAGTTAGTCACTCCGGGGGAGTATGACAATTACCCTCTTACAACAAAAGATTGCCTTGATACATAGAAAACTTGAAGAAGGTGTAAAGAGGAGGCCTCTGTCTATTGACACAGCGCGCGAAAAGCCCAAGTCCACGGCGGCAAGTGCATACAAACAAATGACAATCAAAAAAATTTGTCACTTGTTTATTTTATATTTTGTTGAGAAGCTGTATTCGATTTGACTGTCAATCAATCCACTTTTTATAAATCTTTCAATCATTCTTAGAAGGCAAAGTCATCCCGTCAATTAATAATTAATTAGAACGTAAAAATCGAACACGGAATTTTTGCGTGAGGCTTGCACTATAATTGGTCTGCTAGTAACAGTTTTCCTGGTATGTACCGATCGGTGCACTAATTGCTGTGTCAGTTAAAGAAAAAAGAAAAGAAAGAAAGCAAATGAGACGATTTAGGATCAAAAGACTATTCTATTCTATTCTAATCGTGTTATTCATAAAGATACAGTAGATTTTAAGTATCGTTACTGGAGGTCTACTTCTCTGGTTTGTTGTATGGTAAATACGTGACATCCAGTCTAAATTGACATACGTCAAATAACTAAAATGCTCTTTAACTTTTTATGAATAAGAGGGTAAGTGTATTAGTACTATTGACGGTCCCCCCTCCCCACCAGGCAGTAAGGAGCCGCATGCAGCGCACGTGCAAGTGCCACGGCATGTCGGGCTCGTGCTCGGTGCGCGTCTGCTGGCGCCGCCTGCCGCCGCTGCGCGCTCTGGGGGACGCCCTCGCTACCAGATATGAGGGAGCTTCGCATGTTAAGGTAAACTATCAGCCCCTGTATTAAATAAACCATAGCATAATAAATAGTATTACGTACAGTATCGGCACTCCCTGCCTCCCTCAGCAAGTGCGGCTCCCCCGTGCTGCATGTAGTACTATATAATATACGTTTTTTACTGCTGTCTCTTTCTATTTCTTTTTATGCTATCACCTCCATATACTTAAAATGCCTGAAAACGGATTTTTAGGTAATAGCATAATCTGATAGAGGGTCACCTGAAACGTATAAGTTTCAGGCGCCTGAAAACCACGGAAACACGAGAATTCTTGATATTTTGGTACGTGACAGAATACCTTCCAAAGCCTCGAAATTGAGGATTTTATTCCGCTGACATTGTTGTTGTTGTTGTTCCGCTGATGTTTTCATTAAGAGATACCCTGTGCTGTATCCTTTATTGAATAAATCCTGTCCTATTTAGATTTAAATTTGTGATTTTCTTACAAATATTACAGATCGTAGACAGGAAGCGTGGGAAGAACATCAGGAAACTAAGGCCGCTTCACATGGACATGAAGAAGCCGAATAAAACTGACTTGGTTTATTTGGAAGACTCCCCAGATTACTGTGAGCCGAACGAAGAGTAAGTACAACATTTTATATGTAGCTATTTACTTGTTTGATGATTATAATATCTGTAAATTTTACACCCAATGAAATCCAGATCGGTCAGCCGAAAAGTGGAAACTAGCTCTATAGAAAGGGTCCAAAGATATTTATTCTCTTATACTCCTTATGTCTTGTAAAGGTGGAAATGTCAGACTGACAAACGTTCAGATGAACACACGGTCAGATGAACACACGGGCAGACAGGCAAACTAACATAGGTCAAACGGACATAGACCAAACAGATATAGGACAAACTGACATAGGACAAACGGACATGGGACAAACAGACAAAGGACAAACGTACCTGGGACAAACATACATAGGACAATTGGATATAGGACAAACGGGCATAGAACAAACGGACATAGGACAATCGAATATAGGACAATCGAACATAAGACAAACAGACATAGGACAAACGGACAGCCAGCTTGACGGACAGACCGACTTAAGACAACACATCTTATCTTATCTTATCAATAACTAGCAGCCCGTCCCGGCTTCGCACGGGGTAGACAATTTAGTCATATGTTGTTTTGGCTGGACTCAAAAATACAGCCCGATCAGATCGACGAAATATCTCGAGCAGCTTGCCCGCCTCGTCCAAAAGGACGATAGGCCGGAAATCTGACGGAGCGACAGAGTCGGCGAGCCGGCCCTCTTTTCTGATGAGGACCAGCTTGCCCGTTTTCCACTGCAGAGGGAACACACCTTGTTCCATACAGGTGGAGAACAGGCTGCGGAGCCGAATCTCCAACGCCTCCGGCTTCAACGAACCGCTGCCGTCACTGCCAACTCTGCCTCTGAGTGCCGCAATGGGCGGCTAGGGGAGAAGTACGCGCTGAGTAACAGCATCTCCCCCAGCATGCTGGACACGAAACCCTTTCCCCGCGTTATACTCTCCGGCCGGAGCACGTGGTCCGCGGAGGGACGGACGGCTATGGCTGCGAGGCCTGAGCGGTCCGAGATCCATCCGTTGGGCACAAATCCTCTGAAATAGTAGGGCTCTGCCACCACCGCGACGTGAATTTGCCACTGCGCCAGGACTTTTCATGAACAGGTCCATGGCTATGGCGCAGTGGTTCAAGTTTGCCTGCAGGATCCGGGTGGCCATTACTGGTCCTGAGGCGAAACTACATCAATGGCCACCGCGAATTGGCTATCGGCGGTGGCAGGCCTAGGGGGAGCACCGGGCCCCTTCGCCTTTCCTTTTCCCTTCCCCTTTCCTTTGGCCCCTTGGCTGGTATTGCCGCAGCTGCCCAGACTGTGTGAGGCAAGCTGGCCGCTCGCCTGGCGGAGCGGGCAGCTCACCTCAGCCTCGCAGTTTCCGGCAATGTGCCCTGGTCGACCGCAGCAGTGTAGCAGCGGCCACTGCGGTCGTTCTGCGAGGTGCAGTCTGCCCGGAGGTGCCCCGTCTCCAGACACCGGAAGCAGCGCCTCGTACGCCGCGGGAGGAGCCTAGACCGGACAATGCTCCATCCGAGCTTGAGTTTTCCGGCGAGTGCGATCGTCCGCGCCACATCTGTTGGGCAGCGTACCCACACTGCGCCGAGGCCCCTCTCGTTGACTATGCGCCCCACCTGGACGTCCGCCACCCTGCAACCACCGCTTGCCGCGACTGCGGCTGCGGTTTCAGCAGGGGTGACGGAATCTTCCAGATCCATGAGGCGCATCTCTGCGCAGCTCATGGGTCTGGAGACCCTCACCCTGTCTTTGGGCAACACCTCCCTTAGTTTCTGGGCTAAGGCGTCTGCCTTGGCCCTGGCTTCTTCTGGAGGCCCGGAGATCTCTAGCAGGCGGGCACGGGTTGCAGCCGCACGGAAGCGGATGCTGTCGATGCCCAGACCTGCCAGGTCGAGACTCCCTCTTGCAGCGGAGATCACCTGAGCATAGGTGAGACCTCCCTGCACAGCCACCGGGCCAAGGCTGACCACCACCGCCGCAGTGCGGGGAGTGCGCAGCTTCTTGGCTGCTGCCTTGGACTTTTCCAAGGCCGTCTGCTTCGGCCCTGAAGTAGGGGCAGCCGGGACTGGAGCAGCCCGCTCCTTGTCCCTGTTCCTCTTCCTCTTCTTTTTCTTCTTTTTGCCCCTTCCGGCCCCCGTCACCAGGGTCCAGCCATCATCATTGGCCGGACCAGTGGGAAGAGGGACGTGGGAGGCAGAAGAAGTGCCCGCCTCTGGTTGCCAGGCGGCAGGCGGGCGCTCGGGTCTTCGGGGCGCCGCTCTGGGCGCCGGGGTAGCTCGAGTGGCCGGGGCCGCTCGAGGCACTTGAGCCGAGGGGGCTCTGTCTGCCGCCAAGGACGGCCGAGGTCGCTGGGCCGGGAGGAGGCGCTCGTCCAGGGCCTCCAGTCGCGCGTTCAACATGGTCCCAAACTGGACCATCATGTCGCGTTTGACCTCCTCCAAGTTGAGGGCAGAGGTGGCTCCAGACCGAGCAATCGTCCGGAGCTCCTCCATCTCCCTTCGGAGGAGGGCCATTTCTCCATGGAGGCTCCTTGCCTCCTCCGGGCTGCCTTCGCCTCTCCCTTGAGGTGAGCGTTCTCTGCCGCGAGCAGCCTGCTCTCCTCAGAGGAGATATGAGTTAAGGTGAGTTAAGATGAGTTAAGATGAGTTAAGATGAGTTAAGATGAGTTAAGATGAGTTAAGATGAGTTAAGATGAGTTAAGATGAGTTAAGATGAGTTAAGATGAGTTAAGATGAGTTAAGATGAGTTAAGATGAGTTAAGATGAGTTAAGATGAGTTAAGATGAGTTAAGATGAGTTAAGATGAGTTAAGATGAGTTAAGATGAGTTAAGATGAGTTAAGATGAGTTAAGATGAGTTAAGATGAGTTAAGATGAGTTAAGATGAGATAAGATGAGTTAAGATGAGTTAAGATGAGTTAAGATGAGTTAAGATGAGTTAAGATGAGTTAAGATGAGTTAAGATGAGTTAAGATTAGTTAAGATTAGTTAAGATTAGTTAATATGAGTTAAGATTAGTTTAGATGAGTTAAGATTAGTTTAGATAAGTTAAGATAAGAAAAGCGAAGATAAGATAAGTTAAGATAGGTTAAGAAAAGCGAAGATAAGCTAAGATAAATTAATATAAGATAAGTTAAGAAAAGCGAAGATAAGATAAGTTAAGAAAAGCGAAGATAAGTTAAGATAGGTTAAGAAAAGCGAAGATAAGCTAAGATAAATTTAGATGAGTTAAGATAAGCTAAGTTAAGAAAAGCGAAGATAAGTTAAGAAAAGCGAAGATAAGTTAAGATTGGTTATAAAAGGCGAAGATAAGCTAAGATAAATTTAGATGAGTTAAGATTGATAGGTAAGTTAAGTCAATATATGTTAAGCAAGATAACTTAATGTAGCTCAATTTAACTCGAGATAATTCAAGATTAGTTAAGATAAGACTTGGGTGTAAGGACTATGTTCCTTTGTCTGCCCTGATTAGGTAAATAAAAAAAAAAATATCTACTGAAGACTACTACTCAGAAATAAACTACTGAAGACTTGGCTGTATAAACTACGTTCCTTTGCCTGCCCAGAATGGGTGATAAAAAAAATCTTTATTATACAGAAATAAACTACTGAAGACTTGGCTGTATAGACTGAGTTCCTTTGCCTGCCCAGAATGGGCGAATTTTATATAAAAAAATGACCAACGATCAAACAAAGTAAACAATGGTAAAAAATATGCACCTTGGGTTACAATATTGGAGTTTAAGTAAGGATCCCTAATTTTTTTGAAAATCTAATATAGCCTATGACACTCGGGGATAGTGAAGCTTTCCAACAGTGAAAGAATTTTTCGAATCGGTTCAGTAGATCCAGAGCCTATTCGTTACAAACAAACAAACAAATCTTTCCTCTTTATAATATTGGTATAGATAAGTGCCTTGTTTCATGAATGTTTCTCTATCAACCCTTTTCGTTCTTCCAGGCTAGGTATCCTAGGCACAAAAGGCAGGACCTGTAACAGGACATCTGCAGGCTTGGACGGTTGCCGACTACTCTGCTGCGGCCGAGGTTACCAGACAAGGGTGCGGGAACACGAGGAGAAGTGTCGCTGCAAATTCGTCTGGTGCTGTAAAGTCCATTGCGAAGTTTGCCGCGAGAAAAGGGATCACCATGTTTGCAACTAGGCAGTGTAGGTTAAAGTTGAATTGGCAGCGACATCTGTGTACTGCGTTTGGTTATCTATGGTGTTATGTGAATGCCGCTAGATGGCGGTAGGTGATTTGTTTGAAAAGTACCCTGCGAAATAAAGTTTTTATGTTCGATTTTTATGAAAATTTAAAAATTTAGATCTAACTGGCAGTTCAAGGATTACTTACCTACTCCCCTTCTACACTGAAAATTTAAGGCCGTATTTAACAAATTATGCCCCGGGTGCATTCACGTACAAAGCTGGTAACAAGCGCTTGTTGTGTTGGCGCTGGTTCGAAAAATGTATAGCTGCGCATGTTTCAGCGCAAATGGCAGCGCAGGTATTTTCTATACATTTTTCGAACCAGCGCCAACAAGCGCTTGTTACGAGCTTTGTACGTGAATGCACCCTTAAATTAAAAGATAATCCTGTTAACTGTTACTTTGAGCCTTTTAATGTTTTTTAAACAGAGGAACAGCTTCAGAAAAAATAAGGCATAAACACCTCTACATTACATATTGTCTGATTGTATAGTCATTTTGAATGTTTTTCATGAGCCCTTTATACAAATGTTTGTAATTCTGTACACGTAGTTGCATTGTTAAACGGCCTATTAATCCGATACAAGCAAAAATCACAAAAAAAAACTTAACCGTGGGATTATTTCTAAAATGTTATCCATTACAGGACACCCTATTGGTTTAAAAGATAGGTTCCTTTTTTTTTTGCGCTTGTATCGGTGTTAATAGGGCTTTTAAATATGAAAATTTTTATTTTTAGGATTTTTTGTAATAAATTAGTTTATAATTTATATAATTGCAATCAAACTTATAAAATGGACTGATTTAGTTTATACCTTTTGTTTGAATAAGTATATTTTTTTATTTGTTGTTTGATTTTAACATTATTTTGAGCACAGTATTAGTAGTAATTTATATTTATTTTTAGCTTATTGTAAATAACTTTGTACTATATTTCAATATAAATTAAATTTCTCAATTACTTATAGTACTTATCTTATTTTAATTATAATAATAAAACTGTTGTAAATATTTCGATCAACTTAAATTAAGCTAAAGTTATAACCAACCCATAATAGAGGCTGGAAAATTGTAAAATTTTCGAAACAAAACCTTGATTTTATCATTTTATCACACTTTTTAAAGCATTTTCCAAAATACTACCGGGTCGGTTTTACAGCTAGCAATGTCGTTTTGAGATCGAGCCTTTTATAGGTTTCAAACACGGTTCTAGCGCCACTTAGAAAAAATCTTCTAAACCATGGCCGAAATCAACTTATAACTGGCACTGTTTATTACCTAAAGTGGCCACTTTTGCTAAAAGTGGCCACTTACGCAACAGTACCTTAAATTTTTCTTAGCAAGATTATAAATATAGTGCATGATTTTAGGTGCACTCATTTTTTGATTTCAGCCATGGATTAGAAAATACTAAATTTTTTGCTATGGGCGCTAGTATTCATTTTAAAAATATTATCTATGTCACCGTAAAATAACACATCCGTTAGGTTACAAAGGAGATTGACCATTTTTGTATGGACGCTGGACCAAGGCTGCCCAGCATTGAATCATAGTGCATAATGTTCATTAGACTAACAGTAGTCTGTAACCTAAAGCGCTTAAGAATCTATCCAAGGAATATTGAAAAATAATCTATTTTACATTGACGAAAAATCCTAACAAACAGCTTATTTTAAAAATAAAAGACGGTGTATCATTTAAAATATCAACATTTATTTAAGGATAAACATTTTAAAATACCATATCAATCGTCATCATCATCGTCGTCTATAATTATGGAATCTAAAAATAAAGCAGGGCGCCTCACAACGTCTTGGTGCCTAGCCCATCCCAAAAACCAAACTAGGCAAACAACGTGGGCACAACTGCCGATCGTTCTTCGCCCGATATAACATGAGCAGCAATAATGTTGAACAGAATCGAGCCCATGATTGTTCTCGTCAATTAAAATATAGCAATGATACACTTTTGCCGATGTATGTCTGCTCTTTATGTGCGCTCGAATCAGTTGTACGTTGCTGGTTGGCATCGAAAAATCGGAGAGGTCGCAACTCAGAATAAAGACAAGCATAGAAGGAGTCCTAAAATAAAAAGTCACATCATTGTGTTACGCTACTTACTCAAGTGCAACCATTGAATATGTTAAAAAGAGACCAATATACTTTCTCCACTGGGTCGTATGACTCTTCCGCACCTTGCCCGTACCTGGGTTCGACTTTTTATTTTTAATTTTCTAAAAAGCTAGTGATGGCAAAAATAACTTGTCCTAAATCAAGTTGTCTATACTTTTATACAAGACATGGTTCTTTATTATGGAACTTATCATAACTAATTCAGGAGTAATTGTATGGTATTATAATAACAAGAAAACAAAGATAAAAACGCTTTATTTCTATAAAAATGCAAATAAAAATACAAAATGTAACAAACCGTATAACATTTTTAACAGAAAAAGAATAAGGGCAATTGTGCCTTATCGATTAAAGCGATTTCTTCCAGGAAACCTACTGCACACAATAAGTTATTTTAATGAATAAAACGGGTGTCTTGATAAAAATATAATAATACTTACCTATTTCTAAAGATTTTCCGTTCATAAAAAACTCTGTCACATCAGATATTATTAGCACAGCTCTAAAATAATTTAAACTAAAAGATGTGTGCCTATAATAATATGTATATATAAAACAAGTAAAACAAATCTATTTTTGGAAATTTCATAATGTATGAATTATGCGCTTCTTTCTTTACACACTCATTTTCAATAATCTTGCTCTGCACTCTGCACCTCAAATGTTTGTTTTTGCCTGGGTTGATCTTGATCATCACTTTGTTTGTATGTGAAAAAACCCTGCTTGTGGTTTTTTTTTGAGACCTAAAAATATAATATGTTTTAATTAAAACTTATAAAAGAGAGTAAGTATTATAAAACCTGGGTGTAAACAATTTATACATACGTAAGTGATATCCTGCAGCAACAATGGCGCTTTTGTTTTTATCACAAAGTAAAATTTTCATGGAATTTTATTTGTTTACAGTTTACAGCATTGGTTTACCCAATATGTTCATATATTCTGTAGCTTTTTTTATCAAAGTATTTTGTGAGGCCTGTAAGAAAGCAAGAAAAATGTCCTTAAATATTATATTCAAGACAATAATAATAATAATTTATTCAAATATATATTAATTAAAGCCTTCGTATTTTTTTTAGAAAACGGGTATCTTAGAGTATATTAACTTAAACGATGACATCCCGCAACTTAAACTTGAAATTTTCATATACAATTATGAGGATCTGCAGAAAAAAAACATAGATAAACTTAAACCTGTTTTATCCAGAATGGGCAAATTGTATGTCACGATATTTTCTTTAAGGCCTATATCCAGCAGTAGACGTTTTTAGCTGAGATGATGGTATTTTCTGGTTGCATTTCTTTCTTAGATATGAAATACGAATTGTCCACTGAATGTCGCTGTCCTATTTCCTTTAACATTAAGTTGATAACGAATAACATTTAATTAATTTGATATAAAATAAGCAATTGAAAGGGCAATATTTTATGATTACCACCAACCAACTTATTCAAATTGCAGCAGCAAAACTGTTGTTACAGTTTCAGGTTATAATCTTCACCATCTTAAATCTTCTTTGTTGATAAAACAGTATGTTGTGAATGTTTAAAATCTTTTCTCTTAATAGCATCCAGTCATTTTGTTTTTAGTATATAATTTACTTGAAAACTGAAAAAAATACAACAATTAGCATATTATTATGTCTGATTTTTATTTGTCCTTAAGTTAGAACGGATGATTTAGGTTCGATAACTTTTGTCTAAACATATTTTGGCACAACACTATCACAACCTTTACAGAAGGTGTTTTACCGTAATAATTCAATAAATTTAGGTACGAGTTCGACAAACAGCCTGTAAAATTGATGTTCTTGATAATTTATTAGTCAAAATAGTGCCCAGAAGTCTACAATGAAACAAAATTATTTACCGAATGGTAGGTGACCGAAACATCAAGATTTTGATTCCTTGACGCGTTTGATTCACATCCCGTCACTACATAAGAGATTGTTATACATTAAGTTAAACATTCACAATCACAAAACCAATTTATCACACCTTTTTCATAAAATATAATCATAAAACTTTTGGAGCTGCTACCGATGTTTACAATGTCATATTATACGTCAAAATAAAACAAACCATAAACAAACCACCAAATATGTACCAAATTATTGGTTTTTAATTTTGTACGGTACTAATAAACCAGTGTCATCAATAAACCACTTTGATACCACAAGAAGAAAACTTGCAAAGAATTCTCATATTTTATCTCTCTCTAACTAATAGTCTTTTTGCCGTTTAGTAAGGAGCGTAACAATATGAAAATAACTTTTTATTTTAGCCCGGTTTCTATGCTTGTCTTTATTCTGAGGGTCGCAAGCACGCAGGTATAGCGAAACCCAGCGTGCGCGAAAGAGATAGGCACATACCAAATCTGAATATGAGCAAGAGAGACTTTCGATTTCTCTAAATTCTGGCAAATCACTCTTTATTTATCATTTTCATATAGAACTTGCTACAAAAAAAAGTTGCTTCGAACGAGACTAGTGAGGTCGGAACCGGACTCGGGAGGTAGAATAGGTAAGATAATAATAATATTATTTAACATAAACGATAAAAAACTATATATCAAATGTAAGATCACCAAAAAAATAAGTTTTAAGGTACTACGTATATATTATAAATCCGTGGTTTTAATTTTTATTTTTTATTTTTCATATATATATCTCTTCATGTGAAGAAGAAAAAAAATATTCACATGCGTGGGCAGCATTTGGTCCAGAATGGTCAATCTCCTTTACGTATGTAAGTTTATAAACCAACATAGGTTAGGTTAGGTTGTTTATAAATTTAAGACCGTTAATTTATAAATTTTCGAAATGTATTATTTTCCGGTAACATCTATAAATTTAAAAATAAATTTAATTAGTAATTTTAATTTTAAAAGTACCTAAGGACTATTATTTATCACCACAACACAATACCCTTGTGGTTTCAGTTGCCATTATGGTCTGAGACTTCAGAGGTTCCGGATTCAATTCCCGTATAATTAAGAAGGTATAACAAAACATTATTATATTACTTAGGTTGTTAGTTTGTAAATATTAACATAAACTGTAGGACAATTTTTTCTATGTATGTAATGTAGTTTTTGTAGTTATTTATTAAATTAGTAACGGGCTTTTAACTAAATAATACTTGAAATTGTTTAAAAAAATATATCGATTTGCATTTTTGTAACTCATATAGATAGATCATATTTCGATGCGTAGCAAAGATAAAGAGAGGATGACCATTTAAACTGGTCTCTATCCTGTATGAAACAGGGTTGAGATTCAATCGCGTGCCATTTTCGTGTACGAATACTTTTAGGCCGCATTTAGGGAGACGCGGCGCGTTGCGCGGGGCGCCGACGCGTCTACTTGTACTATATCGAACATAGGCTTATGTTTTGATCTTGAAGCGTTGAACGACGACCCGCGGCAGTGCACGCGTCGGCGCCCGCATTGACTGTGCCAACGCGTCTCTGTAAACGGTCTCAGACATTGCTATACGTTTGATTTAATCGCAGCACGCCCCGCACGACGCCCCGCGTTCATCTAAATACTAAATAGTTTTTGGAACGTTACTCACTCTAGTCTGCACTCGCACAAGTCACGAGTACAGATTATCCTAGCTCGAACCGTCTTGTACTCCGTCGAGCGTATACTTCACTATCTCGAAGTCGGAACTCGATAATCTATATCATTTTGAAACGGAGAATGATTTAAAGTTTGTTTTTGACACTTTGGAGTGCGAGTTCGAGCTGCCGACTTTTTACTCGACTGTAATTGTCAGCCTTGATTGAAAACCTCTCGGTTTCTTCGCTGCGCCTCGCTTAATGTACTAAGGGCCTCAGAAATATGTCCATAACATAAAAATGTAAATACTATTATATCTAAGTACTTTAGTAATGTCTGTACGTTTATTGTAGTGAACTAAAGTGTCAATTTTAAAATAGTTTTGCTCAAATTACTGGTTTTCTCCTATTTTATCGTATTTATCCAAGTTTAAGTAAGTTACATATTTATTTTGTCTATATCTATGTGTAAGAACGTACTTGTCATAATTCTGGCCATCCAAAGATACTCATAAACGCATTAGTATTTCTTTAGAAGTAAGAAATACTACCGAAGACTTGGCTTCATGGACGAGTTCCTTTGCCTGCTAAGAATGGGCGAATCGAATATTATATAAAAATAACACTGCCTTCTTTAATAATAAAGTCGCATGAGAAAAGCTAGACCTAAAAAATTTTGCAAGTGTTTATTTCCATATTTTATCTAAGTATATTTTGTATAATTTTATAATGTATCATGAACATTTAATTTTTAACGGTAATAAACATAGTCCGAAATAGCAAGCTCTTGAAAACCTAGATTTAATTGATGTAAAAATAACGCAAATAAATGTATTAACAATTATAAATGTTATTGTTTTAATTACTATCTTAGAATTATATTAAAACTAGTCGACCTGGCGAACTTCGTACCGCCTAACCTATTACTATGTTGTGCATGTATTAATACTTATAAACCTTTCTCTTGAATTACTCTCTCTATTAAAGAAAACCTCATCAAAATCCGTTGCAAAGTTTTGAAAATATAAGCATACCTACATAGGGACAGACGCGGGAAACAACTTTATTTTATACTAGCTAACACGGCAAACTTCGTTACGCCAAAGAATTTAAGATACTACTAAACATTTGGCTCTATAGACTATGTTCCTTTGACTGTCCAGAATGGGCATATTAAAAATAATAAACCACCAACTGTCAAAATTATGAAATATGTAAACAACGGAAAATAATGCACCTAGGGCTACATTATTCGAGTTTAAGTAAGGATCTCTAAATATTTTGAAAATCTAATATAGCCTATGTCACTCGGGGATAGTGTAGCTTCCTACCAGTGAAATAATTTTTCAAATTGGTTCATTATTTCTGGAGCCTATTCGTTACAAACAAATCTTTCCTCTTTATAATATCGGTATAGACTATCCCTGTTATTCATAAAAAGTTAAAGAGCATTTTAGTTATTTGACATATGTCAAAATTGACTGGATGTCACGTATTTACAATACAACAAACCAGAGAAGTAGACCTCCAGTAAAGCTACTTAAAATATACTGTATCTTTATGAATAAGACGGTATGTATTGATGATGATGAAGATAACGCTTCATACTCGGAGCCCCTAATTTGTATTAATTATTAAATATAGCTATTTAACTCAGGTGTTTATTTCCATTCTTTCTTATCTTTGCAATTCTTTGAAATGTTAATTAAAATCAGATTTATCAATTATCACTGATTGATAAAATATTTTATCAACATCCTGTGTATGCATTATTTTTAAACTGTTTAATTTTAATACATATTCTAATCTGTCTTGAGCATCTATGTTACACAATTATATTATCAGATTAATGACCATTTATTGTATGGACTTTAGGTAGGTACTTAGATTTCTTAGACCAGACAGTCAGCCTTTGTCTAGAATCCAGAACATTCAACTTAGATGGATGTTTATGATTCAGTGTTAGAGAAGTCTAGTAAAAAGTTAGTTTTTCGATATATTTATAAGTTTTAGGAGAATATAGGTAAGTATTTGTTTTATACAATTTGTTAGGGGAAGTAGTAACATAATTTAATTTTGAAATATTTTTTTCAAAGTTACCACAAAAAAATGCATTTTTTTTTCTCTTTCTGTTGAACTGTTAGCTTTTGAGTTGTTCTTCAAAATGTTACAGTCACGGACTAGGAGGCCGTAACAGATTTGTCTGTGGTTTCGTCAGCCCTAGATTATATTGCCAAAGAACAAGAGCTATTTTCCAATACAGAAAAACCGGAAGTGTTACGCCGATCGTGTCTAATTTAGTTAGTTTATTTAGTTTCGCTGGTCAACTATAGGGTGTTTTCGTCGATGAAATTGACCATAGAACCACACCCTTAAAATTATGTTATAACATTCCCAGACACATTAAGTATAATAAGTTTATTATATAAGTTGCAAATAAATTACCTTTTTAGAATCGAAAAGGGAAAGCTGCTGTTTGAACATATAAAGTGAGATGAAATATTGAAAACGGACAAAAAAACAAACTTATTACTTAAGGCTTTATACACTATAGATTATTTTTAAAGGACAAGGTATCAAATTGAATTTAATTAGATGTAAGTACTTAAGTACAGTGGCGGACACGATCGGCGTAACACTTCCGGTTTTTCTGTATTGCAAAGTAGCTCTTGTTATTTGGTGATACAGTCTAGGGCTGACGAAACCATAGACAAATCTGTTACGGCCTCCTAGTCCGTGACTGTACTATATATTAAAAGGAAGGGTCAAAATACGACGTGGCTGGAAAAGATAAAAAATGCATGATAATAATCAATTTGTTTGCGTAATAGTCACTGACCACATAAAAAAAAAAACATTTCAAAGATAATTTATTAACATAAAAGATAAGACTAATAAAACAACAAGTCAAAAAAAAAATCTGCAATCAAAAAATTCAGCGACCTTATCAGAAGAAAAAAAATCAAAACGCAATCAAAGATAATCACCCTCCTTATAAATTTACAATCGCACAGATTGCACTTGTAGTTATCACGATGCGTTTACTCTGGTTACTTTGTGTGTTCGCGGTGGGCGTTGCTTCTGCTTCTGAGGAAGAGGACTTGCCTCTGGCTGGTCCTTGTGACCCTGTGGCTTGTCAACTGCCAGATTGTCGCTGCTCGTCGACTGATATACCTGGTGGCTTAGCACCTAGAGATACACCTCAGGTTTGTTTTTTTTTTTTTAAGACAACAACACACACAACACAAGTCATGGTGGCGCCCTCATTTGAAAAATCACTTTGAAAATTTCAGGAAGCCAAATTATTAAAATACTAGCTGACACGGCGAACTTCGTTACGCCACAGAATTTGAGGCAAAACACTTGGCTCTATAGGCTATGTTCTTTTGACTGCCTAGAATGCGCTAATTAGAATAACAAACAATAACAAACCACCAACTGTCAAAATATGTAAACATCGGAAAAAAATGCACCTTGGGCTACATTATTCGAGTTTAAGTAAGGATCCCTAATTATTTTGAAAATCTCATATAGCCTATGTCACTCGCGGATAGTGTAGCTTCCTACCAGTGCAATAATTTTTTAAATCGGTTCAGTATTTCCGAAGCCTATTCGTTACAAACAAACAAATCTTTCCTCTTTATAATATTGGTATAGATTGCGCATACGTTGGCCTCAAGAATGTCTTATTTTTTTTAAGCACTGATTTTTGCTAAAACTAGCCGTTTTTAGCAACACTTTGTAGCTTTCTTTGGTCTCCAACCTAAAAGCTATACAACAGTGTACTAAAAATACTAGGCTAGGCTGCATTATCTAGTGGAACACTGTTTTACATTTTTGATATTTGCCTTAGTTTACAAGTATCTATTAATTTTTTCGCGGGTAGCGCTACTTTAGCTGTGCTATGGTTTCTAACCAAATTCATTTTCTAGTTTAATACGTATACGGTCATTTTTTTATCGTGGTGGAAACTATCAGGACGTCTTTGCATGCTAGACGACTCGAATTTTTATTTTTGTTTTAATTTAAAAAAAATAAAAAACTTATATAAGGCCGATGGACTTCTTGTTCACCCCCCTGCGCATTGCCCTCCATCCCCTGACTTGTCTGGCACCAGCTAAGACACCGTAGGTAATTGCTCTGATGCTACACAACATTGTTAGTTTTTTTTACAAAAACTTTCGAAATACCTCGAGTGAGCAGGGTTCATTATTTTTCAATTTTGTTTTCAGGAATCAGTCCTGTACCGGGTGTTAATTTCCTCCACGATAAAAAAGTAACCTTGTATAACGACCGCGGACGTCTCGGTTAAAGAATGATGATGTTAAAGAAAAATATCAATCAATATATATAAAACTCTTCCGTTACTGACTGACTGACTGACTGACTGACTGACAGACAACGCAGAGCCGAAACTACTGGGCGTACAAAGCTGAAATTTGGCATGTAGGTTCCTTAGGGAGTGTAGGTCAGCACTAAGAAGGGATTTCCCGAAATTCCCACGGGAACGGGAAAAAACGGGAATTTTTTGTTTATGAGAAATCTGCGCGGGAAAAACCGCGGGACAGCCTCTAGTGTTAAATAATAATTTTATTAAACAATTAATTAAAAAAACCTTTGTCGGGTACAATAAATAATCAACTTGCCAAATCATTTCCTCATTTAGATAAAAACAAAGATAATAATTCTAAATCAAGGTATGTTATCAAAATGCACTCTGACAAATATATGTATATTATATTTAATTAAACATTCGATTGATTTCTTCTTGACCGAACGTCGTCCATCTGTGGACATAATAATAATACCACACACATCACCTCATCATGCACCTACATCATCACCCTGATATTCATTTGGCTCCGGCCCGTGAATATCAGTTATTCTACCGGCGTAAAAACCGAGGTTTTCGAACAAATATATACATAATAATAATAATAACGCCTGGTAGTGTCTGGTTGGTGATCCATAAACAATATAGCAAAACTCTTTAAAGGGCCTCTACGAGTTGGATTCGTCCCCTCGCACGCCTCTCAAAGGACCGGGGTCCATCCCATGGTTTTCAAGAGAAAGAGAAACATAATAATAATAATAACGCATCACACTCAGAGCCCCTTAACTAGGAAGAACCTGTATCTAGGGCACCAGAAACACACACAGAGACGAACATTACACCCAGACCGGAAACAAACATTGATATTCATCATATCAATATTAGCCCCGCCGGGAATCGAACCCAGGTGCACATGCATCTCAGTCCACATCACTGCCAACTGAGCTACGGAGCAGTCAAACATAGGCCTCCCCACAGATCGCGATAATTACCATCATCCGGTAAACTCCTGAAAACTTCACTTAAGGGACCATATTTCATAGGGGTCTGCTTACTCTGCATCTTTTGGTGCGCGACGGAAATTCGAGAAGTTTTCGGCTCCAGCGACCATCTGTTCTTCGAGCTATGTGCCCTGACCATGGCCACTTTTACGTTTCTTTGGACTATGGCACTGTCTCTGGTTCATTTCTTTTGCGGATCTCATAATTTATGATTCAATCACGTCTTTTGGATCCATTGTTTTACTTATTTATTATCTTTAAGGCTTCCTGACTGATCCATAGGCCAGTTTGCAGTGACTGAGACGCGGGTGCACCTGGGTTCGATTTCCGGCGGGGAGAACATTGATAAGATGAATAGCGATGTTTTTTTCATGTATATGTTTCGGAAACCCTAGATAAAGGTTCTTCCTAGTTAGGAGCTCTGAGTGTAACGCTTTGTTATCGTTTGTCGTTGTTATTTAGTTCCTGCTTCTGTTTCTAGATCTGCTTTTTAACCGACGAAAAAACAAAAAGGAGGAGGTTCTCAATTCGTCGCATATATATATATATATATATTTTTTTTATGTATGATCACGCATAACTTTTTACTGTGTGGACCGATTTTGATAATTCTTTTTTTAATCGACAGGGTATACCTTGAAGTTGGTCCCATAAAAATTTGAAAATAAAATTCCCACCCTAAGGGTGGGAAAATAGGGGTGACTTTTTGGTCGGCGGGTCGATTTATCCACTCACAGGTTGCATTTCCGTGTTACATTATAACTTTTGATACCTACCTACAATATCTTTGGAAATGAAATAAAATCAGCCAAAAGACGTCCACTGCTGGACATAGGCCTACCTCACAAATCGCCTCACCGACCGGTCGTGATCGAACCTCATCCTGTTAGTCCCTCAACCTTCACCAGGTTGTGTGGCCACCTTGTGGGGTGCGACCACCCGGTGAAGTATGATTAGCTGGGGTCAAAAAATTAGCCCAAAAAAAACTGAAAAGCAAAAAATAAAAACTTTTTATAAAAAAATTAAACCGCCGAAAAAACTGAAAAGCATTAAATAATAGGGAAACATTTTCTATTAGGCCTTAATTTACTCACTTCTTAAAGTAATTTTGGATTAACAAGAAATTTTGAGTTTCCCTATTATTTAATGCTTTTCAGTTTTTTCGGCGGTTTAATTTTTTTATAAAAAGTTTTTATTTTTTGCTTTTCAGTTTTTTTTGGGCTAATTTTTTATAAAAAGTTTTTATTTTTAAATATTTAAAACGTATTGACTTGAATTTCTATTTCTACTAATTTAAAATCTAATATATCCTTACTAGTCGACCCGTTGAACTTCGTACCGCTATTATGTGCATGTATTATCTTCTTCTTCTTCCTCAGCACATATCAGCCCACTGTTGGGAGAATGCTTCTCCAATTATTTTCCAGGTCGCTCTATCGGCTGTCAATCTCATCCAAGTCTCCCCAGCAACAGTCTTTATATCGTCGGTCCATCTGGCTGGTGGTCTGCCTACACTCCTCTTCCCCTCTCTTGGTCTCCATTCAAGGAAGGCTTTGCTCCATCTTTCGTCTTCCCTGCGTGACATGTGTCCCGGCCACGCCCACTTCAGTTTAGCAACTCGAGCACCCACATCTACTACCTTCGTGCGTTCTCTGATAGTGGTATTGTGCACTTTGTCTCGCAGAGGAGATCTAGCATTCGCCTTTCCATTGCTCTCATTGAAAGATCACCCGTGACCCCCTTGCCAACAGCCGAGATGGATACTGCCGTCCTTGTGATAACCACAGTAACTAGGGTTTTGGTCGAAATTGAGTTAGATACATATTCGGAATCAGCAATTTAAGATCTACAACTCTCTCGAACAAACTTTTCTTAATTCCTACGGGAACTAGGTTTTTTAAAAAATGCACAATAACGAAAAGCGCAGTAACTCGGCCTGAAATTTATAAATTACTAGTCATAATTTTAGTAACTATAGTTACTTTTTAGTTATTTGGACTACACCTACTCGAAACTTATTCATTCCTAACGATAACAACAGTAAGATGAAATACTATGGAGTGAGCACACAAAAAAAATAAGACAATGCTAATAATAAGCGCAGTAGTTTAAGATTTACTGTGCTTATGATTAGCAACTTTATAGTTTGCCCTTGAGATTTTGAATGTAAGTATTTGTAGTAACTTAAGACACCTTAAGTTCGGGTGTCTTGTGTCGGTGCTCCTGCGGGCCATCGGGAAGGTCCTAAGCTGCGGCTGACAGATACATCCGATGGTAGGCGCGATTCTTGATGCATGTAGCCTTTGAAGTTTATCTTTTTAATATTGAAAACAAAAAGCTAATCGTATACTAATACTTTTATTTTAATTGTAGATAATGGGTGCAGGTTAGGATCTATTCAGGACACAATAAACTAAAAGGAAAAGGGAATTAAAAATGTTTAAACTTTGACATAAGTTTTTTACACTGAAGTTACTGCGCTTATCATTAGGAAACTTGCATTTTTTTATAAAAAGGGCTTACAGTAGCGACTTTTCCTAACGATAAGTGAAGTAAGTACGAGTTTTACTGCGCATATGGTTAGGAAACAATAGTATTTTATTTACATATTCCTAAGCAAAAACACATTTTTGCGTTTTAAGCCGTAATTTATGCAGTTTCTGCCATTTCTAGCAAATGAATAGGTTATGATTTTTAAGCTCTTTACGCTCATAAAAGATTCATATTGCTAGGTTGTTTATTTCAGGAGTTATTCCAAAAAACAAAATTTTAAACTTTGAGCTCATTTTTCTCGAAATGAACTCAAACATAGTTACTGTGGTTATCGCAAGGACGGCAGGATACCTGCGGGGTTTTAGTGGTTGCGAACCCCACATAACCCTGCGACTCCCACCGGGGTCGCAGGGTACTCGTTAGGAGTTTCAAGGGTCCAAGTTTCACAGGCGTAAGTCATTGTTGGAAGAACGCATTGATTAAAAACCTATTTTAATGTATTATACTACTGCTCTAAGATACTGTTATTGTTTTTTTTTTAATTCCCAGTTCGTCCTAATAACATTCGATGATGGCGTCAACATCCTCAACATCGAGACATACAGAGACATGCTGTACAACCGTCACAACTCTGACAACTGTCCAGCCGGCGCTACCTTCTTCATCAACCACGAGTACACTAGCTACCAACTTGTCAACGAATTGTATAATAATGGTTTTGAAATTGCATTGCACTCGGTCACTCATAGAACCCCGCAAACTTATTGGGCTGAGGCGACCGTTGAAAATATGAGGAGGGAAATTGGAGACCAGATTCTCTTGATGTCGCATTTCGCTAATATACCCTATGATCATATACGAGGTGAGTGTTTTATTATACTAGTTGACCCAGCGAATTTTGTACCGCCTTACATTTTACTGTGATTTACATGTATTAAACATAATAAAGCATCCTCTTTTATCACTATATCTGTTAAATAAACGGCCGCGCTTAGAAGGTTCCGGAAGAAATTGGCTAGCTTATTGTGTAAAATTGGCTAGCTTTTTACAGTATTAGTTGTTATTGTACATGAATTAAAGTTGCTCCTGCTAATTATTCGGTGCCTGTTCACCCGGTTGGTTTCTCAGTAGAGGCTACCCGTCGTCACTGTGTTTCCCAACGAGTACTTCCTTTTTGAAAATTCCCAAACAGTGCCACTAACTAACTTGACAAGTTTTGGTGGTACAGTCGTGGATAAAAAAAACTAAGTTTTTTGCATTTATCTCTAAATACACGTATTTTTTTTTGTTTTTAATATTTGTTAGTGTTCTTTGGAGAACATGAACATTTTCGTGCAAACATTTCATTTAGTTTTATTGAGCCGTTTCGGAGATAAGTGCCTTTGACAGACGGACGGACTTGGTTAAAGGCGGGTTCCTTTTTTCTAAAAAATAAATTATATTAATATTGATTTGTATGTGAATGAAGATGATTTATTTCTATGTACAATAACAAGAACAATGATCTAAGAATGCTCTTTGATATAGTGGGGATAGAATGAGCGATCATTCGCTAGTTATATATAAATCTAAGTACCTTACCTACATTTAAACAAACTCCTCATATTTTCAGGTGTCCGAATACCATTCTTGCAGCAAGTAGGCAACGCTTCATTCCAAGTTATGAAAGAGTACGGCCTTCTATACGACAGCACATGGGCTACAGTCACCTATTTAGACCCTGGTCTATGGCCGTACACCCTGGACTACGCTTCGATACAAGACTGCCAGATCCCACCTTGCCCTACCGCGTCTATACCTGGACCCTGGGTTAATCCTATGATCAGTTGGTTGGATATGAACGGAAATCCTTGTGGCATGGTTGATGCTTGCTTTTTTGTGTAAGTTATTCTTCGTCTGACCTGTGTAGAAATGTTTGTCTCGATTATCTCGCGTTTGGCTAAACCGATTTTGTTGAGGTTTTCAGAAAAGTATATTTATGGATTTCGTAGAAGGTTTTGGTATTTTGAACTGACTTTTCGGCTCCAGCAACCAAGAATAGATGGTTGCTGGAAAAGTTTTCGAGTAGATACCGTGCAACGGAAGACGCAGAGTAGGCAGCCTTCCAACAAACTGATCAGACGATCTGTTGAAGGATGCGGGAGTGCACTCAATGACGCTTGCACAAAACTTGAGAGAAACAAACAAAACAGCTGTGATGATGATGATTATGTGATTAATAACGACATGTTTTTTTTTTATCAATACATAGTATAAAATAAAGTCGCTTCCCGCGTCTGTCCCTATGTATGCTTATATCTTTAAAACTATGCAACGAATTTTTTCAAGATAAATAATTCAAGAGGAAAGTTTATAAGTATAATACATGCACAAAATAGCAAAAGGTTAGGCGGTACGAAGTTTGCCGGGTCGTCTATTTTTATAATAAATTTGTCTCGTATTACGTTCTTAGGTTTTTGGTTTACGCGTTACAATATTTCTTTCCATACCTACAGGCCCGACCTGAACGATGAAAACGGCTGGTACAACTTCATAGTAACCAACTTCGAGAGGCACTACCTCGGTAACCGATCACCGTTCGGCTTCTACGTCCACGAGTGGTATGTCCGAGCATACCCTGCCGTTGGAAGAGCCTTGGTTAGGTTCATGGACCAGATTAATTTGATGCAGGATGTGTTTATGGTAAGTGGTAATCGATACTAAATGCGAAAGTAACTGTGTTTGTCTGACTAGCTTTCCTGAGAAAACTACTGAAGCGATTTGAATGAAATTTGGTATATGGATAGTCTAGAGCCTGAGAAAGGACATAGGCTACTTTTACGAAATTACTACGGGAGAATGGGGAATTTGATTTACAAAGAAAAATGCGCTGGCGAAGCTGCGGGGTGCCTACTAGTAATAATATAAAACGCATCACACTCAGAGCCCCTAACTATGAAGAACCTGTATCTAGGGTGCCCGAAACATATACAGAGACAAACGAAACAAACATCGATATTTATCATTACAATTTAATGTTCGCTCTGCCAGGAATCGAACTTACGCATCTCAGGCCACGACACTGCCAACTGAGCTACGGAGCAGTTCTTTAATGATTAATCATTGTGTGTTTTGAGCTATACTAGCTGTCCCGGCGAACTTTGTATCGCGCCCGCCGTACCATTTTATATGGAAAAATTTAATTGTGGTTTTTACTAACTTCCCCTAAATTTTTCCATATTTTCTTACCTTTAAAGCCTTCCCTGGACTACTACAAACATTTCAAGACCAAAATCAGCTTAATCGGCACGACCGTTTTCGAGTTTTAGCGAGACTAAAGAACCACGATTCATTTTTATATATATATACTAGTTGACCCGGCGAACTTCGTACCGCCTAACCTATTAATATTTTGTGCATGTATTATACTTATAAACCTTCCTCTGGAATCACTCTATCTATTAAAAAAACCCGCATCACAATCCGTTGCATATTTTTGAAGATATAAGCATACATAGGGACAGACGCGGGAAACGACTTCATTTTATACTATGTATTGATAGTAGATAGAAGTAGATTGAACGTTTAAATTTATTTCCATATAATAAATAACGAATAAATTTTTCTATCTAGGTAAATGCAGGTGACGTCATAGACTGGGTACGGAACCCTGTACCTATCAACGAATACAAGGAACAACCATGTAGAGTGGTCGAACAAGCACCCTGCGCTGCAGTCAATTGTGGACCTTTGTACTCTGATCATAGCGAGGTAAGTTGCATGAACTTTTGTCATGGCCAATTTCGTACCGTCTGTCTTTGTGATATTTAGATGTTTTGTGAATATTCTCCAGTCTCTGCTCATCAGGGATAATAGAGAATCTAATCTATACCAATATTATAAAGAGGAAAGAAATTTGTTTGTTTGTAACGAATAGGCTCCGGAAATACTGAACCGATTTGAAAAATTATTTCACTGGTAGGAAGCTACATTTACCCCGAGTGTCATAGGCTATATTAGATTTTCAAAAAAATTAGGGATCCTTACCTAAACTCAAATAATGTAACCAGAGGTGCAATATTTTTTCCGTTGTTTACATATTTTGACAGGTGGTTTGTTGTTGTTGTTTGTTTTTTATTCGGCCATTCTGGGCAGTCAAAAGAACGGGTTAGTGTAGATTCGCCAAGTGCTCATTTCGCCAAGTACTTTTTAACTCCATACATCGAGTGTATTTTCGCCAAGTGATTTATTAATTAATTTTGCATCGTGTATTTTCGCCAAGTCGTTAAAATTATTACAGTTAGTTTCACTAATGCAGTACCGATTTAACACTAGCGTATCTGCCTCTTGCTAAGCATTTGTGAACTATGAGAAAGCTTTTGATTCGTTTGAGTCAGCGGTGCCAAGTAAACTATTGGTATATCGAGTGTTGAAGTGTTTGTACAAAAAGCCACTATATAAGTTAGACAACAGGATCAGAGCTCAAAGCCTGCAGCGGGGATTCATAATAGAGGCATAGGGGGATATCATATCCCTAAAACTGTTCAATGCTGCACTCGAGGATATCTTCAAGAACTGGAAAGATCTAAGCATCAACAAACGGCGAAAGACTACGAAAATTGTGTGTTGCCAGTATGGGCAAACGCAACAGAGAAATGGTCACTGAAAGGTAATAGAATTGGTTTTGCTCAGAACTTCCCTATTAGAATATTAGTCGAATTAGATGTGATGGCATCCGCAGAAGAATTAAAGTCACCGAAATAACCCAAAGACTTGCGAAATGCAGGTAATGGGCAGGACAAATAGCTCGGGAGAACAGATGCCCGAAAAGTAATGGAGTGGGTGACAGCGCACAAGAAGACGCCGAGTAGGCAGACCTTCTACTAGTTCATGTAGCCCTGGTACTTTTAAATATAAATTTAAAACTAAAATGCATGAACGAGTTATTTTTAAAGGAAATACCTAAGAAATAAGTGAAACCAACTTTACTTTATAAAATTTTGTAATCAAAATCAACTTGGCGAAAATACACGGAGTTTGACACTTGGCGAAATGAGTACTTGGCGAATCTACACTAACCCAAAAGAACATAGCCTATAGAGCCAAGTCTTTGTAGTATCTTATATTCTATGGCGTAACGAAGTAAGCCGGGAAAGCTCGTCTAACATAAACAGAGAGGAATTCTGAAGAGTGTCTGAAAATTTTCATAAAGTTTTCTGAAAACACAAATCCATCACACTCAGCCCCTAACTAGGGAGAACCTGTATCCAGGGTTGCCCTTAACACGTACAAAGACGAACAATACACCGATACCGCGAAACAAACATCGATATTTATCATAACAATTTTCGCTCCGCCGGGAATCCAACCCGGTGATCCCGCGCCACAGTCCACATCACTACCAACTGAGCTCCCGAGCAGTTTTAAACAATGTAAAATATATTGTTTGACTGCTGATATAAAGTGTCTACTTTATCTAACTAATAACAAAATTCTTCTATCGTTAGCTGTTTTTATCAACTTACATTTTGCTTTTCAGATGGGTTACTGGATGTCGATCTGCACCACATGTCCCAACTCTTACCCATGGTATGGGAATCCCCTAGGAAATTAACTAAGAAGAAAACTTACTCGGTTTTAATGTTATGAGTTAAGACTAAGTCAAGTCGGTAATAAATCGGGGCGACGTAGATCAGCTTAAGGAACAACTTTTTTAAAGTAACATTTATATAGCAGGCAATTTATAGCTAAGTAATATATAGTTATATATGTATGTATTTTAACGAACCAATCAAAATGAGAGTTAACTAGCCAGCAATAATCTAGCCAATCAGAGTTGGGAAGGTTTCAAATTTATCAATTGTACTAGGTTTTTTGCAAAAAAAACTGCTACTTTTTGTCAGGATGATTGAGAAAAAAGTACTCCTATTATCAAATTATCCGAGTTTTCGCAAAATCCCTAGTTTTTTTTTGAAAAAAAACCTAATTATCAAATCTTCCTACGACAATTAAGTATACATAATTGTTTGAAATTTTATATTTGTGTGTTACCATACAATAAATTACGGGTTTATGTACACATCGCACACCTATTGTGAAATAAATGACTGATAAATTATTATTAATGTTTTATTATTTATCCTACCGAACCGGAAGACGCAGAGTAGGCAGACCCCCATAAAGTGGTCAGACGACCTGGTGAAGGCTGCGGGAATACACTGGATGAGAGTCGCTCAAGACCGGTCTCTGTGGCGTTCTGTGGGGGAGGCCTATGTCCAGCAGTTGACGTCTTTCGGCTTATATAACGATTTATCCTACTCATATAATATGTCTTTTAATGATATTTAATTTAATGTTGTCCTCTTTTAGCAACAAACAGTAATACTTAAAACATTCTAAACCTAGATATACACTTATATACAAGTATTTACAAAAAATTATAATAAATAATAAAACACATACTTAATTATAAATAGAACACTGCTTCCAGATCACCACCACCCGGCGGCACGGTGCCCAGCAGGCTGGCTGCATTGCCACGTTGCCACATTGCATTCCTACTAATTAAAATAAAACAAAATTACTGAAACAGAGGCGGTCGATTGGTCTATAAATTTAGGAAATTAGCAAAGCATCGGGACGGTCTAGTTTTCATATAAAATCTACATGCAATAAATTTTCCAGTAACCTCAAACACTCTGAGTAAAGTTATAAATCAGGCAACGGGACATAAACGCATGTAGTTTTAGTGGAATTAGCATAAAAACCTCGTATTCAGTGAGTTATGAGGTTTATCTGACCGTGCGGATGTCACATTGTTTGTACGCCACTAGTTTACGAGCATTTAATTAAGAGGCACAGCTAAAGTAGCGCCACCCGAGAAAAAAAATCTTCTAAACTAAGGCAAATATCAAAAATGTGAAACAGTATTCCACTTGATAATGCAGCATAGTATTTTTAAGGCACTGTTGTATAACTTTTAGGTTAAAGACGATGCAAAGTGTTGTTAAAAACGGCCACTTTTGGCAACACACGTAAACTCGCCGTGTGGAGGCTGCATAGAATACCACCACCTCATCTGCTCCCACGGGTGTCGTAAAAGGCGACTAAGGGAACAGCCGAAGGACGGGCAGCAGCTTCCTTCGTTGAAATACTTGAAGAGCCACACTTCGATCGCCAACCCGCCTGCCAAGCGTTGCGATTCTGGCTGAAACCCCTTATCTATGTTCATTTTTGTGGTGATATGTGGGGGAGGCCTATGTCCAGCAGTGGATGTCTCTCGTCTGAGATGATAAAAGGCCTAAACCTGCAAAATCAGAGATTTGAAACGAAAATACCTTTAAAAAGACTTACTTAATAAATTCAAATAATTCAATTCATGCTTTTTTCCAAAGCTCAGTGACAAAAGCTTAATATAACGAGTTCTGAACTTTCAGGAATCACAAAGGCTATGCAAAAGTTTAACTTTTAATGAGGCAAATTTGTTTAAACTTTTAATAGGCAAAAGTTGCATACGGAAGCTTTTTTCGTATGATCATTTGAGAAAGTTTCATAAAGTTTGAATTTTTATTTAATTAGCTAACAATTGTGATTTTTAATACACAAAATTTTAATTATATTAAGTACAAGCTTTCCCGGCTTACTTCGTAACGCCATAGAATATAAGATACTACAAAAGACTTGGCTTTATAGACAATGTTCTTTTGACTGCCCAGAATGGCCGAATTAAAAACAAAACAACGACAACAAACCACCTGTCAAAATATGTAAACAACGGAAAAAATATTGCACCTTGGGTTACATTATTTAAGTTTAGGTAAGGATCCCAATTTTTTTTTGAAAATCTAATATAGCCTATGACACTCGGGGTTAATGTAGCTTCCTACCAGTGAAAGAATTTTTCAAATCGGTTCAGTATTTCCGGAGCCTATTCGTTACAAACAAACAAACAAATCTTTTCCTCTTTATAATATTGGTATAGATAATCTAAAATATCAAACTAAATATATATTATACGTATACATTTTTTATTATTTGCCATTTCTGGTTATTTGGCACTCAAAGGAAAATAACGAAAATAAATAAGAAAACATTTCTTTCAATATTTTACAAATATTTATTCCATAGAAAAAAACATGTTAACAAATAAATAAGATTATATTGGAATGTTTTAATTACATAATTGGTCACGATTTTTACAGAATTAATTGAAATTTATTATTCTGACAAATGACAAAATCGCCTTTATACAATGACGGTCTAGCAGGCCGTAACAGATTTGTCTATGGTTTCGTCAGCTCTATACTCTATTGCCAAAGAAGAAGAGCTATTTTGCAATGAAGAAAAACCGGAAGTGTTACGGCGACCTAGACCGCCACTGTACATTCAAAACTTTCTGACTTACGTTTTGACGGGCCACACGGTGTGATACTAACGCCACTTCCGATAAATAGTTATGTCGTCTAAACTATGGCCGAAATCATAAATATGCGTCAATATCGCCCTAGATAATCTTGCTTAGAATTTTTAGGCTCTCCGTTTGTGAAACTAAAAGTGGCCACTTTAGGCAACAAACGAATATTTCTAAGATCATTATCCTGAAAGCTACACAAAGCAAGATTATCTAGGGGGTCAATCAATCAATCAATCTATATATATAAAACTCTTCCGTTACTGACTGACTGACTGACAGACAACGCAGAGCCGAAACTACTGGCCATACAAAGCTGAAATTTGGCATGTAGGTTCCTTAGGGATTGAAGGTGAGCACTATGAAAGGATTTCCCGAAATTCCCACGGGAACGGGAAAAAAACGGGATTTTGGTGTTTATGAGAAATGTGCGCGGGTGAAACGGCGGGGCAGCCTCTAGTGACGCATATTTTTGGTTTCGGCCATGGTTTAGAAGATAATAATTATTTATTGGAAGTGGCGCAAGTTTCGTACCGAGTGCCGTTTCTTATGGTTGCTTCGAATAATAATTGATTGGAAACCTATTTAGAACCCTGTGCCAAAGAACTTTATGACCATTTTCATTTGTTATCCTTTCAGTATTATTCGCTGCGCCTCACTGGATGTAGCTTTGTCTAAGTCAATTATTTTAAAAATGGATGGCTTAAATTTTTTTTTGTTACATATCTCTCGGATTATTACATTTTAATATTTTAAGTAGTGAGTACCTTATTAAAAAGTTGATTTAAAGAGTAACCCTCTTATTCATAAAAACCATTTTAGTTATTTGACGTATGTCAATTTAGACTGGATGTCACGTATTTACCATACAACAAACCAGAGAAGTAGACCTCCAGTAACGCTACTTAAAATCTACTGTATCTTTATGAATAAGACGGTAAGTATTTATAAAAAGTGCTACTAATATCAAAACTTATTCCTATTTATTTACAAAAACTGGTAGAGCTATCAACTAATCGAGTTAAGGAAGAATATTAAGTTTTATTAAAGTTTTTATAGTAAGTACTTATTGGAAAGTTAAGTCTTCAAATTTTTGTTAAATTGAGATTATTTCGGACATAAATGGTGCGTAATCATCGTGGTTTACATTTTCCGTGTGATTTTCGGATTTAATAGTAGTTTATGCAACAAGGGTTTAAAGTGATGTATTACTTGAGGGCTGTTACCTCAACCGAGGCATGATAACTTTACCCCCAAGTTGTATATATGTCACCGGAAAATAATAAGATTCGCAAGTTTATAAATTTCCTAGGAAATTTATAAACTTTCGTAGGATTCTAAACGAGAGATAAATTGAATTATTTTACGCCCACTTTTTCGCAAATTTATAAATTTTCGACGCGTCGTAGTAAATTTATAAACTAACGGATATCAATCCGTAAGATTCTAAACGGATCGTCCAATCACAGAAGAGCTTTTAATTTTACGCTTTTTGAAATACGGAAAATAACACACTGCTCTCTGATTGGTCGATGTTGACAGTGAAAATGCTTGCGTCCATAGACTTACGTACAATCAGACTTGCCAAACAATTCGATCACACTAAAAGTATTTTTACTGGTACTAAAAACTTATTAGTAGGTTTATAGGTTAATATGTGACCGCTAATGTGCGAAATTCAGTAAAAGTGCACTAACTGGCTGAATCCGTTAGAGTTTGAAATAAAATGTTGTTCTCAACATTAACTAGGTAATCTGCAAAATCCCTAGGTAATCTACAGAGTTAACGACTAAGTTAAGTTCGAAAAAATGTTGCCTTAGATTTCAGTTTAACACAGGTAACCCAAGCTCCGCTCGCTTCGCTCGCTACGCTGGTTAAAGATCACAAGCCAAACCTAACCTAACCTACAATTTTGCCCTAGATTTGAATTTTCGGTCGGAGCTTTCTGTTTTCCGCACTTTAACGGCGAGACCCCAGATACCCCATATTTCACATAAAATTTCGCACATTAACTGACCTAAACAGTGTGCCCGGGAGAGAGCACATTAACGTGTTTCGCACTATAACGGTGACAGATATAATATGCTATTATGGGATAATAGCATATTTTATCAAAAAGTAACCTTGTATTTTAGGTACCTACCTACCTACCTATCTAGTAGGGGGTTAAAATTCCCTATTTCACTCTACCAAAATAAAACATTTTGGTCATGGCTAAAACTTTCGTAGCTCTGTGTTAAATTTCAATTCATTATACATGGCATTTGGTTATTGGTTACTTATTATTTTACGAGTGAGTTTAGTAAGTTTATCAATTTACGAAAATGTAGGCGTAAAATAATACAATTTATCACTCGTTTAGAATCCTACGAAAGTTTATAAATTTCCTAGTAAATTTATAAATTTACGGTTCTTGTTATTTTCCGGTGACATATACGAGAAAATTAACAAATAAAAAAGGAAAACCAACCTAGTTTTGCAGAGCAACTTCACTTCAACCATTTATTTTTGTAACAATTATATTATGCATTATAAGTGCCCAAATGACAATAAATAATGTATGGAAATTAATTATTGACCGGCTATAAACCGCAAGTGGATAAAAGTGCCGAAAAAGTAAAATTTTCGAGCGGATTGGATAAAAAAGTCCTCATCTTATATCCGTCTTTTGCTTGGGAATTGACTTGCAAGAAACTGTTCTTGTTACTCCAGAATGTATTTTCATGATTTTGAACCGCTCTAACGAAGTAGGTACATTCTACTTGCAAACGTAAAGTTCAGTGACGTTGACGCAGGTGTCGCAGGTGACGCGGCAGCACCAGTGGAACTGGCAGCGGCACTGCGTCGTCACCGTCGACCGGAGGGTGCTGTAGCCTCGACCGCAGCAAAGCGACTCGCAGCCGTCCTCGCCTGAAATATTAAAAAAAACTTGGATAAGTACAGGATGTATTGGACCAGGGGGTAATAAATCTCCACGCTCCGGGGGGACGATCCCTATGTCCCCCCGAGAAGAGGCCGAAACGCCAATGCTGGAGGGAGTCGCGGAGATGAACATAAAGATCAAAAGATCTCCCGTGACCCCCTTGCTAACAGCCGTGATGGACACCAGCGGAGTTTTAGTGCGAACCCCACATAACCCTGCGGCTCCCCCGGGGCTGCAGGGTACTCGTAAGAAGTTTCCCCGCCTTAAAAAAAAGGAGGGTACTAAACCGACGAAGGAATTCATCTTATTAATGTTCTTGTTTTTGTGTTTTTTGTGCAATAAAGATATCATTCATTCATTCATTCATTCATTCATTCATTCATTCATTCATTCATTCATTCATTCATTCATTCATTCATTCATTCATTCATTCATTCATTCATTCATTCTTATTAAAAAACTTTTCTTGGGGTACATTTGCATCAATAGAACGCAGAGCAAGAGAATTCTTTAGTAAAAGTACAACGCAATAAACGTCTGTTTACAATAGAATTTGATAGAGTGAGTATAGAATGAGCATTAAGGGTGCATTCACGTACAAAGCTGGTAACAAGCGCTTGTTGGCGCTGGTTCAAAAAATGTATAGAAAATGTCTGTGCGGACATAGACGCTTGTTCCAGCGCGAATGTTCGCGCAGGTATTTTCTATACATTTTTCGAACTAGCGCCAACGAGCGCTTCTTACCAGCTTTGTACGCAAATGCACCCTAAAGTTTTAAGTAAAGTCACCCTAAGAAAAATCAGTCGAAATCACAACGGAAAGGCGTCTAGCTTGTCATAGAACTTTTCTAATTTTCATTTTCCGGTCACTTGATAACTTGTCGGCCCGAACGACCTTCATTCTTCAAGCTATGTTCTATATGTGTTTGCTATTCTTTGGACTATGTCGGCGATTTTAGTTCTTCCTTTTTCCAAGGCTTCCTCTTCAGGCTGATGATCACCTACCTCTAGAAGTACGGCTACACTGTCTCCCGTGCGTACCGAGGGCACCAGCAGCTACGTCCACTTCGCAATACGACGGTGAAGCTTCCAGGTAGACCATGTCTGATTTCCGAGGCAGTTTGCGAACTGAGATGTTCTGTTTTGATCTAGAAAGAACATTAGTTTTAAACACCATTATAAATGCATGGCACAGTTTATGTTAAAAAGCCTTTGACATAAAATTTGGTACGCTTATAGTGGTAGCCAGTTTTTCTGTAAATAATTCAACGGCAAAATCGTTGCGCAAAAAAGAGACGTCATAGTAAAGAATTTTGCTGCTAAAGAACGTTCTTTTGTGGTTTGAAACGGCAGTGATACATACAATATTCACTGCTCTGTTATCTTAGGCATCAAAATGGAACTTTATATTGTTATTCACTCTAAATTGATATACATAGTCGAGTTCCGACTTCGTGACAGTGAAATGTATGCTGCACGGAGTATAAGACAGCTCGAGCCAGGATAATCAGTACTCGGGAACGACTTGTCCGAGTATCATACTGGACCTTAGATTATGTGAGACGTGCTAGCTGAGCAAAGGGACTTTATTTTTATCAACAGTGACCCGGCGAACTTCGTACAGTCACGGACTAGGAGGCCGTAACAGATTTGTCTATAGTTTCGTCAGCCCTAGACTGTATTACCAAAGAACAAGAGCTATTTTGCAATACAGAAAAACCGGATGTGTTACGCCGACCGTGTCGGCCACTGTACCTATTATCTGACAATATAATTTCCAGAAAAATCTATAATATTTTTATGAGCCATCACACTGTATAAGTAAAAGTTCATAAAATTTCATTTGTTAGTTTTTGCGTGAAAGTGAAGTACTTAATCATCCAAACATAGTCACAGGCTAGTGCTAGTAATAGAATAACAATAATTAGTATAGGACTCACTTCCGTATAACAAGATGAGCTGAAGGAGCGTGGCTTGCTTCCGGCGGAAACTGTGCCACCATTCTCGCTTTCACGTATTTGTCCCTTAGAGCCTCTGCTACTGCCTGAAACGAAGCGAATTTAAATGTTTTAAAAATATTCTATGTATAGATTACAACCACCCCATCTCATTCTAAGGCGACTGAGGGTGCATTCACGTACAAAGCTGGTAACAAGCGCTTGTTGACGCTGGTTCGAAAAGTGTGTAGAAAATACCTGCGGTGACACTCGCGCTGGAACAAGCGTCTATGTCCGCGCAGGTATTTTCTATACATTTTTCGAACCAGCGCCAACAAGCGCTTTTTACCAGCTTTGGACAGTGGCGCACAATCGGCGTAACACTTCAGGTTTTTCTGTATTGCAAAATAGCTCTTGTTCTTTGGTAATACAGTCTAGGGCTGACGAAACCATAGACAAATCTGTTACGGCCTCCTAGTCCGTGATTGTACGTGAATGCACCCTAAAGGAACAGCCGAAGGACGGGCAGCAGCGTCCTTCGTTGTAATACTTGAAGAGCCACACTGCGATCGCCAACCCGCCTGCCAAGCGTGGCGATAATTGCTCCTTTATGTTTATTCTTGTGGTGATATTGTGGATGAGTTCTATGTCCAGCAGTAGACTTTGAGAATGTTAAAGAGAATTAATAAATAACGTAACACACTCAGATCAGAGCCCTTAACTAGGTAGAAACACACACACAGAGACGAACATTACACCCAGTCCGGAAACAAACATCGATATTCATCATAACAATGTTCGCCCCGCCGGGAATCGAACCCGGTGCTCCCGCGTCCCAGTCCACATCACTGCCAACTGAGCTACGGAACAGTCTGCTGCCCAGCCGCAGTTGTCTCATACCTTAAAAGTAGGTAGAGCTCGCCAGCAAGTCTTCAATGCGCATGATCCTGAGACACCATGGCACTTGCATTCCCTTCGCATCTGGTCTTTTACCATCTGTGAAAAAAAAAACTTACTCTTACACAAATAAAGACTATAATTTGGTAAATAATTAGAAATTATGATTGCTGATTCTATCTCTATCTCTCTTTTAGACTGATTCCTAAAAACAAAATTGAAAAAAAAAAAAAAACTATGCTCTAACTAACTATAACTTAAAGTTATTTAGACCATCAGAGCAATGAACTATGGTGGTTTGACTAGCGCTTAATAAGACAGCGCGGCTGCTTAAAATCAAAACCTAGTAACTCGTTGTTACAAAAATGTTCAGGAGAGCCAAAAAACGGGTCGGCCACTTTAATTCGTTGCCCTGAAGAAACCAGACGCAATAGCGATTTGGGTGTTTGACCAAAAGTTTGACTATATTGTTGACTATAGTTTGTAGTACTTGTAATCGTGTTAGAAGTTATAGTTACACTTAAATTGATCCCACTATATTTTTTTTTGGAAATTTACCTAAATATGAAAATGAAAACAATTTCAAAACATAGTATTTCATACTTAGTTAATACAATCTCTGAGTTAATTCTCTACTTTTTATAGCATTTTATATTTTTAGTTGTACGTTTCGAGTGACATTTGTTATTTTTTGAAGTGATTTCATTTAAAAGTTATATAAATGGTTTATTTGTGGCAGAATTTAGTTTTGGTAACGATTTGGTTACGACTCGGGGTTAATTCAGCCAAATTTTCATTCTTTGACTTACTGTTTTTTTAACTTACTAAATTCCACCAAAATATAATTGATTTTATAATCGGCGCCAAATTCAAAACATAGTAAGTCAGCTTCCAAATTCATAACCTAGTAAGTCGGTTGAGTTGCTAGGTTTTTTTATTTGTAATCCGACATGCTATGTTTAGAATTTGTACTTCATGGAAATTTTAATAACTTTTTCAAATTGGGTAGACTTGCTAAATTTTATTTTTAAAATTGCGTAGGAAACTGGGTGTTTTAAGGTCCATATCAAATCGATACCGCCTAGTTAGTCGAAAAATGACAAAAACGGGTTTTTTGCAAAAACACCAGTTACTAGGTTTTGAATTTGGGCAGCCGAGCGGTGAAGGATAATGCGCGGGGGGGATGTAAATCGGCTTAAAATGAGTTTAATAAAAAAACAAAAAAAAAAGTGAAAAGAACTTATTTGATTCATATATCACGCAAAGAATCCTGAAAATTTCCTGTATGTTAAAGAAATATCGATTAGAAATAGTCAAATAGTTTGCACTGAACTGTGTGGGCTGGTATCGCAAAAAGCTCCGAGCAAATGTTTTTTTTTTTTTTCATTCAAAACAGCAGCTATAACGTAAATACTTATAAAGTCTTATTAAACTTTAACAAAAATGTATAATTTTATAATTTTCATTTGCAGTTAATAATCACAGATCAGCATCGTAAAAATTTAAATAATAAACAAACGTTCTTAAAAACTTGAAAAAAAAAGTGGCCGCGAATTCTCGTTTTACAAATTATAGTGGCTATAACAATACTGGCAGCTTTTTTTTGAGAAAGATAATTAAAAAAATCCGTACCTTGCCTACCCTACTTTACTTATCACAAAACTTTGCGTTTACTTTTTAAATTTAATATGACGTATCGAACAGGGGTGTCATTCTCTTTTTTTATTTTTCTTGTCTCATTATTATGACATTTCAATAGTCAAATTTTACCAATTTGCTATTCTCTAAACAAAAAATCCATAGAATAAACTTCTTTGGATCTATGTTGTCTTGTCCCATTGACTTGCGCTAGGCACAATAGTAGCTGACAAAATAAAAGAATAGCCCCCTGGTAGGACCTACTATTAACAATCGGAAAGTAACTCTGTCTGTCTGTATTGAAATTAAATTTAGGACAGGGAATAGAATAGAATAGAAATACTCTACAGGGTTTATAGTCTAGTCCTTTTTGGACGTAATTTTTATACCAAGAATCCCACGGAAACAAATAAATTGTAGGGATTTTGCTGTTTAAAGGAATATTTCCTCTGAAAAGTCGTGGGCCGTACCATTGTGCATTAATTTTTTCATTTTAAATATCATCGTATCAATAACTTTTAGTTTCCTGTAACAGTGCCTAAGTTTAAGTGAATTTTCTTAGAATTAAAGGTACTGTAAATGCGTTTTTATGCTACTTAAAAACAGACAAACGGCTCCCAGAGCCACTAATCATTTGTTACAAACTATAATCAACCTTATAGCCATACTTGCACAATAACTTAACAAAAAAAATTGCCAAATCATAAAGTAAAATCTTAATATGGCAGGATGAAATAATGATATGTAAGGATTGTTCGCGCGCGGCGCGTTAATATCTCTCTTTAACTACCACTCTTGCTTTGCTAAAGGTTTTATTTTTTTATTATGCACTTGCCTTTACAGATGGAGGGTTCTTAAAAAAATTTTTCGTGCCATCCGCTCGAAAATAGTACTTTTTGTTCTCTTAATCGAGAAGTGACTCTTTTTTGACTCCCGGTTTATAGCAGATCAATTATGAATATCCATACATTCTTTTTTGCCCTAACAACTAAGATGCCTTAATAGTAGAATTCGAATAAACGTAAAGCGAACGAAATTTCCGGTTAGTAAATGTATCTCTAAATTTACGTATTTTTTTATATTTATAAATATTTTTTAGGCAACAAGAAAAATCTCGTGCTAACATTTCATTTAGATTTATTGCGCCGTTTCGAAGATAAGTGCCTTTGACAGGAAGACTGACAGACGGAGGGAAAGAATAATCATATTAATAAGATCTCGGGACGACTAAAAAAGGCTCCGTTAAAAAAAACACAAAGGAACCCTAAACAGGAATCACACGTAGACCACACAGTTATAGCCCGAAGCTAGGTACACTAACGTAGAACCTATCGTTTGGTACAATACTGTAATTGTACCTTCAGGCTCTGTGATAGATCTAGAAATTGCTGCTTCGCATCCAGCGAGCACATCATGGGATAGAGGCGTCTCGTCTTTAATGAGCTCTATTTTTAACCGACTTCAAAAATCGAGGTTATCAGTTTGACCTGTATGTATGTATATTGTCTGCGATTATCTCGCTGAACCGATTTTTATGCGGTTGTCAGATAAGTATTTGTTACATTCAGGAGAAGGTTTTAGTGCCTATTTTAACCGACTTCGTAAAAGAGGAAGTGCTCAGTTCATGTATGTGTCAGTTTATTGAAAGCGGGTTCCTTTTTTGTAAAAAAATAATAATGTGTAATCTTTCGTTCACGCCTTTATAAAGGAACACAAGACGATTACTGATTAAATTCATTCATACTTTATTACAACCGATTAAACGTTATGAGCTGTCCCGGCTAACTTCGTTACGCCATAGAGTATAGGATACTACTAAAGATTTAGCTCTATGGACTTTGTTCTTTTGACTGCCCAGAAAGGACGACTAAAAAAACAAACAACAACAACAAACCACCTGTCAAAATATGTAAACAACGAAAAAAAAATTTCACCATGGATTATTCCAGTGTAAGTAATCCCTAATTTTTTTAAAAATCTAATATAGCCTATGTCACTCGGGGATAGTGTAGCTTCCCAACAATGAAATAATTTTTCGAATCGGTTCATTATTTCCGAAGCATATTCGATACAAACAAAATAACAAACAATCAAAATTTTCCTCTTTATTATTGGTATAGATAGATATAGATTGAGATAAGTTTCTCGCACAGATTAGCGGGCGCTCCGCGGCTTCGCCAGCCCATTGCTCTTGGAACATCAAATTCCCAATTTTCCCGTGAGAATTTCGGGAGAAAAAAGCCTATGTCCTTTTTCAGGCTTAAGAATATTCATATACAAAAATTTCATTCAAATCGGTTCAGTAGTTTTCTCAGGAAAGCGAGACAGACAGATCGACAAACAGAAAGACAGAGTGACTTTCGCATTTATAATATTATACTAGTCGACCCGGCGAACTTCGTACCAGGTAACCTATTACTAACTTGTGCATGTATTATAGTTATAAACCTTTTTCTTGAGTCACTCTATCAATTAAAAAATACCGCATCAAAGTCCGTTGCATAGTGTTGAAGATTTAAGCATATATAGCGACAGACAGACGCGGGAAGCGACTTTGTTTTATACTATTATGTATTGAAGTATAGATCATTCTTACCTTTCTTCCAAGTCGATTGTTGTGAAGATTGACCAATGATCTTGCATCGCCATCCAATTCGCGTGCGTCGAGAAACCGCCGGGCAAACCTGAAAAAACATTACTTTTTGATAAAAAAATACCTACCTCATTTCGAAAACTGAATGGGAAAATTAATAATCTATAAGTATTATGTGTATACATAACGGTCATTTTTTAATCGTGCTGGAAAACTTTCAGGGCTAACCGTCTTATTCATAAAGATACAGTAGATTTTAAGTAGCGTTACTGGAGGTCTACTTCTCTGGTTTGTTGTATGGTAAATACGTGACATCCAGTCTAAATTGACATACGTCAAATAACTAAAATGCTCTTTAACTTAGTTCTCGAGTGAACGAGAGAACTTCTTTAACTTAGTTCTCGAGTGGCAATTAGCGAACTGGAAGACGCAGAGTAGGCAGACCACCCACCAAGACCCACCCCACAAGTGGTCAGACGACCTTGTGCAAGCTGCGGTAGTACACAACCACAGGATGAAGCTCGCTCAAGACCGGAAATTGTGGCGATGTATTGGGGATGCCTATGTCCAGCAGTGGACGTCTTTCGGCTGATATGATGATGATGATTTAAGATAGTCAGACGACCTAGTGCAGGTTGGGGGAGAGAGTACACTGGCGACCATTGTCGTAAGGCAAGGCAAACGCTTGTTTGCCTGAGCCAATTGGTGGGCACCCTGAACTACCTCGCCTCTCGCAGTATAGGATACTTTACCAAATAAGGTATTAATATTAATTAGATGTAGTCTAATTGACTTTCAATAAGTGATATCTTGTACCCTATATTGAATAAATCATTCTATACTTTACTTTTTTTTTTTTTACTGGATGAGGGTCGCTCGAAACTGGTCGTTTTGGCTATTAGAAGACTGCTCCTTAGCTCAGTTGGCAGTGATGTGGACTTAGCCGCGTGTGCACCTGGGTTCGATTCCCGGCGGGCGAGCATTGTTGAGATGAATATCCATGTTTGTTTCTCGGTCTGGTTGTAATGTTCGTCTCTGTCTGTGTTTCGGGTACCCTAGATACGGTTCTTCCTAGTTAGGGGCTCTGAGTGTGATGTGTTATTATTATTATAGGTAATTTCTTTATTCTTACCTTGCACCATAGGCAGCTTCACCACAGCCACCCCATTGGTACGGATCTGACGAGGAGTGGGGCCTTCTTCTGATGGATAAAATAAAGTATGGTGAGCAAAATCACTCATGTTATTTATAAGTTGTAACCGCCTAGACAGAAACGCTCCCCCTTACCACAAAAAAGTTAGACCGGTCTAAAATCGCCAATTTGTATTACGAACTAGTGATTTAAACCTAGTCTAGTGATTAAGACCCGGTTTAACTCTTTTTGTGGTAGAGCCGATTGCGTTTAAGTCATGTTTAATCTTAAACGATTTCTGTCCAAAAAATAAAATGATTGAAATGCGTTTTTGCACCAAATAATATAAAAAAATTATGTTGTCCGCGGCTTCGCCATCGCATTTTCCCTTGAAACATAAAATTCCTAATTTTCCCGTGAGAATATCAGGATAATAAAAACTTTTTGTCAAAAAATTAAACCGTGGAGTTTTTTTTTTTATTTAGACTTAATTTACATACATACATAATCTCACGCCTTTTATTCCCCGGAGGGTTAGGCAGAGGCAGCAGCTTGACAGCCGGACCCACGTTTAGCCGAGTTTATGCTTTATTACCAACGTGAGGCGAGGCCAGCTTGTCGCCGCGGTTATAACGACCACTACTGCGGCCGGGACCAACGGCTTAACGTGCCTTCCGAAGCACGGAATCATCTTACTTTTCGGACAATCAGGTGATTCAAGCCTGCAATGTCCTATCCAACCGAAAACAACCAAAATTTGAACACTTGTTATATCCCGTTAGGTGTTATATCGGCCGTCCACCCAGGGAGTGGGGGTTGTTAGGGTCGCCACAGTCAGAACCGCTCATGGGGTGCTAGTCAGATAACCTCCACGTGGTGTGCACCCCGGGCAACAGCGGGCGATCACACTTCGTTTTAATCAGACTTAATTTAATATCTTCTTAAAGTACTTTTGGTATACCAAGTCATTTTTAGTCGGTTTTTAATATTAGTATGGGAGTATGAATATGGATTATAGTTATTTATGACAAGTGTTAACTGATAAGTGGTTACTTATAAAATATACATTTTTTAAATGATTTACTACATTTATTCTTCACAAATACCCTAATCCCACTCAATTAACTTACAAAAAATCACACTAATATTATGAATGCGAAAGTTTGTGAGTGTGTATTTTACTTCGTCACGTCTAAACGGCTGGAGAGATTTTAATGAAATTTGGTACGGAGTTAGCTGACACCCTGGATTAACACATAGGCTATTTTTTCCCCTAATAATCCGCGGGTAACACAGGTACAGTGGCGGACTAGGAGGCCGTAACAGATTTCTCAATGGTTTCGTCAGCCCTAGACTGTATTGCCAAAGAAGAAGAGCTATTTTGCAATACAGACAAACCGGAAGTGTTACGGCGACCTAGTCCGCCACTGTACATAAGTGTTCAAAGTCTTTGATGTCTTTCTTTACCTATTCGGAGGTCTGCAGCCGCATCCAGGCAAATCTCCTTTAGCACAAGCCGTGCTTAAGGCGTGCGTGACTCCCGCTGCCGTAATAGCATAGGTGAATGCTGCTTCCCTGGTACCTGTGAACAGATAACTTATAAAACTTACAGCCTCTAACTAGGTAGAACCTGTGCTTTTAATGAATGGCAGCAGTTTCTATTAATACTATACGAAGATCGACGGGTCAGCTTGTAGCGTTAATATAAATTTCTAGTTGACCCAGCGAACTTCGTACCGCCTAACCTATTACTATGTCGTGCATGTATTAATACATTATAAACCTTCCTCTTGAATAAATCTATCTTTAAAAAAAATATCATCAAAATCTGTTGCATAGTTTTCAAGATATAAGCATACATAGGGACAATACGTGGGAACCGACTTTATTTTATACTATGTATTGACTAGTCGATCCACCACACTTCGTACCGCCTAACCTATTACTATTTTGTGCATGTATTATACATATAAAATAAACCTTCCTCTTGAATCACTCGGCCGAATTTAGGAGCACGCGGGGCTGCAATTAAATCAAACGTATAGCAATGAGACCGTTTACGGAGACGCGTTAGCGGGCGCCGACGCGTGCACTGCGATGCCCGCATGACGCACTGCGCAACTACTCGCCGCGTCTTTCTTAAAGCAGCCTATCTATTAAAAAGCTGCATTGAAATCTGTTTTAAAGATTTAATTACAGCACTACACCCCCTTTTTTTTTAGGCGGGGAAACTCCTGACGAGTACCGTGCAGCCCCGGTGGGAGCCGCAGGGTTATGTGGGGTTCGCACCCACTAAAACCCCGCCGGTGTCCATCTCGGCTGTTTGGAAGGGGGTCACGGGAGATCTCTCGAACTTTGTGTTCAGCTCCGCGACCCTCTCCAGCATTGGCTGGGTAGCCTCTTCACGGGGGGACAGGTGGTGGTAGTCCCCCCTGAGCGCGGATGGCTCTTCCTTCGTTCGACGACGGAACTGGACACCGCGTTCCGCCGCCCTTCTCGGGGCCGTTATATGACTACACGAGGCCCCCGCCTCGTGCACCCAACGACCCCGGGGTCCCCTCTTAGTCGCCTTTTACGACAGGCAGAGGATACCTCAGTCCTATTCTTCGGCCCGGTACTGCAGGGCGTATCGACCCATGATACTAACCTAAGCCCGTCCCCCACAGCTGCTATAGAAGCGGGTGCGGCGCGACACATTGCTCTTTGTTTCGGCGTGAGACCTGGAACCCACGGTACTACAGCACGATGTTAGTCCTTTTGACAATATGTGGGGGGATCTATGTCTAGGGACGTATTTGGTTCTAATTCTCTATTCGGGTGCTATTTATACCGGGTGTTTCTGACAAGGCGGTAATAAATCAAAGGAGGGATTCTGCTCACCATAACTAACAACTTTCCCAAAGCAACATGGGTCAAAATCTCAAAAAAAATAACAGCTGTTCCATACATTGGTTCGATCAGCTGACGGGGTCAATGTACGGGACGGCTGATTTTTGTTTTGAGATTTCGACCCATGTTGCTTCGGGAAAGTTGTTAGGTATGGTGAGCAGAATCCCTCCTTTGATTTATTACCGCCTTGTCAGAAACACCCTGTATAAATAGGCATATGCCAGCATACACGGCATTTTAATTCCTATAAAATCTTATACACCTGCGTTGTATTGATTAATTAGTCATACAAACTAATCGTAAGAAGCTACAATAATTACAAGCATTTGAATAAGTCGATTTGATACCTATAAAATAAATTTATTAGCCATCAATAGGCAATAAACAAGAAAATTACTCGATAAATTAACAATAAAACTAATAAACTGTAAACGCATTGTCCGTCAGTCCGATTAACAATGTATATTTTACTCATAAACTAATGTGTCGTGACTTGTGACGCCTACCTGTGATGTGATGACGCTTGAAGTTATCCAGTGAGCCCTTAATTAAATAGAGCCATATACTTGCCCTTTTCTTCATTCATAAAAAGTTAAAGAGCATTTTAGTTAATTTGACATGTATCTATTTAGACTAAAAGTCCCGTATTCACCATACAAGTAAAGAAAGAAGTCGACCTCCAGTAAAGCTATTTTGAACGTTTATCTTTATGAATCATACGATTAAAATCTGCTACTACGCTAAAAGATAGACTAGATAATATTCGTAAACAAGTTTAGTATTCGTAAACAAGTATTTTCAGTGTTATTCATAATGATACAGTAGGTTTAAAGTAGCTTTACTGGAGGTCTACTTCTCTGGTTTGTTGTATGGTAAATACGTGACTTTCAGTCTAAATTGACATACGTCAAATAACTAAAATGACTTAACTATTTATGATTAACAGGGTTAGTTTATAAAAGCTTTTTAGACAAAGTGAATACTTTGACGCCTCTATTAGGTTAGATGCTCGATGAAGTAATGTGTAATAGACACCTAGAAATCTTAAGGTCTAGGGTAATATTGTAATTGTTAATAAACGATATAATAAAATTGAATGGTAATAGGATTAAAGAGATGAAGTTTTCATTCGTGATGGAATTTAATGATTTAAAAACAAGCCGAATAACTTAGAATAGTTATTTATAATTTAAAAAATAATTCCTAGAGGGGAATTTCAAAAATGCCTTTCAACCTATCAATACATAGTACCTACATAGCATAAAACAAAGTCGCCTCCCGCGTCTGTCCCTATGTATGCCTATATCTTTAAAACTATGCAACGGATTTTGATGCGTCTTTTTTCTTAAGATAGAGTGATTCAAGAGGAAGGTTAATATGTATAACACATGCATAACATAGTAATAGGTTAGGCGGTAAATAGTTCGCCGGGTCAACTAGTAAAATATATATTTTTTCAGTGCCTTTTAATTTGTAAGAAAAACCAAACTTACCGAGAGGCATAATGTGACCAAAAACATTGCCTTCACCAACTCCTGAGCAGTTCCACCTCGATCCTGCCATTTGGACTCTACACTCCTCGTATGCCATTCTGAAACAAAAACACAATCATAAAACAGTAGACATACATTTATTGCATACGAATTAAGATTCAAAATGACTGCTCCGTGGCTCAGTTGGCAGTGATGTGGTAGGCGAATATTGATATGATGAATATCGATGTTCATTTCCGGTCTGGGTGTAATGTTCGTCTCTGTGTGTGTTTCGGGTACCCTAGATACAGGTTCTTCCTAGTTAGGGGCTCTGAGTGTCACGTGTTATTATTATTGTTTCTTAATCTCTTCGGTATCACGGGATGAAGACGAATCCAACTCGTAGAGGCCCTTTCGAGAGTTTTGCTATATTGTATATGGATCACCAACCAGGCCCAGCATCTAAATGCACAAATAGATCATGCACCCAGAGGTGGCACCCAGAAGGTGATAGGAACTTTTGTAAAATGGCTGACATTAAATGGTTTATTATTATTATTAAATGCATTATATAATCATCTTCATCATCAAACGCCATAAGTCCACTGATAGATATAGGTTTTTCTTAGAGATTACCACAATGATGAACATTGTGATGGGGTTTTGCCGCACACGCTAACCTTTTTTTTTAAGGTAGGGAAATTCCTAACGAGTAACCTGCAGCCCCGGGGGAAAATGCAGGGTTATGTGGGGTTCGCACCCACTAAAACCCCGCCGATGTCCATCTCCGTTGTTAGCAAGGGGGTCAATGGAGATCGTTCGATCTTTATGTTCAACTCCGCGACCCCCTCCAGCATTGGCTTTTCGGCCTCTTCTCGGGGGACATAGTGATCGTCCCCCCGGAGCGTGGATATCGGGACACCCGCGTTCCACCGTCCTTCTCGGGGAGAGAATATGACTACACGAGGCCCGCGCCTCGTGCTCCCAAAGCCTCTGGAGTCCCCTCTTAGTCGCCTCTTACGACAGGCAGGGGATACCTCAGTCCTATTCTTCGGCCCGGTACTGCAGGGCGTATCGACCCATGATACTAACCTAAGCCCGTCCCCCACAGCTGCTATAGAAGCGGGTGCGGCGCGACACATTGCTCTTTGTTTCGGCGTGAGACCTGGAACCCTTGCACAGACCAAATGCGCCCCTAAAGATCCAGATGCCGTCTGTAATCTGAAAAAAAAAGATAGAGAGATTAAATAATATTAATCACACTCAGAGCCCCTAACTAGGAAGAACTACTACTACTATCTAGCTAGGGTGCCCGAAACACATATATAGACGTACATACACACTTAGACCGGAAAACAAACATCGATATTCACGATAACAATATTCACCCCCGCCGGGAATATCTAACCGTACACCCGCGTCACAGTCCACATCACTGGCAACTGAGCTACTGAGCATTCAATGAATTTTGAGTTAAAGACCAGGGGCAAAGTTTTCGTAACTATAAACGATCGACTCGTAATTGGATTGTTAGCGACTTCGTTAACCATTGCTGTTTTCTTGGGGCGTGCGAAAGAAATTGTCTTTGTTAAAGCAGTAATGGTTAATGAAGTCGCTAACAATCCAATTACGAGTCGATCGTTTTTAGTTAAGAAACTCGACAACCTGTTCAAATTGTTATCCTCTCACAATTTAAACTGTAAGTACTAAGCGGGCGATGCGCTTAGCTAGATATTAAATACTGGGCATTAAAATAAATATACAAAGTAATCTAAAATTTGTTCTACATTTCCATAAAATTATAATAATTTTAACTATAATACTGTTATAATAGTTATTAAGTAATAAAACTGTAAGGAATGCAATGCAATCAAAGAACTTTCTAATCTGTTGTTTATTTTTAATTACTTACGATGCAATCTAAAGTTAATATGCTGGCTCTGTGGTTCAGTTGTCTGTCAGTGATGTTGAAGTGACTTTGGAGTTGAGGGTTTGATTCCCGACGGGGGCAACGTTGTTATGATTGATATCGATGTTCGTTTTTTGATCTGGGTGTTTAGGTATACATGTTTCGGGCAGCTTTTGATACAGGTTTTACCTAGTTGGGGGCTCTAATTGTGGTTATCAACATCGTAGCGAAAACCGTCCACTGTTGGACGCCGTTGTTAAATCGCCACGCTTGGCAGGCGGGTAACTTTTACACGAACAGTGGCGCCACTCTAGAAGAAAAATCATATTTTCTAAAGTAAGGCTTTTTATCAAAAAACGAGTTCATTAGATCTTGGTCCCTAGTACTTTTTTGGTATTTCAAATAAAATCTAGGTTTAGACTGTTTTAAGTACTGTTTGATGAGCGGGACACATGTCTCGCAGGGAAGACGAAAGATGGAGCAAAGCCGTCCTTGACGATCAAGAGAGGGGAAGAGAAGTGTAGGCAGACCATCAGCCAGATGGAACGACGATATAAAGACTGTTGCGGGGAAGACTTGGATGAGATTGACAGCCGACAGAGTTAACTGGAAAATAATTGGAGAGGCATTCGCCCAACAGTGGGCTGATATGTGCCGAGGAAGAAGAAGAAGAAGAAGAGTTTGATGATAAAAATTGCCACTTTGGTGCCACTGTTACTACAAAAATTTGTGTTTAAAAATTTGACATCGTTTACATAGTACTTAAATAATTAAGTAACTACTAATTATTTTTTATATAATTTTTGTACAATATTTTGACGATCACATTATACTTTGACATTTTATAATACAACTTTGTATGTAATATGAATATGATAGTGTGAAATAAATGAATCTAATCTAATCTAATCTGTTAGTGTAAAATGACTTTTTCTACTAAGTTTTTCTTCTAAGAGCCCTATTACGTTACGGCGCAAAGTATAGTCCCATAGAATCATACATAGGGCAGCAAAATCTTTGCAATTATTTCTACCGAGCACAAACATTAATTTCGTGCGTTATTAAATAAATAAATTCAGTTCACCTGTTTGTTTGCCGGCAATAAATCAGCAATTAATTGGCCTTTCTATAAATAAACGAGGCACCGAGTGCGAGTGGGCGAGTGGGCGAGTGAGTGCGCTATGTGCCTCTAGTAAACTAGACAAGTGTGTGTATTTTATGTATCGATAAGGGCTGACCATAGGACTGCCCGCAAAAGGCCGTCACATTATGGCTTGAGGAACGTCTAGGCTACTTCGGACGCTATATAATGCGTGGTTCCCGAGGTTCTTCCCAAAAGCGCCGAGACGGCCGCGGGGGGGTTTTAGTGGGTCCGAGCCCCACAACCCCCGACGCTCCCCCGAGCGTTTTCACCATTTCCACGAATTGACAATTGAATTGAATTGTGAATTGATATTGCCTAGTTGGTGATCTAATTTAATATAACAAAACTCTCGAAGGTTGACTCCTTCGATCGCCTTTCAATGGCCTGCGCTCCGTTTCAAGATCTTCGAAAAATAGAGAAACATTATAATTAACGCATCACACTCAGAGCTTGCGTGAGCAGAATTTAGCCTGTATTTAGGGTACACCCTTAAATCTTCGCCAGCATGATTCGAACATGTTCGACTGCTCCGTGGCTCAGTTGGCAGTGATGTAGACTGAGACGCGAGGGCACCTGGGTTCAATTCACGGCGGACATTGTTATGATAAATATCGTTTGTTTCCCGGTCTCGGTGTACTGTTCGTCTCTGTTTATGTTTTGGGCACCCTAGATACAGACTCTTCCTAGTTAGGGGCTCTGAGTGTAATGCGTATTGTGTTTGTTATATCAATACACCGACGTTAGAGTTTTAACCAATAAATGTTTTAACAAACAACAATAAAATAACCGCAATACTTTGTAAATTTTATTATTTGTTTTTGTGGTTTTTGCTTTACGTGTAACGTATGTAGCTTATTATTTGTATGTTTTAAATGCGCAGATATAGATTAAATAAAGATATTATGTCTATGTCTACATCATAAGTTAAAACAAAACCAACAATTTAGAGCGATAATCTATATAAATCAATTGGGTAATTGCCATTCAAGACAGTAGAGTGGGTAACACCGGTTACCCGTTAATACTGGTTGAACTTAACTAAATGAAAGATCTTAAGTGTTCAGTTAAGAAAAGCAATCTGCTATCAATGAAAATTATGTAAGATGCTTGTTAAATTTTATAGGTTTGGTTTATTTACTTGGTTTAACTCTTAGGCTGCATTAAGGGGCACGCGGGGCGTTGCGCGGGGCGTCGTGTGGGGCGTGTCGATGTATGAGACCGTTTACGGAGACGCGTTGGCGGGCGACGCGGTGCCCGCAGCGGCGTACGCGCACAATGCCTTAGATTTATTATTCAAAATCAAGTCGCAGTACGTGTATCACTCCAAATGTAACTTTAAAAATCGAATTCCGCTCCAAATAAATATAAATAGTCAAGTTCTGAATTCAATTATACGCTCGACAAAGCATGAGACGCTTCATAATCGGTATACTCGATAACGACTTGTCAGAGTTCAATCGCGAAAAAAAATATCTAAACATGGAAAATCTAAAAAATGTGGTAAACTATGACACTAGATAATGTTGCTTATTTTTCTAAAAGCACTGTTTCATAGTCTTTAGTGTTAAGATCAAAAATATTTACTGAGGCTTTGCAAACAGAAGGCACTATAGCGTCGCGCTAGAGCGCTAGCCTAACGCGGAGCTAGAGCGTCGTGGCGCGACACTATAGCCAGTGCCGTAAATAGCCTGTCCTGTGCTTTGTGTGAGCTTCTATAACTGCGCCCTTGTTTTTTTAGGCATTATTGTTACCCTAGAGAGCAATGCTATGTTAAGGCCTATTTTTTATTAAGGGTGATAAATTTATAACATTAAACACAAATTACGCTCGTAATCGTATCAGAAAAAAAATTGCACAATGTGTTGTCTAATTAAATATACGTTTTTGATGATACCGGCATGGTACGTGTATAGAATCAAGCACTAGGGGAGTAAGAGCAATGCGAGAACTCAAAGGAAGGAATATAAAAAAACTTACTGCCTGGGGGCCAAGTTTTTTTACTAAAAACGAGTGACTCGTAATTGTCTTGTAAGTGATTTCGTTAACCATTGCCGCTTTAACAAAGGTAATTTCTGTTGCACGCTCAAAGAAAACAGCAATGGTTAACGAAGTCGCTAACAAGACAATTACGAGTCACTCATTTTTAGTTAGGAAACTTGGCCCCCTGGTCTGGCCATTTTTGCGCTCTTCCCAGAGTCTACGCCCTGTGCCTAGGCACCGGTGGCACACCCCTATTTACGGCACTGGCTATAGCATCGCACTCTTTGTATGATTACGTAAAGTAAGTAAAGTAGCGTGTGTGACATCAATGACTAGCGCTTTAGCTCCGTCTGTTTGACAAAGCCAAAACCAACAATAATTTGGATAGAAAATAAATAAAAGTAAGGCTTCAAACGCACAGGCGGATTTTTATCCGCGCGGTAACAAACCGCGCGGATAAAAATCCGCTGTTGCGGTTTTATTTCCGCGCGGTTGGAAAGGTTGTTATTTCATTTTTAACCTTATTCATAGGCCACGAAGGTACAGGCGAATTTTTAGCCGCGCGGAAATAAAACCGCGACAGCGGATTTTTAACCGCGCGGTTTTTTATCCGCTGGTGTGCACACTTCCATAGGATTCAGTATGTTACATAAAATCCGCGCGGGAAAAAACCGCCTGTGCGTTCGTAGCCTAAGTAGTTAATTCGGTTTTAAAAACAGCAAACAAAACTGTTGCTGTTACTGCTCCGTGGGTCAGTTAGCAGTGATGTGGACTGAGTAAGCGTGTGCACCTGGATTCGATTCCCGGGCGGGGTGAATATTGATATGTTTGTTTCCGGTCTGGGTGTGATGTTCGTCTCTTTGTGTTTCGGGCACGCTAGATACAGGTTCTTCCTAGTTAGGGGCTCTGTGTGTAATGTGTTATTATTGTTATTATTTAGGTATTTAAAACAGTATACAACATTAAAAATTTATACCGCGGTTTCTATGTTACGGTTACGGTACAACATAGAAAATGTAGATGCTTCAAATATATCGCGTCGTGTCTGAACGTGGGCGAATACTTGACTGCCAATCAAGCAGTTCAGATGTATTTATTACTGACTCCGTTTTTATCAGGAAGCTAGAAAACTAATAGACAGATTAATTTATATAATTTGTATGTATTTTTAATGCTGCTTATACTATGAATGCGAAACTTTGCGAGGATAATGGATGGGTTTTTAATTTATATTTCCCCACAAGGTGGTCAGACGACCTGTAGAAGGTTTTTTAGCCTTTGAAAGGCAATTCAAGTTTTTAACCTTTAAAGACGTATAGAAAAGCGCGCGAAAAGCCCAAGTCCACCACGGCGGCTCGCGAAAGCATCGTGGCCGTGGCGGTGTGTAATGGCATACAAAAAAAAAATGACAATCAAAAATTTGACACTTGTTTTTTTTATATCTTGTTGAGAAGCTGTATTCGATTTGAATGTCAATCAATCCGCTTTTCATCAATCTTTCAATCATTTATAGAAGTCAAAGTCATCCAGTGAATGAATCTATACCAATATTATAAAGAGGAAAGATTTGTTTGTTTGTTTGTAACGAATAGGCTCCGGAAATACTGAACCGATTTGAAAAAATCTTTCACTGATAGGAAGCTACACTAACCCCGAGTGTCATAGGCTATATTAGATTTTCAAAAAAATTAGGGATTCTTAGCTAAACTCAAATAATGTAACCCAAGGTGCAATATTTTTTCCGTTGTTTACATATTTTGACAGGTGGTTTGTTGTTGTTGTTTGTTTTTTATTCGACCATTCTGGGCAGTCAAAAGAACATACTCTATAGAGCCAAGTCTTTTGTAGTATCTTTTATTCTATGGCGTAACGAAGTAAGCCGGGAAAGCTCGTAATTCATAAGAACGTAAAAATCGAACACGGAATTTTGGCGTGAGGCGTGCACCGATCAGTGCACTAATTGGTCTACTTATAAGTTTTCTTGGTACAGTGGCGGACACTATCGGCGTAACACTTCCGGTTTTTCTGTATTGCAAAATAGCTCTTGTTCTTTGGTAATACAGTCTAGGGCTGACGAAACCATAGACAAATCTGTAACGGCCTCCTAGTCCGCCACTATACCGATCGGTGCACTAATTGCTATGAGGGCTAGATGAGAGTCGCTCAGAACCTAGTCACTTTAGCGATCAGTGTGGGGGAGGCCCATATCCAACAGTGGAAGTCTTTTAGCTGAGATGAATGATTAAATAATTTCTTTTTTACAAAAAAGGAACCCGCCTTCAATAAACTGACACAATACATCACTTCATCTTTTACGAAGTCGGTTAAAATAGGTACTAGAACCTTCTCCTGAATGAAACAAATACTTATCTGAAAACCGCATCAAAATCGATTCAGCCAAACGCAAGATAATCGCGGACAAACATACATACCTACAAACATACATACATACAGGTCAAACTGATAACCTCCTTTTTTGAAGTCGGTTAAAGACCAATCTTCACACACAAACTTCACTGAACAGAAAATTCAGTTTCCTTCTTCGGTGTTTGAAGGTCTTATTATTAGGAGTTTGTTAATTTGTCAACAATTAACATTTAACTGCGACATTTGGACCAATTATCACCCGCCTACTGACTGAAATAATCAGCTTTGTTTATTTTAGCTACTTGGCTTTGTCTGCCACTAGAATCATTTGACAGAGGAGGGCTCGTTTGGAGGGGTCTCCAGGCGACCATTGTCGTAAGGCAAGGCAAACATTTGTTTGGTGGGCACCCTGAACTACCTCGCCTCTAGTATAGTATACTTTACCAAATAAGGTATCAATAGCAATAAGATTAAATAGTCTAATTGATTTTCAATAAATTATATCTTGTATCCTATCTCTACCAATATTATAAAGAGGAAAGATTTGTTTGTTTGTTTGTTTGTTTGTAACGAATAGGCTCCGGAAATACTGAACCGATTTGAAAAATTCTTTCACTGGTAGGAAGCTACACTAACCCCGAGTGTCATAGGCTATATTAGATTTTCAAAAAAATTAGGGATCCTTACCTAAACTCAAATAATGTAACCCAAGGTGCAATATTTTTTCCGTTGTTTACATATTTTGACAGGTGGTTTGTTGTTGTTGTTTGTTTTTTATTCGGCCATTCTGGGCAGTCAAAAGAACATAGTCTATAAAGCCAAGTCTTTTGTAGTATCTTATATTCTATGGCGTAACGAAGTAAGCCGGGAAAGCTCGTAGTGAATAAAATAATTGTTGACTTTTTGGACTAGCAAAGCACGAATGACTACGTTATAGTTTATCACAATTGTCGTCAATCTTGTGGCCTATATTGAATAAATCATTTTAGACTTTTGACTTTTACGTAAGTAAATAGGTAATATTAATCAATTTCACCTCGCAAGATATTATCGTTTATTGATTTAACAGCATCATCTATACAATTTATATTAACTTATTTATAAACCGATAAACTCTCGCACTCACTTAAAATAAAACACGATACGATATTACAGTTTTATCTTTAACCAATAAGTCTGCAGTAATCGTGTTAAAAGATTGAAACTCCATGCTCGGTTGGTGGTAATATACACTATTGCAATTGAAAGTCTAGAAAATAATTATAAACTTAATAGTTTGCGCCCCGCAGCTTCACCATATAGAACAGCTAAAGTAGCGTCACTCGCGATAAAAACTAATAATAATATCATCTAAACTAAGGCAAATATCAAAAATGTGTAACAGTATTCATTTTTTTTCTGCGGTTGGCGCTACTTTAGCTGTGCTGTACCTCTTAAACCGCAAAATCACGATTTGCCTAACCCGTGCGATTTTCGGAACAAAAATTTATCTTATGTCTTTTTTACCTTCCAATAGTTCCAATTTTTAATTGAAAATGTATTACAGCTCCAAAAAAATAAAGAGAAATGGGAAATGGATTTGCATTATTAAAAAATGCTTTAGTTATTGATTTCCACTAAATTAAGAATTAATATCTAATGGGTGCCTAATTGAACAAAAAAATTAACAATTCTTTAGATAATCCTAAAAAAACACTCTCCCCCTTACCACAAAAAAGTTAGACCGGTCTAAAATCGCCAATTTGTATGACCAACTAGTGATTTAAACCTAGTCTAGTGATTTAGACCCGGTTTAACTCTATTTGTGGTAGAGCCGTAGGTTTTCATTTTGTTATTTTTTTTAATATTGTAAGTTGCTGGTAAAACTAGCCTAGTTAGTTTTTCTCAGTATTATCTATTTAACTAGGCACCCATTTACCTATATATCAATCCTTTTTTTCAGCGAAGTCATCTATTTTGTCTATAATTATGTTTACTTTTAGGGTAAATCCTATCGAAACAAACTATACCCTGATACATTTGTAGTAAACCCCGTCAAAGTGGGATATGTGGTAATTTACAACATTCGATAGATAAGGGCTGTGGGAATCTTCAACCTGAGGTCTTGGACTTAGCAGCTTTGCTGAGCGTATAGACTGCTTTGTATATTTTTACTAGAAAAACTATTTGTCGCCAATGTCATCATCATTTCAGCTGAAATACGTCCACTGCTGGACATAGTCCTCCCCCATACTTCGCCACAACGACCAGTCTTGAGTTATCCTCTTCCAATGTACTCACGCAGCTTTCACTAGATCGTCTGACCAGTCTGCCTTCTCTGTGTCTTCCAGTTCGCGGTCGCCACTCGAGAACTTTTCGGCCCAGCAACTGATATGAGGATTAAGTATTTTTATAGTTACTCTCTCTTTAAATAAAACACCATTTAGGTCCATAAATAATCATAATCACTTTTACAAGAAGTAATTTTTTTTAGGGTTTCAAACTGAAAATAAAATTCGTTTCGTTTCACGACATTCTTGCCAAGCTGTACCGAGAGTGTAATAGTTTAAACTTTCGTCTATATATTCTACTAGTTGACCCGGCGAACTTCGTACCGCCTTACCTATTTCTATGTTGTGCATGTATTATACATATAAGCCTTCCTCTTGAATCACTCTATCCTTTAAAAAACACCGCATCAAAATCCGTTGCATAGTTTTAATGATATAAGCATACATAGGGACAGACGCGGGAAGCGACATTGTTTTATACTATGTATTGATGTTAGCTTTTCAATCAAAAAATATTCTAAACTAGCTTGAGAATCGTCGTGCTTTTTGCTCCTCAACCCTGTGCCATAGACATAGCAGATAGAGACCATTTTAAATTGATATTTTGTGGTTATGTTCGCCGCGCCTTCCTATAGGTGCGCTGGGCCTAAAACTGGCGACAAAATTCTAAAATCGTAAAGTACCTTTTACGGTAATTTTATTTGAAAATGTTGTGATAGAATTATTTTTATGTTTAGGTTTTATTATATTCCAAAGATTACTTTACTTTTACGAAACAAGCGCCACTTTAATAAAAAAAATCCTTTCAACTTTCTCTAAGCAACGTGAATGTATCATAATTTTGTAATCTGCTTTTCTGTACTGTTTTACGACTCTTTAGGTCAGTCCTTCGCTGATTCTTCTAAGAACATTAAGAGCCAGTTTACAGCGATGCTAGCGCCATTCGCGAAAAAAAAAATATCTTCTAAACTAAGGCAAATATCAAAAATGTGGCACAGTATGACACTAGATAATCTAGCCTAGTATTTTGAGGGCATTGTTGCATAGCTTTTAAATTAAAGACCAAAGAAAGCTACAAAGTGTTGTTAAAAGTGTAGCAACAATCTGTGTATAATTTTGTTCTAAGTTAGGACTACTTTACTGTGCTCGAAAAATACTAAGCAAGATTATCTAGTGTCATACTGTGCCACATTTTTGATATTTGCCTTAATTTAAAAGATTTTTTTTTTCGAGAATGGCGCTAGCATCGCGGTAAACTGGCTCAAAATACGTAACGGAATGAATTATACTTGCGGAGCCCTAAAACCTACATAGTTCAGCTAGTCGTATTAGGGAGAGATTTTCTAAATTATCATGTCATTACGTGAATGTTATTTGTAGGTTCAATATGTATTATCAAAGAGTAATAGATTACTACCTAATACCAGAAACAGAATGGGCACTTGCGTTCAAAAACTTTTTAAAATTTAGTTTATACTTTACATTTTTTTATTTAATGTGCTACTTTCTATCACTGCTGTCATTGACTGAAAATCAGCGTTGCTGGTGGTGCTGGTCAGCAAATGCTGAGTCAGTGCCATTTAACAGCAACTGCGACACACAATAACCAACTGATTCTTGTATGTATGTACTATATTTTTTGTACTGATAATTGTTTTGCTGTTTTTGGTATGTATTTTTTTTTGTTGATCGTAATTTTTATTGTGTTTATTTTTTGTTTGGATTTAACGTTTTATTGTGTGCAATGTTGTTGTCAATAAATGGTTCTTTCTTTCTTTCTTTCTTTCTTCATCATCATTTGAGCTGAAACACATCAACTACTGGACATAATAGGCTACCCCCACAAGCCTCATAGCCAAGGGCGGATGAGATAGGTACTGAAACTTCTTCTACAGGTTTTTTTCTACATAATATTTTAGTAATAAATTGACTGAAGACATTATATGCACTAAATAAAATTTCGGAGATTATATTCTACATCTTTAGTTACATTTTTTTTAGCTTCATAAAACATTTGCAAAGATTATGGCCAAGTAAGTAACAAGGAATGTCGTTAAAAACAATTCATTACTCATTATTAAAAAAAGTATATTTTAAAATATAGCCCATTTTTTAAAACCAATCCTCAAAGTCAAAGTCAAAAATTCTTTATTCAATATAGGATACAATATATCACTTATTGAAAGTCAATTATAGACTAATCTAATTGGTAAAGTATCCTACACTGTGAGAGGCGAGGTAGTTCAGGGTGCCCACCTCAGGTGGCTCAGGCAAACAAATGTTTGGTTTGCCTTACGACAATAGTCGCCTGGAGAGGCCCCCAAACGAGCCCTCCTCTGTCAAATGATTCTACTCCCTTTCGCAATGATTTTACAGCGTAGAGAAGACAGGGGTAACAAACTCTACTTCACAATTTATCTCTTCTTTTTTCTTCTTCTCTTAAGCACTTATTAACACCTAACTTCAGTACATAAGTTTTGACTCTTTAAAAAACCGTAGGTACTAAATCTAAAAATCATGTGTCGCTTCTTTACACTACTTGATCTTTAATTGTTGTCTTCGTACTAAATCATCGTCGGTTATGTTAATGAGACAATCTTTATATCATATAAATCGTCTATACAGTAATTTATAGCTAACCACTAGACTATTAGTTTTTAAATAGAGATTACGAAACGGTTGAATTCTTCTACGAATGCTTGCTCTTTGTTGGTTCCTTGTTCCGACAAATTCTCGGGATTTTGATTTTGATCGTCTAGGTTTAGGTCAATCGTCCAACCCACAGAAAAGGAGAGAGCATCTTCCTTGTTCTGTGGTCCAACCGACAGGCGCTCACATATGCTAAAATCTAACCGTATTATTCATAAAACTTTTTATCAAAAAATAAAACCGCCGAAAAAAAAACTGAAAAGCATAAAATAATAATCGAATTACTAAGTTCTTAAAGTAATGTAGGGTATATACCAAGTAATTTTAAGTCGGCGCGCCACACAAGCAAATTCCATAATTACGTAAAGATTGATGCGCGGCAGCGCACGAATTTTTGTTATTTCTTTAAATTTAAGGTACCTAATTTAATGATCTTTGTACAAGGAATCTGTGGCGCCGACTCAAAATTACTTGGTATATACCCTACATTACTTTAAGAACTTAGTAATTCGATTATTATTTTATGCTTTTCAGTTTTTTTTTCGGCGGTTTTATTTTTTGATAAAAAGTTTTATTTTATGCTTTTCAGTTCTTTCAGGGTTTTATTATTTTCTTCTCCCACAAGGTGGTCAGTGGTCACACCGCATAAGGTGATCAGACGACATGGTTGACAGGGACGACAAGACCGGTCGGTATGGCGATTTGTGGGAGAGGCCTATGTCCAGCAGTGGACGTCTTTCGGCTGATTTTATTTCATTTCAAAAGATATTGTAAGTAGATATCAAAATGTATAGTGTTACACGTAAAATGCAACTTGTGAGTTGATAAATCCACCCGCCGACCAAAAAGTCACCCCTATTTTCCCACCCTTAGGGTGGGAATTTTATTTCCAAATTTTTATGGGACCAACTTCAAGGTATGCCCTGTCGATTAAAAAAAGAATTATCAAAATTGAACTACTCTGTAAAAAGTTATGCGTGATCATACATTAAAAAAAAAAAAAAAATATACGTGTCGAATTGAGTACCTCCTCCTTTTTTTTTCGTCGGTCAATAAAGATAGAATAGGTTTAAAATAGCTTATTGGCTGTCTACTTCTTTGGTTAGGTACTTACTGTATGGTAATTACGAGACATCCAGTCTATATTGTTTTAGGTATGTACGATAAATACTTGACTAAAATTATCTTTAATTTCTTATGAATACGACTAATTTAAAAGAGAGATTTGATTGTCAGTTTCAATTGAATATGCTACTGGACTAATTTGAAAAATTCTTTCTACATCATTGTTTTGGGATATTGAAAATCTATAAAGACATTTGCAACATATTATAATTTATCAATTTAAAACAGTGATCTACAAAATAAACAAACTCACGCACGAATGCTTAGGTAGTCTATAATTATGTTCTAATGGAAAACAAAATATTTATTTAATTGTTTGTTTAAGATAGTAGTTCCCAAAGTCTCGCCAGGTTCACGGGAGATTCGGCGGGGCGGCGGCGGGGCGGCGGCGGCGGGGCGGCGGCGGCGGCGTCTAAAGCTGCGTTTCCATTTAGGAAACGGTATCGACGACGTCGCGTGGAAGAAATTAATTGTCACTTCTTAATCCGCTGCATGTGAAAGAGGCATGATGTTATACAGGTCCCATAAGTAACGTAGCTGGGAAAGGGGTGATAGGGGTGGTCAATACGTTTACCAGTAAAATAAAAACAAACATCCTGTCTGAGTATTTAAAAAAATAATGGATTTTTTTTAAACTATATTTTTTTACACCTTGTTTGTTTTATTACTACATTTGCAAACATTTGATACAGCAATATTTGTACGGTTAGCAAAATAGCCCCACAAGGTGTTTTTTTTTTTTTTTCATATATTCAGAGGGCTTTTCTTTTCTGGTGACACCCCCCTATCTACCCCCTTCCCAGCTACGTTACCCTATGGGACATCCATTGTAGAGTATATGAGAAAAAAACTTCTAAGAACCTTTGGTCTAATGCTAAGGTAAGTGTTGACAGAAGATCTCACTTCACGTTGAGTGGCCGATGAATGGTTATTGGGTTTCAATTGTCACTTTTGTTTATTATTATAATTTTTATTATCCTACTTACTCACTGACTGACGGTGATGATTTTAGGGCATCATAACTTTTTACTCTAACGGAACCTTAATTGTACTAGAATAACTTAGCCTAATAATCAAACAAATGTATGGAACAGCTGTTTTTTTTTTACGTTAGTTGTTAGGTTTGATGACTTAAATCACCTCTTTAATTTCTTACCAGCTAGTCGACCCGGCGAACTTTGTACCGACTAATCGATTACTATTTTGTGCATGTACTTATTATACTTATAAACCATCCTCTTGAATCACTCTATCTGTAACAAAAAACTCATCAAAATCCGTTGTATAGTTTTAAAGATTTAAGACGATATACGCGAAATAAATCAAACGACCGAGGATCAAAGGTTGTCCTTTTCCCTCAAACATACTGAGGGAAAAGGACAGTCTTATGTCAGTCGCCCACATCGGTTACTACATTTTATTCGAACAAGTAATAAATATTAAATATCTTTTTAATTATAACTTTTAAATCAAATTTAAATTACTAGAATTTAATTTACTTTATTATAATAATTCCTATGTAGTTTCAACAAAAACTAGTTAGTTATTTCGAAGAACTAGCTATTCCCGTTTTTTGGAATGGTTATCTTTGACGCGGGCGCCGGCGTTAGAATGTCGCCCTCCCCTCTCCTCCCGTGGGAGCCGTAGGACCCGGCTGAGGGATAGCACCAGAAGACGGGCAGCAGCGTCTTCTGGTTTATACAACACCATACTGCGCTCGCCAACCCGCCTGCCAAGCGTGGCGAGTATGGCAACACCCCCCCCCCTCATGAATAGTCAACATGTGCCCAGGCCCCTAGTCCCCGGCAGCCCCGCTATTCCTGACCACGGTAGCGGTCACGGTAACGGCGGGGCAAGGGGTGCTAAGAATCCCCGGACGGTCGGCTACCACCCCTTTAAACGACAACTGGCCCTGGCAACACACAACGTCCGCACTTTGAGGACTGACGATATGATTGTTGCGCTGGAAGAGGAAATGAGCAGGTTACGGTGGGATATTCTAGGGCTATCAGAAGTCCGTAGACAGGGACAGGACACGATAACCCTGAAATCGGGTAACCTGCTCTTCCACCGGGAGGGCGACCAACTGTCCCAAGGTGGTGTCGGGTTTCTCGTCCACAAGTCCCTCGTTAGCAACATTATTACCATCGACAGTGTGTCGAGCAGGGTCGCATACCTAACACTCAGAATATCTAAAAGATATTTGCTGAAGGTCGTTCAGGTCTATGCACCGACCTCGACACACTCAGATGACGAAGTAGAGTCTATGTATGAGGACATTAGTCGGGCCATACATACGCATAAAACTCACTTCAATGTTGTTATGGGGGACTTCAATGCGAAACTAGGCAAGAGAAGCGAGCATGAGTTGAGAGTGGGGAACTTCGGTTATGGGCAACGGAACCCTAGAGGTCAGAGGCTGGCCGATTTCATGGAGAAAGAAGGACTCTTCATGATGAATTCTTTCTTCCAGAAGCCACCTCATAGGAAATGGACCTGGATGAGCCCTGGTGGTTCTAGGAACGAGATAGACTTCATCTTGACCGACAAGAAACGGATATTCAATGATGTCTCCGTGATTCATAGGGTAAAAACCGGCAGTGATCACCGAATAGTAAGAGGCACATTGAATGTGAACGTTAAACTTGAACGGTACCGCCTGATGAAGTCTACGCTCCGTCCTACCCTCGCTCAGATCGAAAACCCCGAGAGCTTTCAACTCGAGCTCTCTAATCGCTTTGATTGTCTAGACGACGCATCAGTGGACGAGATCAATAACAGGTTCGTAAAAACTGTCCATACGGTCGGATCTAAATTCTTTAGGACTCGCCGTACCGCTAGAACTCAGAAACTCTCTGAAGACACCCTCAAACTTATGGCTGAACGACGCTTGCTTAGACTGCAGTCTCCCGATGATGCTGCGTCATATAGGCGGCTCAATAGGCAGATCTCGAAGGCCTTGCGACACGATATCCGTGTCTTTAATACTGCGCGTATTAAGGATACGATAGAGCGAAATAAAGGCTCCAAAGTGTTCGCAAGAGATATGTCTGTTGGGCAAAGCCAAATGACCAAGCTGAAGAGGGATGACGGCAGTATAGCGTCGACGAAAGCGGAAATTTTGAGGGAAATCGAGAAGTTCTACGGACAGCTATACGATTCGGTCACTAAGCCTGTTACTAGTGCGGCTAACGACCCTAGAGCCAAACTAACCCGACACTATACCGAAGATATCCCGGACATCAGCCTGTACGAGATAAGGATGGCCCTGAAACTGCTTAAAAACAACAAGGCACCGGGTGAGGATGGAATCACGTCAGAGCTTCTGAAAGCGGGTGGAACACCGGTACTCAAAGTCCTTCAGAGGCTCTTTAATTCTGTCCTACTCGAAGGGACCACGCCTGAAGCATGGAACAGAAGTGAGGTGGTGCTTTTCTTCAAGAAGGGCGATAAAACCCTTTTGAAGAATTATAGGCCCATCTCGCTTTTGAGCCATGTTTATAAGCTGTTTTCCAGGATCATCGCCAATCGTCTCGAACGAAGGTTTGATGACTTCCAGCCTCCCGAACAAGCCGGCTTCCGAAAAGGCTTTAGTACCATAGACCACATACATACGCTGCGGCAAGTTATACAGAAGACCGAAGAGTATAACTTGCCGCTATGTCTAGCGTTTGTGGACTATGAGAAGGCCTTTGATTCGGTCGAAACATGGGCGGTGCTAGAGTCCCTCCAACGATGCCGGATCGACTATCGGTACATCGAAGTGCTGAAGTGTTTGTATAGCAACGCCACCATGTCTGTCCGAGTACAGGAACAGAATTCGAAGGCTATTCCCTTGAACAGAGGCGTGAGACAGGGAGATGTTATATCTCCGAAACTGTTCACCGCCACTTTAGAAGACGCCTTCAAACTTCTAGAATGGAAAGGGCAGGGCATCAATATTAACGGCGAATACATCACTCACCTTCGGTTTGCTGACGACATCGTAGTCATGGCAAGGTCGATGGAGGAACTCAGCACGATGCTCGAAGGCCTCAACCGAGTCTCCCAACAGGTGGGCCTTAAAATGAACATGGACAAGACGAAGGTCATGTCTAATGTCCATGTTCTGCCTACCCCAGTTATGGTTGGGAACTCGGTTCTCGAAGTTGTCGACGAGTACGTATACCTAGGACAAACCATCCAGTTAGGTAGGTCCAACTTCGAGAAGGAGGTCAATCGCCGAATCCAGCTCGGATGGGCGGCGTTCGGGAAACTACGCAACGTCTTCTCGTCCAATATTCCTCAGTGCCTGAAGACGAAGGTATTTAACCAATGTGTGCTGCCAGTGATGACATACGGTTCTGAAACGTGGTGCTTCACTATAGGGCTTATGAACAGGCTCCGAGTAGCTCAACGAGCCATGGAGCGGGCTATGCTCGGGATTTCTCTGCGGGATCGAATCAGAAATGAGGACATACGCAGAGAAACCAGGGTCACCGACATAGCCAAGCGGATAAGCTCGTTGAAGTGGCAATGGGCAGGTCATATAGCCCGCAGAACAGATGGCCGCTGGGGCCGAAAAGTTCTCGAGTGGAGACCACGGATCGGCAAGCGCAGCGTAGGACGTCCACCGACCAGATGGACGGATGATCTGCGCAAGGCTGCGGGTCCACGCTGGATGCAGGCCACCTGCGATCGGTACAGATGGAGAGCCTTGAGGGAGGCCTATGTCCAGCAGTGGACGTCCTACGGCTGAAATGATGATGATGATGATCTTTGACGAAATAATGTATCGAGGTTTTTTGATTCTACAAGTGTTTCTCAATTATAAAAAACTTTGTTATATCCTTAAAAACGTTAAGTTAAAATTCCAGATCTTTACCTCTTCTAGATTAAAGAATTACTTGATTTAAAAAACCTTAAAAACTCATATAGCGTCTTTTTGTTAACCGACTTTAAAAAAGGAGGATATCAGTTTGCTGAACCAGTGAAGTGGTCAGAATCAATATATATAAAACTCTTCCGTTACTGACTGACTGACTGACTGACTGACTGACAGACAACGCAGAGCCGAAACTACTGGGCGTACAAAGCTGAAATTTGGCATGTAGGTTCCTTAGGGAGTGTAGGTGAGCACTAAGAAAGGATTTCCCGAAATTCCCACGGGAACGGGAAAAACGGGATTTTTGTGTTTATAAGAAATCTGCGCGGGAAATACCGCGGGGCAGCCTCTAGTATAAACTAAAAGTTACATGTCACCACGGACAAAAAAAAAGTTTCTTAAAAAAAGTTAGAATCGAACCTAGAGCTCTCATGCATTCCAAACTAGCAAGCCGTCAAAAAACGTCATCATAACCTAAATTTTATTATGCCCTACAATTTTCTCACACAATTACCTGTATTCTGTATTGAATGAGGCCTTATTTAACTAAACCAACAAACTATTTATGAATACAAATAATTTGTAGTGTTTGTTTGCTTTTTTGATCTTAGATAGAGTGGTTCCGTATAGTTAAGGATGTTTATTTTTGTTGTTATAAGGTTTGATTTTGTTATTACAATTAGCAATAAAGTATAGATATTTGTTATTTAAAGGTTAATTTATTTAGTTATTAAGATAATAGGCACACCAATGGAAAAAAATAACTTTAGTACTTTATGCAGACAACACAAGATGTAATTAAAAGCATAATGGCAACCAATTCACTTAGTATGTCCACATTACGTCGTCAATATTTGAGATATAATAATAACAATAACACATCACACTCAGAGCCCCTAACTAGATAGAACCTGTATCTAGGGTGCTCGAAACATATACAGAGACGAACATTACACCCTGTTCGGAAACAAACATTGATATTTATCATATCAATATTTGTCCCGCCCGGGAATCGAACCCGGGTGCACACGCTTACTCAGTCCACATCACTGCCAACTGAGCCACGGAGCAGCAAAATTATTATTAATAAATTATTATTGATTATAATAAGATAAGAAAGAGACAACAGAATGCTTATCATTTTCATAACCATCAAGACCGGCATAGGCCCACACTTTTGGGCAAATCATTACTTTTTTTAAACTTTACTAAAAACATGTTCATTACGATGCTATAGAGAAGTTCGAGACTCACCTCTGTGGTGAGTCTCTTATCTCAATTACTTATTACAATTCGATGAAAATGAAAAGAGAACATGCAGAGAACAGAACATGCCCTAAGATAAAACATTTTTATCAAAAATTTAAACCGCCGAAAAAAAAAACCGAAAATCAATATATATAAAACTCTTCCGTTACTGACTGACTGACTGACAGACAACGCAGAGCCGAAACTACTGGGCGTAGCGGGCTGAAATTTTGCATGTAGGTTCCTTAGGGAGTGTAGGTGAGCACTAAGAAGGGATTTCCCGAAATTCCCACGGGAACGGGAGAAAACGGGAATTTTGTGTTTATGAGAAATCTGCGCGGAAAAAACCGCGGGGCAGCCTATAGTCATCTATATATATAAAACTCTTCCGTTACTGACTGACTGACTGACTGATTGACAGACAACGCAGAGCCGAAACTACTGGGCGTAGCGGGCTGAAATTTTGCATGTAGATTCCTTAGGGAGTGTAGGTGAGCACAAAGAAAAGATTTCCCGAAATTCCCACGGGAACGGGAAAAAACGGGATTTTTGTGTTTATGAGAAATCTGCGCGGGAAAAACTGCGGGGCAGCCTCTAGTAAAATACTAAGTAATCTAATAATCTACTATCTAATTACTAAGTTCATAAAGTAATGTAGGGTATACCAAGTAATTTTAAGTCGGCGCGCCACACATGCAAATTATTAATGCATTAATTTGGTTATTTCTTTGAATTTACCTAATTTTGTGATCTTTGTACGAGGAATCTGTACAATATTATATACGTGTCGAATTGAGTACCTCCTCCTTTTTTTTTCGTCGGTCAAAAAGCAGCAATGGTTATCGAATGCTGCCATTGTCATCAAATTTTAATTAGTCTTACCCCCAGTTGCTATACTCAGTTAACCGCTCGTTCGGAGCCATCGAGAACGGCAAAGGCGCACGGATCCCTAAATCATCACCAAAGCCAAACTCACAATACCGGGGCCCCAGACCGTGTCACATTGTTGTCTGTCTGTGCGTCCGCGTCTGTCCATCCGGCATTTTAACCAAGTAATTATATAGTTGGTTAACAGTGTTGGATTACAGGATTCTTTGTGAAGCTAGTTATATAATACTATAGTGTATGCCCCGCGGCTTTGCTTGCGTTGTTTCTCTTAAACCTAAATTCCCGAAATTTCGTTTTAAAAAAAGTATTCTATGACCGTCTTGTGGTTCGAAGCTACTAGTAATTTAAGAGTGATTGTGTATCACACAAACAGGCAGAATTATTTTTCGCGTACTTTCACCATAGCACAGTATAATAAAGAATAGATAATAAAGTTTTGGCTTTTCAAAAAGTTTTTTTTTTTTTGTTAATTATAACATTTGAGAGAATATTTTGATGTAGCTTTATTACTTAAAAATATATCGTTGATTTTTTAGTGATCACCAGTGGTTGACCACAGGACCACATCCCCAGACAAGACAAGCCCTAAAATTGGCATTCTGCAGGTGGCACTAGGAGGCCAGGCCGACCGAGACACACCTGGAAGCGGTCCGTCATAGCCGAAGCTCGACAGATGGGCTGCTTATGGGAGGAACTGCCGGACCTGGCCCAAGACCGACAGCGATGGAGACGTCTTCTAACGGCCCCAAGCTCCACGGAGGAGCAACGGGAATAGAGATAGAGAGAGTGGTTGACCATGATGTGTTCTGTGCCGCATAGGTCCGGGTTTGATAACCAACGAGGTAAAATATTGTTTAGTACCTATAAAGCGGTGGAGCCCGGTTCTTTGAGATGCGTGCGAAGCGACGAACCTAACTCGTAGAGGCTCTTCTTAGAGTTTTGTTATTATTGTCTAAGAATCACCACCCAAGCAATACAACTAAATGAACAAATAGATCATGCACCCAGCGGAAACTTATTATTATTGACTGACACGCAAAACCGAGCGTTTAAAACGCATTTCATAAGATGATTGCAAGATCGTGACTAACCGGTCGGTCATCGTTCAAAATCGTCGGTATTGGTGATTGACAACTCAAATTGACTAAGGGTGTGGACTTAGTGGAAGAGCGAAAGCGTAAGCGTCCGAGCTTTGCATTATAGCTTACTCCACGTTTGAGATCTTTAGAAAATTGGTATTTAAAAAGCCTATTGCCTTTGACGCAGGGCCAATTGGAGGCACACAGAAGACCGAAAAATATGTTTGTGTAAGCGGAACTAAATTTTTTTTTTTAAATAATAACACATTACACTCAGCGCCCATAACTAGGTAGAACCTGTATCTAGGGTGCGCGAAATATATACAGAGACGAACATTACACCCAGACCGGAAACAGACATCGATATTCATCATATCAATATTAATAGAATATTTGTGTAAATAGTTTAGTTTATATTAAACTTAACTGGTCGTAAATGTAAACTATTCAAAGTTTGCATAGAATAACTCCCAATTTACTAGGTACTTTTATAAGTCTAATGAATTTTTATTATATTTTATATATTTTATTTTTTCCTACTGTCATTGTCCTAATGCTATTATAGACGGAACATAATCTGTTAGTAGTTGAATTTATTTTAAACACACGCCTAGGATTAAATTCACACTAGGTTAAGAACTGATGTGTAAAATTATTTATATTGAATAAAGAACTTTTGAAAACAAAACAAAACATATCAATATTCGCCCCGCCCGGGAATCGAACCCGGGTGCACACGCTTAATCAGTCCACATCACTGCCAACTGAGCCACGGAGCAGCATTTAAGAGCTCTTTCACATTAGCTCGCAAGAAGCGCGTCAGCAGCGCGGCTGCTTTGCTTTTTGAGACCTAATGTAAAGGAGCTCTAACACCTTTACCATACCTAGGACACTTCATAGAATAAAACGCGCAGCCTCGCGCACAGCCGAATCTCGCGTAGTAAGAAAAGACGTGCTATTTGTACTGAGCGGGAACTGAGAGGTAACCGAGCGCACTTGCTGAAGGAGGCAGGGAGGGCCCATATTGTATGTAGTAGGTCCTATAATTTATTATACTGTGCGTTTACTAAGAAATTTGTGCTCTTTCAGGAGGAGCGAAGATACTAATCGGATTCTTCTTCTTCAAATTTAAGAGCTAGGCTCTTGTCGGTGGAGCGTCTTCCACACCTCCCGTTTCCCCGCCAGCTGCTTGACCTCTTGATACGACACGACCCCTATCTTCTCCTTTACTTGATCAAAGTAACTCCGTCTTGGTCGTCCCCTCTCTGTTTTCCCTTCAATCTTGCCTTAAATAATGTTGGTGATGAAGGTGTCATGTCTTATCCTTATCAGAAGCCCAACCATCTTGCCCCGCCTCGTCTCTATTCCTCTCCTCCTTCACTCTTCTCAGCACTTCCTCATTGGTAACCTTGTCCTTTCAGCTAATTCTCTCCATCCTTCGCCAGCACCACATCTCAAAAGCCTCCAATCTCTCTCTATCTCTTTGGGTTAGTGTCCACGTCTCACATCCATAGAGTGCAATACTCCAGATGTATGACTTAATAAATCTTTTCCCAATATCTTTTGCTATCCGGGATTTAAATATGTTCTTTCTTATTATAGGCTGTCTTGGCTGTTGCAATTCTGGTTATTATATCAGTGGTACATCTAAGCGGATAACAATTGAAAATTCCATTGCATAGAGTAGAGGAGCAATTGCGTGAGATTCTTGGAGCTTACAATAATTTTCGATTGAAAATCTGTTTTGAACCGTGTGCTATAAGCATTTAGAGAAAAGTTTAAATTGTTTTCCAGGTTTTATCCTAGACATATGTTAATTATCCCTGGGTTAATGAAGTAAGGCGTACTGATTCACGAACGGCTACCAAAAATGTTATAAAGAGGAAAGACATTGTTTTGTTTGTATCCAATAGGAAACTACTTACTACTACACTACTGGACCGATTTGAAAAATTATTTTACCTTTAGAATCTTACATATTCAATTAAGAAAAAAAAAATCGCGGTTACAACTTGAGAACGACTGAGTTAGCTGATTTTGGTTAAGAATTTTTTGTCGTAGAAGGTTTTTATAGGAAACCTTGCGTAGAAAAAATCGCGAGGAAGACAGTATTCAAAAACGATTTAATTTTTCCATCAATTCCACCATTCTTTATTTTATAACTAGTTCTCTAAATAATAATAATAATAACACATCACACTCAAAGCCCATAACTAGGTAGAACCTGTATCTAGGGTGCCCGAAACATATACAGAGACGAACATTACACCCAGACCGGAAACAAACATCGATATTCATCATATCAATATTCGCCCCGCCCGGGAATCGAACCCGGGTGCACACGCTTACTCAGTCCACATCACTGCCAACTGAGCCACGGAGCAGTCATAAATAATCTTATGGTCTACAAAAAAAATCACACGGCACTGTCAGTTTAAAGTAACATGCTCTAGTTGTTCCAAAATAAGCAATTTGTGTACAAATAAATTATGATAATCAAACTTTATTGGTTTGTTTCACTATTTCATTGTCTACTTCCAGCGGACCGTGAGTTTGGTCTCATCTGAATTTTGGGGCAATATACTTATTAACTGGCTGATACGGCAAACTTCGCACCGCCTTACAATAAAAGTTTACACAATATCATTTAATCCTATTGGTTAGTCGGTTAATCTCGCTAACGGAACCGAACATTTGGAAGGATTTAGCTGATTTTGGTTTTGAAATGTTGTATTATTTCAGGGAAGGTATTAAAGGTGAGAAAATATGGAAAAACGGAGGATAATTACTTACTTTTACCTTACTTTTTCTATATAAAACTATAAGGCGCGATACGAAGTTTGCCAGGACCGCTAGTAGTAAAATATTTTGCCGTAGCTTTGGAGCCCATTTGGTTTCAAAGGAACAAAATTTTAATTTCTCAATAGAATGTTGTACTGTACAGTAGATGATCAAAATAACTTTTGCCTCGTCTTCTGTGTTCGCAGCTTTACCGAAACTATATCGTTTACGTTAACCATCAATAATATTAACAAGCCGATTTCAACGCTCCGACACGTGGTGTTAAGCAAATTTTCATATTTAAGGCTGAGGCCTCTTTTATTTGAACGCCGATTTCGCGCGACCCTAGCGCTAAATGTTACGCGGCCGAGTTGCGAACATTTCTTGGCGCAATATTTAAATCTGATTTTTCGCGCGAATTAACTTGGGTGTATCGTTACTATGATTTATGGGTTTATTGAATTGTGATTACGAAATAATATGATTTATCAATGTTATATAATTTTTTTACTGCCTAATAGGTTTTATTTTAGTACAAATTGTTTATTGTTGAGTACTTAAACATACTTTATTAGAAACATTAAAAAAATGTTTAGAACTTTAACTATCTAACTAAATATCTTACCTACTTATTATTTACTGAATAAAAGGTAAAGTATGTTTATTTTAACTAATGAAGTCGGTTAAAAAAGATCGTCGGTCAGAGTTCAACACTGCAAAAATACAAAAAGTTGGTTATGACTTTTTGATTACATTAAAGGTAAAAATTAAAGTCGCATTTCAATATTATATTTTTTTTTGTATATTTTTAATTAATTACAACTGGTATAAGATAGAAAACAATTATTGCCACAAATAAAAAATTGTCGATTTTACTTGATTTTTAGGCTTTGAGAGTGATTTTAATATATTCAGCTTTTAGGTTTTTTTTTATTTGTTAAAGGACTGAATTTCTCAACATAGGTAAATATATTTCATTTAAGTAAATACTCACACGTAAATATTTTATTAATTTAAAATTTTAACTACAATAAAATATAATAACAATATCCCCTAAATTACAAAAGATTTCAAATTTATCGTAATGACATGACGACTCCACTCGTCTACTCCAGTTTTACATTATAAACTGCAGTATGCCTCATAAAGGTGTGATAAATTCTTATCAGCGGGGGGATGGAAGATTCTGATTTCTGTAAAAAACAAATATGAATTAATGAGGGGTTTTCATTGTGTCATTAAAAAGCAAAAATAAGTCTCATAATACGCCCGTAGATTGCGTTGTCTAAAGTAAAAGACAGGATAGTAATTCAAATCAGTTCAAATTAACTTAAAAAGTTTAAAACAAAAATAACTATCTGACTGACGCGTGACGAGTTTCAATTTTCTTTTTTTCTTTTAATGATTCATTTCAACTTGACCTGTTGACTTTTGCAAAGCGCCATACCATAGCGGTGTAATAAAACTTTTTTTTTTTATATGTCAAATTGAAAGCCACTCATTAAATTATCCACGAAATTTATTTGTGTTATGTGCAGGTAGCACTAGCAATAAATACGCTAAAAAAACTGTTAGAAAACTTAAAACTATTTCATTTAATATATGGTAAAGAATAGAAAGTATCGATACTGTACTCATAATGAGTAGTATCAAAACAAAAGTATCAATTCTTCAATGTATCTATCGTGTACTTCTCTGAGGTCCTATAGTACTTACTTTTCTTACGTTTGGTAGGCACACAAATTTAATACAATAATTGGAAAAGTTGTTAAAAAAAAAAACAAGAAACAAAAGTATCGATACCCCGAAGCACTTTTCTTAGGGCCAGTTCTTACTTAGGCTAGGCACACAAGTTTAATACAATAAAAGAAAGTTCTTCAAAAAATAAAACAAGTTGGCTTTCCTTTAACGATGAAAAATAGCCGGAAGCCGTGTAAGTGTCCGTTTAACTTATTTTTTTTTGTAAATTTTTACGTATGTCAAAAAAAATAATCGTGGGGTAATATAAAAAAGATGTGTTTGAAGTTTGTCTAACAATATTATATGAAAACGTGTTTGTCAAATTTGATCGTTTGCAGAACCTTTATTGTCGCTAGTTTTATATGGGAATTCATTTCAGTTCATTCGATATGATGCCATACCTGCCAAAATGTATGTACTCATTGATTAAAAGTATCGTAAGCACAGTATTGAGTACAAAGTAAGGATAGGAATGGAAATGTACTCGATACCGCAGAGTATCGATACTTTTTACGTGTCCCTAAGTACTGGTTGTATGTTTATCTTTATACCTGTCATTATTATGTTAGAAGATAGCTGAATCTTTGAAAAGGAGATATGGAACTTGCATCTGAAAACTCGTTGCTAATAATTAATATAAAAGAATTACTTGCAATAATTTACTGTTTGTGATAAAAATAAATGTAATTACGTAGGTATGACATTAAGAGTCTCGCAATTAATGCTAACGAGTGACAATATGATACTTTTTTCTTTTTAAAGGCACACGGCTCAATAAACTGACACATACATACACTGAGAACTGCCTTTTTTCAAAGTTTGTTTAAACACTTAAACCCGGTCCTGAATGTAGCAAATACTACTCTGAAAACGGCATCAATATTGGTTCAGCCAAACGTGAAAGAATCGCGGACAAACATACATAGTACATACACACATACAGATTAAAATACCTATTTCAATATAACGAACATTTATTGTTCGAATTAATTTTAAATAGGTACATTATATTATTCAAAAATTTAGGTAAATTAAACCTTTCAATAAAACAAACGTCTGTCTGCCACATTGATTGATTTTCTTTAGACTTCTTTGACTATGAAAAATGTTTCCCGCCAAAAAGGTTTCTTGTTGTAATAAAAAAAAAAATTGGATAAAAAAAAGACTATAGATAGAGTTTGATGGTCAAAATAACAGACCATCTTCAATCAATATATATAAAACTCTTCCGTTACTGACTGACTGACTGACTGACAGACAACGCAGAGCCGAAACTACTGGGCATAGCGTGCTGAAATTTTGCATGTAGGTTCCTTAGGGAGTGTAGGTGAGCACTAAGAAGGGATTTCCCGAAATTCCCACGGGAACGGGAACAAACAGGAATTTTGTGTTTATGAGAAATCTGCGCGGGTGAAACCGCGGGGCAGCCTCTAGTACATAGTATAAAATAAAGTTGCTTCCCGCATCTGTCCAAGAGGAAAGTTTATAATGTATAATACACGCATAACATTGTAATAGGTTAGGCGGTACGAAGTTCGCCGAGTCGACTAGTTTATATTTAAAAATCAATCGTGGTTTGTTTATCTCGCTTAAACTTGAGAACGACTTAGAACGTTTAGCTGATTTGAGTTTCAAAATGTTTGTCGTAGTTCACATAAGGTCCAAAAGGTGAGAAAAGATAGAAAAAATGGAGGGGTTGAAAGAAAAATAAAAATGTAATTTTCCCATATAAACTGTTTTATGTATTTTCCTGTCTAAGATTTAACGTTGTTGTTATTTAATTTGCCCATTCCTGGCCAAGAAAGTAACATAATCCATACATAAGAATCTTCAGTAGGTATAGATAATAATAATCGTGTAAATTAATATTTTAAGTTGGTTATTTTAATAAAAATTACCTTTGTAGCGGTGGCGTCTTATTTATTTTATTTATTAGACAAACCAACAGTACATAGAACATTCTTGGATATTTAACTTTTTTTGCAGCATAGAAAGACGTTCATTTCCTTTTACCTATTCTTGCATTTTTTATAAATAGAATAAAAAGTTACTTTCCGAGCTTAACTTTAATCTTACTGGGTTGTTTTTTTAACACAACTGGCAAGCAGTTATTTATATAATTTTATAATAAAATAAATAACATTGATATTTAGAACTCTGTTAAATCCACCTCTAATTTTTTTAAAGAAAGTAACTTTTTATTAATTTTTAGGTTCATCATTTTCAAATAAATTGAAGTTCAATATATTATTTTTATAAATATGTGTAAAAACCTTTTTCGAGGTGTTGAATTTCGAGCAACGATAAAGGATCGCGTATGTCAGGTCGGGCTTGCATATTGCATAATAAGTTATTATTACTATAGTTTATAGTACCTTACACCTAAATTTGTTCTTGTTTGAGAGATATCCCCTAAAAGTTGTTTTTCATACGAAACCCTTATGCAACCAAACATTGCCTACCTACGTCCATACCTATTGTAGTTTCATTGTGTAAAGTAGGTAGCGAAAAAACTAATTACTATATAGGTGTACGATAGAGTAATAGAAGCACTACGTTTTTATTTTTCCTGATAGGTACATACACACTGTGACGTGTGGGTAATCCTACTAAGGTCAATGACCCCTACATATCAAATCGTAAAATAAATAAAAATAATGAAAAGTTTATTGCTTTGCATTTAAAAAAGAAAGATATAGAAAACAACCCAATATAAAAATATATTTTAAGAGCTGTACAATGTAGATATCGTTTTTAAAATGAGTGAAAATAAGTGCTTTCTTTTTCCCCTCAGAATATAAATTTGTAGGGATACTTATTTGATATTAAAAAATCACAGAAACTTACGTCTACTATTGCTCAAATTTATTAATATAATAATAATAAAATGTACTTACTTTTTCCAAACTAAAAAAGAATTCTCATTCACTGCGCAAACCTCGCGCAAACAATAATAAATAGTCTTGTAATAGCGCGCCAAAGCACGACTGACGTACGCTCCGCCTCAAGACCGGAGGCGTACTGGCGCCCGTTTCTGCTTATCGAATCGGCCGCTCGGCCGTTGTATCCCTCCATACAATTTAGTATGGAGAATTTCCGCCGAAATTTTAGTAAAGTTTTAGCAATTAAAACTAGATGAAAATGGACATGTATATTTTTGTAATTACAATATAAAAGTTGAACAGACTTTCTAGTTTATGATACAATTTTTGTTTTGCTTCAACTTACTTTTAAACTAGTAAACAATCGTTAACAGCAAAAGCTGTTTTTGCAGTTTTTGATGAACTTTACGATTTTTTTATCAGAAAACCCTTTAGTTTTTTTAATTTGAAAACCTACTATAATTGTAGTTCAGTCTTTTGAGAAGCTACGAAAAAAAAAATAGCTTTCTGTATTATTTTTAAGTGTTATTAAAGTCGTATATACGAACACTCCTCTCGCCGTTTTCCCAATTTTAGCCCCTTAATGCCTAGCTTACACTAACAGCTATAATTTAAGCTGAAGAGCAAAAAAAATATAGCTTTAAATTAAGATGTATTAGAGACTATGTTAAATAACTTTCATGTTTGAAAAAACGTTTCTATTGCTAGTAGGTTTACATGTTTGTCTTTGTATTGTTTTTCTAGTCTAGTGAGCTATTATTAGTACTTTATTTTATTGGCTAACTAGTCGACCCGGCAAACTTCGTACCGCCTTACCTATTACTATCTTGTCCATGTATTTAATACTAATAAACCTTCCTCTTGAATCACTCTTTATTAAAAAAGACCGCGTCAAAATCCGTTGCATAGATTTAAAGATATAAGCATACATAGGGACAGACGCGGGAAGCGACTTTATTTTATACGAGCTGTCCCGGCTTACTTCGTTACGCCATAGAATATAAGAAACTACTAAAGACTTGGCTGTATAGACAATGTTCAATGACTACCCAGAATGGGCGAATAAAAAAACAAACAACAACAACAACAAACCACCCTGTAAAAATATGTAAACAATGTATGGTACGTTACTAAACTTTTCTTAATACTTTTTAGACTTTAAACTGGGCCATATTATAATATGTACTTGCTTACTAGCTTGCGCTGCCCTGTCATAATAGCATGCTAGCTTAACAATACAATCAGGTGTAATATTGGAAATAATTTTATCCTATAACTTTACTGCTTGAAAGAATCTTGGCCATAATAGGTTAGGTTAGAGGCTAATCCGGGCAGTATAGCTTGCTAGCTTATAGCTTATAGCTAGCTATGAGGCGTCAGTATTATCGCTGATAGTAGGCGGGGCAGAGCAAATTTCAAATGATGGTGTGTCAGGCTCAGACATTAGGGTGTTAACGAAAGACCTAAATATACCTCGGTCGAATATTGTTGTTGGGAAGTTAGATTGTACTGTTACATTTAGATTTATTAAGATACTAGCTGACACGGTGAACTTCGAACTGACTTACAATGTAAATTTCTAAATATAAAAGTAAAGTAAAAAATGATTTATTCAATATAGGATACAAGATATCGCTTATTGGAATTCAATTAGACTAATCCTATACTGCTAGAGGCAAGGTAGTTCACGGTGTCGCGGAGTTGAACATAACGATCGAAAGATCACCCGTGACCCCTTTGCCAACAGCCGAGATGGACACCGGCGGGGTTTTAGTGGGTGCGAACCCCACATAACCCTGCGACTCCCCACGGGGTCGCAGGGTACTCGTTAGGAGTTTCCCCGCCTAAAAAAAAAAAAAAAAAAAAGGTAGTTCACGGTGCCCACCAATTGGCTCAGGCAAACAAATGTTTGCCTTGCCTTACGACAATGGTCGCCTGGAGAGGCCCCCAAACGAGCCCTCCTCTGTCAAATGATTCTATAATATATTAAGAAAATAATAGCCTCTAAACTCAAAGCTATTCTGAATTCCTAAATATGTTAAATTTTTGGGCTATGCTCATCACGGAAAACAAAATTAATGATTCATCATAAACAACGTTTGCCCCCGCCGAGAATCGAACACAGTGCTCCGGCGCCGTCACAGTTCAAATTACTGACAACTGAGTCATTTGCAACTTAATTCGAATTTAGAACTTTACCTTATTTAGCAGAAAAGCTAAATACCGCATGTGTGGTCGGGGTTCGACTACACATACCGGGAAAATCGAAAAAAAATGGCGGATTTTCTGACACATACCAGAGGTTATAATGCGTGAAAGCTCTTTTAAGTAAAAATCTTGCAAAGTTTCGGTACCAAAAGTTCACACAAACACTTTTTAACGAGGGCCAATTATTTTCAAAAAAACATTCGTAATTGGCCCAGTGGGTCGTGTAAAACCTTTTTTTGGACAAAATTGCCTAAAGCAATCCGTTTAGTGGTGCATTCAATTTTTTTCGGCATAACGAGACGATTTCTATTCATAACTCGTCTGAAGTTTATTTTTTAGGGTTCCCTATTGCTTACCCAAATGATGAAAAGAAAATCTATGAAGCTTGGCCTTTGTTGCTTTACTAGAGGCTGCCCCGCGGTTTCACCAGCGCAGGTTTCTCATAAACACCAAAATCCCGTTTATTCCCGTTCCCATGGGAATTTCGGGAATTTATTCCTTAGTGCTTCCCTACGCTCCCCAAGGAACCCACGTGCAAAATTTCAGCCCGCTACGCCCGGTAGTTTCGGCTCTGCGTTGTCTGTCAGTCAGTACCGGAAGAGTTTTTTTTTTTAATATATTGATTGATGATAAAATTGGAAATAAAGTGGAAATTCAAAGTAAAAGCACAGAATACCTAGTGCCTTTCGCCTTGCCTTGCTTTGCCTTACCAGGACACTTAGTTGAAAGCACTAATCGATGTTTAATTATTTTTCAGTCGGTTTATGTTCGTGACGTGTAAATATTTTGTTCGACACTGTATGTGTTTCGCCCACCCTGGGTAAATGTTCAGAGTTTTTGCACATTTTTTTTTATTATATTCACTTTCACTCATACAACCTACAGCATTAAAGTAAGACAAACACAACCTTGACTGGTTAAAAAACCATTATCATGTTTTGAACAGGTATTGAGTATCTTTTGTGCCTTTTATCAATTTATTGGGCGTAATCATAGGGTGCACAGTGGATCCCTATTTCCTTTTTGTTGTATAACAAAAAAAACTGCAAGTTTTTTCTGCCGATCTCATAATAGGTACCTCATGATTTGTGATGAATGGAACAAAATTATCGTTCGATTATATAAATAACATTAATCGTTTATTTTTATAAGCCTCGTCGATAGGGCTACTTTATAATTTATTTTATCGTATAATTTTCGTCAGTGAATATTTAAGAGCCCGTTTACAGCGATGCTAGTGCCATTCTCGAAAAAAAAACTTATAAACTAGGGCATAAAAAAATGTGGCACACTATGACACTAGATTATCTTGCTTAGTATTTTTTTAAATACAGTTAAGTAGTTTTAAGTAAAAAGAACTAAATAATACACAAGTTGACAAAAAAGACACTTTTAGCATCACTTTGTAGCTTTCTTTGGTCTTTAAGCTAAAAGCTATACAACAGTGCCCTAAAAATACTAGGCTACATTATCTAGTGGGTTAGTGTGCTACATTTTCGATTTTTGCCTTAGTTTAGAAGATATATTTTTTAAGAAAATAGCGCTAGCTTCGCTGTAAACTGGCTCTTAATAAGTTTTTTTTTAAGTATTTTGAAATATATTTCATAATTTCATCATCATCATCATCATTTCAGCCGTAGGACGTCCACTGCTGGACATAGGCCTCCCTCAAGGCTCTCCATCTGTACCGATCGCAGGTGGCCTGCATCCAGCGTGGACCCGCAGCCTTGCGCAGATCATCCGTCCATCTGGTCGGTGGACGTCCTACGCTGCGCTTGCCGATCCGTGTTCTCCACTCGAGAACTTTTCGGCCCCAGCGGCCATCTGTTCTGCGGGCTATATGACCTGCCCATTGCCACTTCAACGAGCTTATCCGCTTTTTATTATTTCATAATTTAATAGGTGTTTATTTAAATTGTAAGTTATTATACTACTTTGGTTTAAGTACTTACTTAATAGGCATATTATTACTGCCATCTTACCTCATAGGCCTGGTGTTTACTGCTCTTAGGTCCAGCGCACATGGGCACGGAAAAACGTGGCACGGCAAAGGTACTCAAAGGCTTTATCAAACATACGGTGCTATAGCGTCGCGCTAGAGCGCTCACTTGTAATATACAATGACAGTTATAATAACCCTGTCACACAGAGCGCCGACGCTAGGACGCTCTGACGCCTAGCCCTCTGTGTGAAATACAACTTACTAGCTTCACGCTTGACCAGCATCGTTGTTCTTGTTCCGTTTACGCACCTCTGTAAAGTACTAACACGATTTGAATACAATATTGGAATTACGCTGTCAAAGAAAAGGATTTTATTTCGCCCCATCACACAGGAGTTGATATATTGAAACATATTTTGAATAAAACTCGAAGTCGGAACTAGATTATTTATATCAATTTGTAGCATAAAACGAATTAAAGATACATTTTGACACTTTGGGGTGCGAGTTCGAGCTGCGACACGACTGTGAATGTCAGCCTAGTAGCCTAGAATTAAAAAGGGAATGAAAAGTAAAAAAATATTCATTTAAACATTTGTTTGCCTTGTGTTACGACCATTGTCGTCTGGAGATGCCCCCAAACGAGCCCTCCTCTGTCAAATGATTCTACTCCCTTTCGCAATGATTTTACAGCGTAGAGAAGAAAGGGGTAACAAACTCTACAATTTATCTCTCTCTTTCTTTTTTTTGTTATTTTGTGACATTACAATATACTTACGACTAAAAACTCGTTTTGGACCATGTGCCTTAAAATTTAGGGACCGGTTTCAATTGTAGCTCTTGATATTTTTGCAGCGCCTTGCCAAGTGTGCGGTGGGCTTAACAATAAGTACATCAAATTTAATATCTTAATAGTAGCAAGCTTATTCAAATTGCATCTATATTTACCCTCAAACATATATAAACTATGCACAGTTTTGTGCGCAGGACGCGTCAGAAGTTCATTTTTAGTAACAATTTTAAGTAAGTAATAAGTTTCACTAGCGCCACTAACTTGGTTTTTAGTTTGTTCATGTTGTATCTCGGCAGGCATGACACAGGCACTAGCCTAGTATGCCAGCCATTGTTATTTAAAGGTGTGCTTTAAAATGTGTTTTGTTCGATAAATGTTTTTTTTTTAAAGTTTTTTTATTATTTTAAAATAATTCTAGTACCTATAATAATGAAAATAGTGTATTAAACTAATGGGCGCCCAGCGGTTTCACCAGCAAAATTTCCCTTGAAAGAGCAAATTCCCAATTTTCCCGCGGGAATTTCTAGACAAAAAGTAGCCTTTATCCTTTCCCAGGCTCTAGACTATCCGTGTAATTAATTTCATTTGAATCAGTTTAGTTGTTTCGTCATGAAAGCGAAACAGATAAACAGAATTACTTTGCATCACTATATTATAGTATGGATAATATTTGTTATGGATGAAGTCTTACCTTGATAAAAGCAGCACAAAGACGAAAATGAGCCAAATTCTTGTAGTTTTTCTAGTAAAAAACAAATTATGTCCATCTGTAGCGTGAGCATGAACCACTGTGCCCGCGCCACGATCACATTGCATCATGTTTTCACATCCTCGGCTCTGGCACTTTTATTTTACAACTTTAATTTTCGAACACATATTTTTTTTCGTTATTGAACTTTTTGTCCTTACACCTTTTGCTTTTTTAACCACTGTGCATCACTTTCTTTTGGTAATCTCAGGTAATCTGAAATAAAAAAACATAGCCACAGATTAGAGAAAAGTTACAGAGCCCCTAAAAACACCTAACAAGGTGGAACCTGTATATCGGGTGCCCGAAACATACATAGAGACGAACATTACACCCAGACTGGAAACAAACATCGATATTCATCATATCAATGTTCGCCCCGCCGGGAATCGAACCCAGGTGCACACGCTTCTCAGTCCACATCACTGCCAACTGAGCTACGGAGCAGTCAAAATAGGTGTAGATAGATAAAGTACTTCTATGTTTAGTCCTAGATATTTAATAATGTATGATTGTTTTATTAATAGTTAAAAGCTCATAAATTTAGGAAATCTGTAAATTATCAGCATCTTTAAAGCAAAACCATGTTCAATTGATAATAATCGATTTGACTTTACGATGGTACACCTGTATGCGACTACAAACTTAGTGATATCGCAACAATATGGCAAAGATATCTATACCAATATTATAAAGAGGAAAGATTTGTTTGTTTGTTTGTAAAAAATAGGCTCCGAAAATAATGAACCGATTTGAAAAATTCTTTCACTGGTAGGAAGCTCCACTATCCCCGAGTGACATAGGCTATATAAGATTTTCAAAAAAATAAGGGATTCTTACTTAAACTCCAATAATGTAACCCATGGTGCAATATTTTTTTCCTTTGTTTACATATTTTGACGGGTGGTTTGTTGTTGTTGTTTATTCTTTTATTCGCCCATTCTGGGCAGTCAAAAGAAAATAGTCTATCTATAGAGCCAAGTCTTTAGTAAAATCTTATTTTCTATGGCTTAACGAAGTAAGCCGGGAATGCTCGCCGTATATAAAAAGTTAAAGAGCATTTTAGTTATTTGACTTAAGTATGTCAATTTAGACTAGATGTATTGTATTTAGCATACACCAAACCAGAGAAGTAGACCTCCCGTAAAGCCTCTTAAAATCTACTGTATCTTTATGAATAACACTGATAGTTTGTAGAAAAATAAATTTGTTCTACAAGTGAATTAAAAATTTGTTGATAAATTAAGAAGCATTTGCCCGAAGACCCATTTGCGTTATTTAATTCTAATTGAATTGAGGTCTATTTTGCATTATTATAAATTTTAGTTTCTTCTGGAAGTCGCTTTTCTAAAGATTTTATGGTGGCCATTATTACATTTTTATTTTAAGTCCTAAAGAAATCTTTTTTTTTGTCCTATTCTAAAATTACTGTGTAAAACAACTTTTTTTTTTTGGCAATAAAGCGTTTTTATCTTACAGTAAGTATTTTTTATTTTATTTTAAGTATTTTTGTACTTATAAATTTCCTTTTTTTTTCAATGCAAACACACCTTTCCTAAAAAAAGATCTTTAATTAAAATTAAAGAGTAATTTCAGAAAGTACGAACTTTCATTGTATATGTGTAGGCTCAGTAAAATGTTTAACCAATGTTTAATCCTGAGGGTTGCACTGACTGAAAGAGCACTTTAGTTTTCACACACTATTTATTTATTTATATACCACACTGCTAACAAACTCAAATAGATCATTACTTCAACATTATTATATGGTCGGCTCCCAAGATAACGCTAGCGCGATGCAGAATTGAAAAGCGCCATCTAGGGACAACTTCTGACAAACTTATATAAACCATGCAAATTCATCATTCCGCCCACCACGGACTTGTCCGTTATACAAAACATAAAGAACAAATTTTTGATAACATAACAAATTATACATTTCAAAGGGTGGAACCGCCCACCGTGAGAGAAGGTGATTAAATACATAACACACAAGAACATAATAAAACTTAAACTAAGCATTCCAGGCAAACTTAACAAAAAAACTATAAAGTAGACGATTCTTAACATTCTGCACCTACTTTTGGCAAAACACTTATTTTATTACAAGGTCGTTTCATAATACTGTTTTTGCATTTTATTGACACAACTCTTGTGATATTATCTTTACCTACATGCTTTTGAATGACTCTACCTAGGAGCCATTTGGCTGGTGGTAAGTTCTCATCTCTAATTAAAACTATGTCGTCAATATCAGGTTCTGGCTGCCGTTTAGACCATTTATATCGCTGATTAAGCGTGATTATATATTCATGGGACCATCTCTTCCAAAAGTCTGCTACCATCTTTTGGACCAAGTGCCAACGTTCTAAACTAGTAATATTGCGTTTAGAAAGATCCTCATCTGCAATATTAATCAGTGGTTCACCAACTAAAAAATGGCCTGGAGTCAATGGCATTGCATCTTCTGGATTGTCGTTCAGCTTAGTGATTGGCCGCGAATTTAAACAGGCTTCAATCTGGGCCAGAACTGTTGAAAGCTCTTCATAAGTGAGAGTGGAATCACCAATGACCTTCTTAAGATGTGATTTTGTAGAGCGCACGCCTGCTTCCCATAAGCCACCGAAATTCGGTGCGCCAGGTGGTATGAAATGCCAATTCGTATTTTCAAATGATAACGCCTGACAAAGTTCTTTCGAAAATTCGGATGTGGCATCATTGAACATTTCGCGTAGCTGCTTATCCGCACCTACAAAATTCGTGCCATTGTCGCTATACAAGTCTCGGCAATGGCCTCTCCTTGACACAAATCTTCTGAAGGCCGCAATGAATCCCTTTGTCGTCAAGTCTGATACTGCCTCCAAGTGAATGGCTTTCGTCGCCATACAAACGAACAAGCAAATGTATCCCTTGTATGACTTCGAGCCTCTTCCTGGTGAGAAGCTAATATTAATGGGACCAGCATAGTCACAACCTGAAGCACTAAATGGCTTACTTGGCTTCAATCTTACCTCAGGTAGTTGACCCATTAATTGATTGGCGGCTGGTTTCGCATAGCGGAGACAAGTGATGCATTCTCTATAACATTTTTTGACTTGATCCCTGCCGCGCACAATCCAATACTTAGAGCGCAAATAATTTAACATTACTTGCGGTCCGCCGTGTAAAGTCTGATTATGAGCGTCAGATACTATCAACCGAGTAAGATGACTCTTAGTAGGAATGATCATTGGATGCCTTTTATCAAAGGCCACTAAAGCATTCTCGATACGACCGCCAACTCTTAAAATCCCTTCTTCATCGAGAAACGGATCAAGAGTGTGAAGTGGACTTTGTTTTGAAACGCCCTGTTTAGACCTTAGCTGTGTGATCTCGCTTTGAAAGTAATATGTCTGCGTCTGTTTGATCATACTCTTTAATGTTTTGTCCAACTCCTTCACTGATACATATTTACTAAATTTCGATCGCTCAGCCAACGGAAGATTTGCATTTAGCATTCTTCTACAGTAAGACATTACTCTCAGCGCTTTCGATAATAAAGAAAACCTTGTCCACTCAGCATCAAATTTATCTTCTTTCAAAGTAACAGTCAAAGCCTTGATCGTACGCTCTTCTTCATGCGTTTCAAAATGAGTTTCCTTTGAATCTTGTGCGACAGATTGGTGCAACCAATCTGGTCCGTTCCACCAGAGCGAAACATTCGCTAACTGTGACGGTTGTACGCCTCTTGAGGCACAATCAGCAGGATTGTCCTCTGTTCTAACATGACTCCATTGATCACAGTCCATAATCGTGAGGATTCCCGATATCCTATTGCTTACGAAAGTTGTCCAGCGATTTGGCAGCCCTCTGAGCCATGCCAGAACAACTGTAGAGTCCGTCCAAGCTCTCAAATTCTCTTTGGGCACTTTCAGAACTTGAGCAACTTCTGATAACAGCTTAGCAGCGAGCAAAGCACCACAAAGCTCCAACCTCGGAATCGAAACTTCTTTTTCGACTGGAGCTACCTTAGTCTTTGCAGTAACTAAGCTTATGTGAACACTGCCGTCTTCATCTGTAACTCTTATATATACAGCGGCAGCATATGCCACTGATGATGCATCAGAAAAGGCGTGCAGTTCCACTTTACTGTCTTTCTTCGTTTTCAACCAGCGGGGAATAACGATGTTATGAATGTTCACCAAATCATTCTTATATTTAAGCCATTCGTCCAGCAGATCGTCTGTCAGTTTATCGTCCCAGTCAAGGCCAGATTTCCAAAGCTTTTGGATGAAAACTTTCGCCACTACTACCACTGGTGCAATCCATCCTATCGGATCGTACAAGCGGGCTATGTCTGACAGCACCGATCTCTTCGTAATGGGTTGATCTACATCAGGTAAGTTGATGTGATAGTCAAAAGTATCTGTTGATCTATTCCAACTGATTCCTAATACTTTAGCCATGTTGTTCGACTTGATTAGAAAAGATTGATCTGTACTTTGATTACTTTCTTGAATGTACTCTAAAAGCTTCTTACTATTGCTGGACCATTTTTGGATTTCAAAGCCTCCTGAATTCATCAACTTATTCATTTCATCATGAATCTCAATAGCTTCAGCATCTGTCTCGCATCCACTCAACAAATCATCCATATAAAAGTCCTGAAGCGTGATGTTAGCTGCTCTCGGAAACTTCGCTTCATTGTCTTTAGCTAACTGTTGCAGAGCTTTGACAGCCAGGTATGGCGCACAAGCTGTGCCAAAGGTGAGTGTCAAGAGTTTGTAATGCTGAATTGGTTCATCTCTTGAGAATCTCCAAAGGATTCTTTGAAAGTTGGTGTCAGTAGTTCGAACCTGTCTATACATTTTAACTAAATCCGCTACGAAACATACTGGATGGCACCTCCAACGCATCAATATGTGACGGAGATCCTGCTGCAGTTTCGGTCCGATGAGAAAGTTGTCGTTGAGTGATACGTTATTAACTCCTTTACAAGACGCGTCAAATACAACACGCACCTTTGTCGTCTCCTTATCTTCACGCACTACGGCATGATGCGGAAGATAAACAGCTTTCTCATTCTCAATCTCTTCTTCTTCGGTGATAACTTCCATATGATTTAAATCTAAGTACTCACGCAATACCTTTCGATATTCTTCATACAATTTTGGATTTTTGTTTAACTTATTCTCCAATGACTTGAATCTTCGCAGAGCAATCTCTTTTGATTTTCCGTATTGGCATTCTGGATCTTCGGATCGGAATGGCAAACGAACGATGTAGCGGCCACTATCATCTCTGACAGTGGTTGATTCGAATAATTCTTCACATTTGATTTCTTCCGGTGTAAGCTTCTTTTGTATGCAGTCTGGCTCATTTTCGATCTCCCAAAACTGTTTTAGGAGCTGATCTTCCTTAACTTGAACGTGCATATTGATTAAACGCCTCTCTGCTGAAGTTGATTGACCTTGAACCTTGCCCGACAAAATCCATCCTAACAAAGTATTTTGCGCGATTGGACCTGAGGGGTGTTTAATGAGACCTTCGGAAATGATCTCAGCGTAGACTTCAGCTCCCAGCAAAACGTTAATTTTACCAGGTGATGCATAATCTGGATCAGCCAGTGGTAGACCTTCAAGTTCTATCCACTCCGAACGAGGGACTTGTTCAGATGGTAGTAGAGAGGTGAGTGAATTTAACACATAAGCGTTGACTTGCAATTTGCAGTCTGGATTATGACTCGATTCTAAAATAAGCGAAACCATATTTTTAACGCGCGTTTCACCGTCAGCCAGACCTGATACATAACAACTTACTGGTGTACGCTTAAGTCCTAACAACTGTACTGTTGCCTCTGTAACAAAGGAGGCCTCAGAACCCTGATCTACTAAACAACGAATAACATGACTGTAACCACTTCTTGATTTGGCCCGGACTGTAGCCGTTGCCAACAAAACCTTATCATCTGCAATATTGCCTTTAGAGAAGTTAGCTACAACATGTCTTGATTCTGAACTTGATGGATTGTTTGGAGTTTGCTTGATACATTTTTCTTGTGCAGGTGGTCCGCCTCGTGCTCCTTCTTGATTGCTCGACTTCTCCTGATGTAGAAGGCTATGATGCCTCCTACCGCAGCGACGACAACTCGTTGATTGATGGCAAGACTTGACTGAGTGTGTCGGTGATAAACAGTTGTAGCAGAGTCTCTGTGATTGGACATACTCGTATCTTTCTTGGGGAGACTGCTTCGCAAACTGTTTGCATTGATATAAATAGTGATCTCCTGAGCACAACCCGCAACTATTCTCCTTCTCAACATGATCATCTATTGTGGAATGAAATGCCTTACTTCTTGGGTACTTCTCAGTGGGTCTGTACGATGGTTGCTTGTTATCCAGAAGCTCCAGAGTTCTATACCTTGCCTCCAGGAACTCGACGAGCTGCTTCCACTTAGGCATTTCGTCACTCTGTGAATGGCTGATTTGATTCTCCCACTCCTTGTGAGATTCTGGATCTAGCTTTGTAACAACCATGTAGATGATGATGGCGTCCCAAGAGTCCGTTTTGATTTCAAGATTCTCCAGTGATTGCAAGCATGACGACGTGATATCTAGGAGCTGCTTAATGGCATTAGCAGAAACATTCGTTATATTCTTCTGGCTGAACAGACGTTTGAAAATCAAGTTCGAATTATAACGTTTGTTGTTATAACGTCTGGTAAGCTGCTTCCAGGCTTCCGCGTAATTGTCATTAGTAGTCGCAAAGTTCTTGAGGATGTTTCCGGCTTCTCCTAGTACTTTACTCTTCAGGTATCTTAACCTCTGAACATCACTCAATGCCACGTTGTTATGCACCAATGCTACAAATAGGTCATAAAAGGTCGGCCATTCTTCATAACTTCCATGAAATTCTGGGATGTCAATGCGTGGAAGCCTGATTTCGGCTCCTCCTAATGTAGCTTGATCGCAGCTTTTTGCTGAAACTGCTCCAAACTTCCTGAGATCATCTTTCAAACGGCACTTGTATGAAGTGTAAGATTCTTCGAATTCACCGTAAAAATCTTCTTTGAAATACGACAACTTGGCCTTGTCTTCTTTCTTCACCGCTCCTGCTATGATATTGTGATCCTTCTTAAATTCTGACCAAAGTTGTTCGAGCGTCTCCAATTTAGATTCCACATAATATGATATCGTAATCCTTTCTTTAGGAGTTTTCTTATAATTCTTCTCTGATCTCTCTAGAGCTTCAAGTTTATCGTCTTGTGTTAAAAGGATGGCTTCCATGATGGTAAATTGCTAATGTCCAATTGATACAACTTCATTAAATATTGTCCAAAAGCAAGTGATAAATGGCCTAACACAAGCGATCACCAAAGCGGAGATTTCAAAGTCCACAAATCTCGAAATTTTTCAAAGTCCAAAAAATTGCAAAAGTTTTCAAAGTTCCAAAAAATTGCCAAAATTTTCAAAGTCCAAAAAAATTCAGAAATTTTCTAAGTCTAACCCAACTAGCAACGAAGGTCGTATAAGATTTACTCTTTCGACTATAGATCGTAAGACACTTCTATAAACGATCCTAAAATGTTAAAAAGCTGTATAAAAGCGGCTATCTGGATTATTTTGCATTCAACGCTTTTTGGCTCTATAAACATGTCTAGTAAACGTTTATACGATGAAATCATATCGCATTTACTCGATTGTTGTATAAATGTATCTCTTGATCGCCATTATACAACAATAAGTCGTAAGACAGCTCTTTAAAAGCAACTGAATTGCTAATTTGTCGTCAAACTAGCTATTATAGCACAATCTATCGACATTTAATTTTAACAGCATAATTGTGGAGTAAACGCGGTTCATACGATAAAACAGCATCTTAGTTACTTTAACAGCACTTTATGTCGTATGATAACTCTATGGAATGCTTTTATTCGACTTAACTAATTAGGTTGAGTAAAAGCTTTCAAATTATTCTTTTACAGCCTTTTCGGTCTCTAAAGGTTATTTGAAAGCCATTTTACATCGATATAGTGGTATAAATGCTTTTTGAAATCTTTTACAGCACTATCTGCCATTTTGTTACATGATACCAAAATAAACAACGTAATTTGCTTTTTTTATTCGCAAAATGGATTTTAATCGATGGAAAGGATTAAAAGAAGTGGAAGATTCCGACGTAAAGTAAATAAGATGTATACACGATTGAAACAGTCAAGATCTTCATTGGCTTTATCCACGAGTCAAGAGTGTTTAATTGATAGGCGTGAGGGTTCCGTAGCGTATGATAATTACTACTACTATTAGGTACTATTAGGTATTCTGTAACAACGGCCATATAGACCACCGTTTGCAATTTATTGAATTTGCCAGTATGTTTTTCTAAGTCACGGGTGTTTATCTTATACTTATTGTGTTTGTTTTTATAATTTTATAAGTTAGTTTGTAGGTACCCAAAGAATTTGACTAAACTATTATTATTTTTTTTTTTAGCCCTAGATATAAGTTAGCACGATTACTATAACATTATCTACCCGCTAAAAACTTGGCTGTATGTACTTTGTTATTTTGCCCGCCCAGAATTAAAGAATTTAAAAACAACGTCAAATCAATCAATCTTTTGATTAAAAAAAAAAAAAAATACGCGACGAATTGAGAACCTCCTCCTTTTTGTTTTTTCGTCGGTTAAAAATGGATACAACAGTAACGGAAAACTTAGTATTGGAAATTATAAGTAACTAATTGTTGTTTTTTATTAACTTTCCCTCAATTTTTCCAAATTTTCTCACCTTTTCAACCTTCTCTGGACTACTACAAACATTTCAAGACTAAAAGCTAAATCGGCCCAGCCGTTCTAGAGTTTTTGCGAGACTAACAAACCACGATTCATTTTTATATATTGGTAGATAGATAGTAGGTAGTAGAAGTAGATAGTAGATTCTGCACTAAGGAACCCTAAACTATCTGTAATGGCGTCCCTAGAAGTCGTAAGATGGAAATCTCATTTCAATCTTTCGACTTACAGCTGAGAGAATGCTCTATGATGATAAATGAGTTGCTATTATTTGCTCTTGATGGCGAATTTATTTTAAATGTTAAATTAACATTATTTGTTATTCATTATTTACATAGAAATCTTGGGGCCCATTGAAATATTAACTACAATGCTAGGTATATAGACGGAAAATTTTATTCCGCACATGAAAGTAAGACCCTACGACCTAACTTTAACAGGTAACTAATTACCTGTCATCATTTGGCTTGATGGCTTAAAAACGTAATGGTTAATACGATGGCAAAATATACTTATATTTATTAGGTTTGACACTTCAACTGACATAAATTACACGTATAAAATAAAAAAGTCTATAAGTGCTGCTTGGGTGCAGTTACACGATAAAAAAGTCGAGTGATTGCAACCAAATTGCTTTATAACTATAAATAAGTCGAATAAAAGCGGTTCTACCGACTTGGAAAAGGCAGATGTGTCGAATAATGGCATTCTGATGGCCATTATGGTACTAAGTAGCATTCTAGTTGCGATTACTCGATATTTATTCGACTAAATGGCTACTCATACGATAATCTTACGATATTTACTGGATCTAAAGCTGAGAGAAGTGCGCCCAAATCGCGTTGAGAGAACGTGCACAGAGCATTTACACGACTTTTTAAAGATCCTTCTTACGACCAATAGCTGAAAGAGAAACGTGCTGCTGACTTTTTTACGACACGATTTGCTGGTTGGGAAATTTCACGAAATTTTTCAAAGTCTTTGAAGGACGTTCAAGGTCACCAAAAGTGCGACGGTTATTTGGCTAAGTCTTTTTTGAGCACTTCACTACACTGCACTTTTAGTTCACTCTACTCACGATTTTTCTAAGTCCTTTTTCCTTTCCTTCCCGGGTTTCGGCACCAATGTTTAATCCTGAGGGTTGCACTGACTGAAAGAGCACTTTAGTTTTCACACACTATTTATTTATTTATATACCACACTGCTAACAAACTCAGTAAAATGGTTCCATTGTACTTTCTAAGTAAGCCTTATTAAAAATCAACAACAATACATAGTATAAAGTCGTGACCAGTAGGCATACCTGTAAGGTCAGGTGGTCACGCACGAATCTCGATACAAAAAAGGGAATAGAGACATTTAAGTTATATGCAGCGAACATCTATACCAATATTATAAAGAGGAAAGATTTGTTTGTTTGTTTGTTTGTTTGTTTGTAACGAATAGGCTCCGGAAATACTGAACCGATTTGAAAAATTATTTCACTGGTAGGAAGCTACATTAACCCCGAGTGTCATAGGCTATATTAGATTTTCAAAAAAATTAGGGATCCTTACCTAAACTCAAATAATGTAACCCAAGGTGCAATATTTTTACCGTTGTTTACATATTTTGACAGGTGGTTTGTTGTTGTTGTTTGTTTTTTTATCAAGCCCATTCTGGGCAGGCAAAAGAACATAGTCTATAGAGCCAAGTCTTTTGTAGTATCTTATATTATATGGCGTAACGAAGTAAGCCGGGATAGTATGTTGTATTATTTCGTACATCGAAAAGGGATGGCACATTGAAGTACTTATCGCTACCTTATAGGTTAGAAACGTTTGTTTTGATTTCAAAGTATTGGGACCTATTAAATCAAGAATTCAAGAAAAAAAACACGCTTTACATAATGTAATGGAATGCCAGTGCTTATCTTTCGGCTTCTTCATCAGACCTTGAAGCCCTAATCGTGGTCAAAGTTCATTACAAGACTTTTTTAACAGCTTCACACACAGCTTCGATAGGTACCGATGTTTCATAAAGTTCCAGTTTAAACCCTCCGGCTCCATCATCAGATCAGTTCTACAGTACAATATTATTGTATTGTCATCAGAAATACACACTGCTGCCACTTTTCATGACGCTTCGCTACGACCCTTGGAAGATGGTTAATTTTTTTCCAATTCATAAGGAGCAAAGCCAAAACGACCCACTGACCAAGCCATCCTCAAATGGAGAACAAGAGATGGGAAAAGAAGTGCAGGCAGACCACCAGCCAAATGGACCTACGATATAATGACCGTTGCTGAGGAAACATAGATGAGACTGGCAGCCGCTGGAGCGAACTGGAAAATACTTGGAAAGGCATTCGCCCAGCAGTGGGCTTATCTATACCAATATTATAAAGAGGAAAGATTTGTTTGTTTGTTTGTTTGTTTGTAACGAATAGGCTCCGGAAATACTGAACCGATTTGAAAAATTATTTCACTGGTAGGGAGCTACATTAACCCCGAGTGTCATAGGCTATATAAGATTTTCAAAAAAATTAGGGATCCTTACCTAAACTCAAATAATGTAACCCAAGGTGCAATATTTTTACCGTTGTTTACATATTTTGACAGGTGGTTTGTTGTTGTTGTTTGTTTTTTTATCAAGCCCATTCTGGGCAGGCAAAAGAACATAGTCTATAGAGCCAAGTCTTTTGTAGTATCTTATATTATATGGCGTAACGAAGTAAGCCGGGATAGTATGTTGTATTATTTCGTACATCGAAAAGGGATGGCACATTGAAGTACTTATCGCTACCTTATAGGTTAGAAACGTTTGTTTTGATTTCAAAGTATTGGGACCTATTAAATCAAGAATTCAAGAAAAAAACACGCTTTACATAATGTAATGGAATGCCAGTGCTTATCTTTCGGCTTCTTCATCAGACCTTGAAGCCCTAATCGTGGTCAAAGTTCATTACAAGACTTTTTTAACAGCTTCACACACAGCTTCGATAGGTACCGATGTTTCATAAAGTTCCAGTTTAAACCCTCCGGCTCCATCATCAGATCAGTTCTACAGTACAATATTATTGTATTGTCATCAGAAATACACACTGCTGCCACTTTTCATGACGCTTCGCTACGACCCTTGGAAGATGGTTAATTTTTTTCCAATTCATAAGGAGCAAAGCCAAAACGACCCACTGACCAAGCCATCCTCAAATGGAGAACAAGAGATGGGAAAAGAAGTGCAGGCAGACCACCAGCCAAATGGACCTACGATATAATGACCGTTGCTGAGGAAACATAGATGAGACTGGCAGCCGCTGGAGCGAACTGGAAAATACTTGGAAAGGCATTCGCCCAGCAGTGGGCTTATCTATACCAATATTATAAAGAGGAAAGATTTGTTTGTTTGTTTGTTTGTTTGTTTGTAACGAATAGGCTCCGGAAATACTGAACCGATTTGAAAAATTATTTCACTGGTAGGAAGCTACATTAACCCCGAGTGTCATAGGCTATATAAGATTTTCAAAAAAATTAGGGATCCTTACCTAAACTCAAATAATGTAACCCGAGGTGCAATATTTTTTCCGTTGTTTACATATTTTGACAGGTGGTTTGTTGTTGTTGTTTGTTTTTTATTCGGCCATTCTGGCCATTAAAAAGAACATAGTCTTTAGAGCCAAGTCTTTTGTAGTATCTTATATTCAATGGCGTAACGAAGTAAGCCGGGAAAGCTAGTATGCAATACGAATACGCAAGGAAAACAACTTGAAAAATAATAGCAACTTAAATAAAGTTATCTTTACCAATGTTATGAAGAGGAAAGATGTGATTGTTTGTTTGTTCACTAAGTTCCTATTATGTTATTTTGTATAAATTTTTGAATTGGTACCTATTTTTTTTTTATATTTCATAACTAGTCGACCCAGCGAACTTCGTACCTATTAGTTTTTTGTGCATTTATAATACTTGTAAACCTTCCTCTTGAAGCACTTTATCTATTAAAAAAACCGCATCAAAATCCGTTGCGTACTTTTAAAGATTTAAGTATACATAGGGACAGACACGGAAAGTGACTTTATTTTATTTTATTTTATTTAATAATATCGCTTTAAACTTATATTGCAACGCGGTACGAAATTCACAGTGTAAGCTAGTCCATAATAATCAATATATATAAAACTCTTCCGTTACTGACTGACTGACAGACAACGCAGAGCCGAAACTACTGGGCGTAGAAAGCTGAAAATTGGCACGTGGGTTCCTTGGGAAGTGTGGGTGAGCACTAAAAAGGGATTTCCCGAAATTCCCACGGGAACGAAAAAGCGGGATTATTGTGTTTATGAGAAATCTGCGCGGGAAAAAACGCGGGGCAGCCTCTAGTCTATAACAAAATTATAAAGAGGAAAGATTTGTTTGTTTCTTTGTTTGTAACGAATAGGCTCCGGAAATACTGAACCGATTTGAAAAATTATTTCACTGGTAGGAAGCTACATTAACCCCTAGTGTCATAGGCTATATAAGATTTTCTAAAAAATTAGGGATCCTTACCTAAACTCAAATAATAGGTGCAATATTTTTTCCGTTGTTTACATATTTTGACAGGTGGTTTGTTGTTGTTGTTTGTTTTTTATTCGGCCATTCTGGGCAGTCAAAAAAACATAGTCTATAGAGCCAAGTCTTTTGTAGTATCTTATATTCTATGGCGTAACGAAGTAAGCCGGGAAAGCTCATAATATTTTAAATGCGAAATTAACTCCCGTCTGCCTTTCTGTCTCGCTTTCCTGAGAAAATTACTGAACCGATTTGAATGAAATTTTGTATGTGGATAGTCTAGAGCCTGAGAAAGGACATAGGCTACTTTTTATGCCAAAATTCCCACGAGAAAGTTTATCGTAAGCGTAAGAAAGTGTTATCTTTCCTCTCGGTATATTTTGACTGCTTCGTGGCTCAGTTGGCAGTGATGTGGACTGAGATGCGTGTGCACCTGGGTTCGATTCCCGGGCGGGGCGAATATTGGTATGATGAATATCGATGTTTGTGTCCGGTCTGGGTGTAATGTTCGTCACTACGTGTTTCGGGTACCCAACATACCGGTTCTTCCTAGTTAGTGGCTCTGAGTGTGATGTGTCATTATTATTATATTATACGAGCAGTCCCGGCCTACTTCGTTACGCCATAGAATATATGATATTACTCAAAGACTTGGCTCTATAGACTATATGCTTTTGACTGCCCAGAATGAGCAAATCGAAAAATAAACAACAACTACAAACCACCTGTCAAAATATGTAAACAACGGATAAAATATTGCAGCTGGGGTTACATTATTTGAGTTTAAGTAAGGATCCCTAATTTATTTGAAAATCTAATATAGCCTATGTCACTCGGGGATAGTGTAGCTTCCTACCAGTGAAAGAATTTTTCAAATCGGTTCAGTATTTCCGGAGCCTATTCGTTACAAACAAACAAACAAATCATTCCTCTTTATAATATTGGTATAGATTATCCGTCTTATTCATAAAGATACAGTAGATATTAAGTAGCGTTACTGGAGGTCTACTTCTCTGGTTTGTTGTATGGTAAATACGTGACATCCAGTCTAAATTGACATACGTAAAATAACTAAAATGCTCTTTAACTTTTTATGAATAAGTCGCACCTCGCCTAATATACTGTGGGCCTAAGAGACAGGTTTACAAAAGGCAAAATTGTAATATTTGTGTTGTTTACGAAAGGATTATTATATAGTTACTTTATTAGCGGTCGCTTACGACAGTTGATAAATGCTTTGCCATAATACCCGACTCGACAACTAACTATAGTTGTAATAGTTTAAGTGACTACTTCTGTTTGTTCCATAAGAGAAATAGCACAGCTAAAGTAGCGCCAACCGCGAAAAAAAAACAATATCTTCTAAACTAAGGCAAATAATTTTTCCCATTCTTTCTATCATTCTTCATATTCTATTTTTCTTCATATTCTATGCATTTCTATTATAACGTGGTACAAAATGCACGGGGTCGACTTATGTTACCATAACAGAATTTAACTAAAACGCATCGCAAAACCCCTAAATAGGAAAACCTGTATCTAAGATGCCAGAAACATAGACAGAGACGAACATTACACCCAGACCGGAAACAAACATCGATATTCATATCAATGTTAGCACCGCTAGGAATCGAACCCAGGTGCACACGCATATCAGTCCACATCACTACCAACTGAGCTACGGAGCAGTTACACTGGACACTGGACTTCGTATGAGAACCATTAACGACAAACTTGATTTATAATCTTGAAGTGTTGATTTACAACTATGTGTGGATTTCTGATCGACCATCAATCGGCTGGTTGTTAAAATCTACAACTTGATCTATTACTTGTCATCACTTGTATTAAGTTACTAAAGTTATTAAATGCAAATTGAGATTTTCGCGTTCAAATATCGTTTTACGGGTGTTTTTTTTTATAACGAGTTCTGACTGTTCTTTTTATAAGTTTTCTAGTTATTGAAATTTAAAATTACACACATACATACATACATAATCTCACGCCTTTTATTCCCCGAAGGGTTAGGCAGAGGTACCAGCTCAAGAGCCGGACCCACGTTTAGCCGAGTTTTTATGCTTTTATTACCAACGTGACAAGGGGCCAGCTTGCCAATTTGCTTTTTGGGGCCAATTTAAAATTTTGGTTTAAAATTATATAAAACTACTAGCCGACCCAGCGAACTTCGTACCGCGTACCTTTTCTATGTTTTGCATGTATAGCCTATGCCCAGCAGTGTTCCCGGCGGTTTATTACCGCAGTAAAAAGTAGCCTATGTGTTAATCCAGGGTATCAGCTAACTCCATACCAAATTTCATTGAAATCGCTCCAGCCGTTTAGACGTGAAGAAGTAACAAACATACACACTTACAAACTTTCGCATTTATATTATTGATGAGAAATAAATCTTTTTCTTGAATCCTTCTATACAGGATGTCTTGTGAATGAAACCCTTGTGATCACCCCTATCACCCCTCTTTCCGCTACGTAATCTTTTGGCACATTGTATGCGTAAAAAATGCTTAAAAATCTGTCACATAGAAGGGACTTTTTTATACTATGCAATATTATGCATTGATGTTGAACTATCATATAGTTCGACTGCTCTTACCCAACTTAATCACAAGGAAGGTGTCAAGTGTTCAAAGAATTGTTTAAGTGCACAAATAAACAATATAACGGACTTAGAAATTTGTAGGTACACAGTTTAACTATTATTTTACACCTAGTTAACATAAAGTGTGCTAACAAATTTGCATAATTTACTTTATGGTCTCTTTATATTCTAAGCAATAAAAGTTAGTTTAGTTTTCTGTGGTAATGAGGGGCCTGTATTAGTAAATTTTAATGCAAAGTTGGACAAGCATTGCAAAGACACCAAGAGGAGTCATTAAAAACGATAGACATCCACTTGACTGCTGTGCATAGGTCTCGCCCACAGATTGCCACAGGGACAAATATTGTGGAGGGAATTTGCCGTAATCGCCACGTTTGGCAGGCGGGTTGGCGATCGCAGTGTGGCTCTTCCAATATTTCAACGAAGGACGCTGCTGCCCGTCCTTCGGCTGTTTAGTCGCCTTTTACGACACCCATGGGAGGAGAAAGGGTTGTGGTATTCTAATTCTATGCCGCCCTCACACGAGTATAGCTTTAAACGTTCTTTGAAAATTATAATAATAACACATCACACTCAGAGCCCCTAAATAGGGAGAACCTGTATCTAGGGTGCCCGAAACATACACAGAGACGAAAATTACACCCAAAACGGGAAACAAATATCGATATTCATCATAACAATGTTCGCCCCGCCGGGAATCGAACCCAGGTGCACCCGCGTCTCAGTCCATATCACTGCCTGCCAACTGAGTTACGGAGCAGTCAAAAAATATAATATTTCACAACATAACAAAACTTTTTTTGTTTATTTAAAACTGTCCAAGACGGATCGTCACGTAGAGTAAACTTGGATAAATAAAATATAATGAGATGAGACAGACACTTATAAGGCTAGCACAAACAACGTTTCGTTTTAGGAAGTTGCGATATGCAACTGCGTACGTGCTAAGTTTCTAGTTTGAAAATCATCTTTATGACTATAATGTTTGTTTTCTACAAGACTAATAACTGAAACAGTTATTTTTAATATAATGTTTAAATAATATGTAAAAAATAACAAGAAGATCAATTTTACATTTAAAATTAGGAATTAGAACAGTTATTTGTAATCTTCATAAAAAAGATAATCTATATGTCAGATTATAAGCAGCCAGTATCTTCATGTCAGCATAGACAATTTTTTCTACAAAAAATTACGACACAATAAAAATAATAATAGGCGGGCGTAGAGAAGAGACAGTCTATTTTACATCTCTTCACTATCTTATTAAAAGTTTGTTACCCCTCTACGATGTCAAATCATTGCGAAAGGGAGTAGAATCATTTGGTCATAGTAGTCGTAGAATCAGGTGTCTCCATGCGACTCCATTGTTGGCTATACTTAATTAAGAGTCGATCGGTTTTTAGTTATGAAACTTGGCCCCCGGGCTCCATCCCGGCAAACCGACGAAGAGTTATCTCTTGAAAATCTCATAAAATTTAAATACTACATTATTATATTTTTACTATTTTATGTAATACTAGAGGCTGCTCTGATTTCTCATAAACACAAAAATTCTGTTTTTCCCGTTCCCATGGGAATTTTAGGAAAACCTTTCTTAGTCTCACCTACACTCCCTAAGGAAGCTACATGCAAAATTTCAGTCCGCTACGCCCAGTAGTTTCGGCTCTGCGTTGTCTGTCAGTCAGTCAGTCAGTTAGTTTTATATTTATTATATTGATTGATTATTGATTAAAACAAAGTAATGACTCAAGAGGAAGGTTTTTATGTTTATAATATAATACATGCACATCATACTTACTTTTAAGTTCGCCGGGTCGACTAGTACTTATATAATTTAATCATCTTTAAATTTATGCTTAAAACCGTAAATTTTATGCGTTTTTACAGCTAAATGTCTTCTAATATTGGCACCAATAAATAACATGGTATTTAAGGATATAAGGTGCATACATAATCAAAATAACCGCCACTCTCGTTAAAAAAGTACTAAACTTCTAAAACAAATAAATGTAAACTTACTGTCAGTTGTCGTATATGAGAATGGCGAGTATTATGTCAATACTACGATATTTGTATGGTCATATGTCGCGTTAATTGGATTATAGCACAGAATACGTAATAGTACCAGGTAAAGAAGGCTCACTCAACGGAATCGTTCAAATAATAAATACTTATAAACCTTCCTCTTGAATCACTCTATCAAATAAAAAAACGCATCAAAATCCGTTGCGTAGTTTAAAAGATTTAAGCATACATAGGGACACAGAAAGCAAGTTTATAATTACGATGACTGTGTTGATTTTTGTCAATAAATAATTTTTATCATATTTGAAATCCGAACTGGTATAATAATATGAAAAAAAAAACTAGGTTCATATAGATTTAGAATGATTTCATTATTTTAAACTATGTATAATATATGTTTTTTTTTTTTTATTAATTTTCTAAGTTCCGAATTTTTATTGAGAGTGGTGCTACTAAAACTCTTTTTCTTTAATGAAATGCTTGATGAATATTCAGAAGTCAATCAAATAGCTAATAAAATAAATTAAGTCTCGCTATTTTTGAACATCTAACTTTTTTTTTATAAAGCGTGTACTGTGCTTTTTATTGCAATTCTGGTCTGGATTTTTTTAAACAATAATTTTTGCATTTAATCTTATCTTTTACTTAATAATGTGCGCCCCGTGGTTTTGCCTGCGCTCTCTTTATTCAAAGTACTTAATTCAAATTTTTCTATAATATATAATTTCTCAGGCTCTAGACTAGACTAATATTTGTACCAATGTTAATTATATAGAGTTCTGTAGTTTAGGCGTGATTGCTTTACTACCTGGCTTAACAAACAGACTAATAGAATTACTTACGCAATTAAAACATTAAGTATAGATTAACTCTCTTTTTTAACTTTTATGTAAATATTTGAATTTTTATTAAAACTAAATTTTTTATGTTTATTGATAATTAAAACTGTATTAAAAATGTATTTACATTTAAAAAGCCACTAACCGTTTTTTTTTTTTGTCAATTTTGAACAAAATCACTTAAAAAACAACTGAACTAGGTATGATAATAAATATGATTATTTTTTACCTTCTTCATGTTAAAAACTTTTTGTATCTATAAAACTTTTTGTATCTATTAACAATAACAAAACTGTATTTTTAATAGTTTATACAAGTAAATATTGTGTTTACTTAAACTTTAACTTTAACTTACCACGTCATAAAAAACCACAACCAACATTCTACAAAAAAACAACACGAAAAGTTACATAATTCGAAACTATTCGAAATCCAAAAACACTGGCACACAATATTTTTTTCCTTTTTAAAAACAAAAACTTTTTACGAAAGCGCGCGATTTTGCGGCCAATCAAAAGCGACCGTTTTCCATGTCGTCCGCTCCTTCGATAGTCGGAACATGAACTGAGCTCAGCTTCTACGGTACCTACATAATGGTTAAAATCCCTATTTCGGAATCGTAGGTTCATTTTAAGCCCAATTTTATCCATTGATTATACAGTTCTTCACTCTTGTGTGGATATTAATATAAAAACCTTTTTTTTATCTTACTAATATCATTGTACAAACTTATGCTAATAACAAAAATAATAAAAAAATAGGAAAAAAATCGTGGACTAATATTGTCGAATCCCTGTGTAACTAGGAAATGAAAACATAGGATTTAATAAGCAAAAAATATTAATGTCGTCCACTAGTTAATTTTGTGGGTTGCCCGGAAGAAATTTGTTTTGGCGATAATACCACTCTCTCTCTCCTGTTCGGAGTTTACTAAGTAATTATGGTGATTTATTTATTTAATTGTTTTTATAAAAATCTGTTAATTAACTTAAAATGGATACGTTAAGTTACACGTTAAGAGAGCCTAACAATACATAGTAAGCTAATGTTGTTGGTTTTTACTAATAAAAAGCCGTATTTGCAGAGATTCACTTGGATTTATTCACACCGATAATGCCGACAAGAGTGACAACAGGTAAAAGTTCAGAGTTCAGTTTTAGGTTATACACTAGGTAAGAAAGACTGATTGATTCGACACAGACGTCAAACTGACATTTGCGATTGCGTTTACAAATACTTATACATTCTAACACTGGCCCTTAAACGCAAGCGCCATACAAGAAATAAATATAAAACCGAATATTATATTTGCAACAAGACCTAAATATCTCTACTAACAAAAACAAGTTTTATATTAACCAGCTCTACATTTTAACTCTATAAAAATATCAACTGAATAAACCTAGCTCTACATGGCTTAAGTTGTATACATATAACTCTACAACAATTGTTAGCTAAATATTATCTCGTTTATATAGAAATAAATTAAATCGTAGCAACTACTCTTACTAATGACTTAAATAATTAAGACTAATTTTAAATAACATCTATATTAGTAATACATTGACAAATTTAATAAATTTCTCTGTGCTAAGTGGCTTTGTTAAAATATCAGCCAACATTTCATTAGTGCTTACATATTTAATATCTACAACTCGATCATTAACAATTTCTCTTATGAAATGATGTCGGATATCAATGTGCTTTGTCCTTGAATGAAACATAAAATTTTTACATAGCTTAATTGCAGACTGATTATCATTAAAAACAGTAATAGGATGTTTGGTACCAGTTATCTCAAAAATAAACTTTCTAACAAACAATGCCTCTTTACACGAGTCTGACAGTGACATGTATTCGGCCTCTGTACTTGATAGAGCCACAGTACGTTGTTTGCGACTCTCCCAAGAAATAATTGATTTTCCAATTGCAAATACATAGCCTGTAAACGACCTACGATCGATATTGTTCGATGCCCAGTCAGCGTCAGTATAGGCAACTATTTCCATGCCCGCTTTAGAAAATTTTAGTTTCTTACCTATAGTACCCTTTAGATAACGTAAGATACGTTTTGCAGCCTTCCAATGCGGCTCTGTAAAGCAATGATTAAATTGACTTAAATAACTAACTGCATGGCTTATATCGGGTCGAGTACATACTGCGATATACATAAGTGAACCGATCAGGCCTCTGAAGTCATACTGATCGTCCTTGTGGGTATCATGTGGTAATTTTATGCCAGTTTCCATAGGAGTCCCAGCAGGATTACATTCTTCCATTTTGAACTTCTGTAATGTTTTAAGAATATAGTTGGACTGATCAAGGTAAATATCATCACCCTCTCTTGTAAGTCTCATGCCAAGTATATGTTGTGCTGGCCCTAAATCTGTGATATCAAATTCTAATTGTAGCCTTTTTTTAATTTCATTCTTGCTCTCAATATCATGATGAATCAAAATTATATCATCAACATACAGGGCAATGATAACCATTGACTTCCCAGTACCTCTTAAATAAACACACGGTTCAGAAACTAACCTTTTAAAATTCATTTTCTCAGACAAAACTTTATTTATCTTCTCATACCACGATTTGGATGCCTGTTTAAGGCCATAAATTGCTTTATTTAGTTTACAGACCTTTCTTTCAGACCCTTTTTCTTGAAAGTATTCAGGTTGTTCCATATACACTGTCTCATGTAGGTCTCCATTCAAAAACGCCGTTTTCACATCCAGATGCTCTATATTCATGCCATATTCAGCAGCTAACGCCAGTAGCATACGAATTGTAGAATATCGAACTACAGGCGAAAAAGTTTCCTCGTAATCAATGCCATACCTTTGTGTGTAACCTTTCGCAACCAATCGTGCTTTATATTTTAACAGTTCACCATTCACACCATACTTTCTTTTAAACACCCATTTACATTTAACAGGCCTGTGTCCTGGTTCAGGATCCGTAAGTGTGAAACATTCATTCTTTATAAAAGAGTCATACTCATCATGCATAGCTTTTCTCCAGTGTTCCGCGTCTGGCCCACTTAGTGCCTTGCGAGCAGTCTGTGGCTCGTCAGCACTGCTACTGCAGTCGTCCAGTGTCACGTAGCATACCCTCTCGGGTGTGGTTGAAGTTTCGTAGCTAGTATCAGCATCAGCCAGCGTTTCATCACCTGGAACGTAAATGTCATCGGAACAATAATTTGAAGTACTACTTGTATCTATTTGTTCATTTTCAGAATCGTTAATCGTGATTGTGCTCAGTCTCTGTTCTACTACCTGTGAATCTCTGTCATCAGATGTTCTAGAATGCATAGTTGGTGATTCTAGTTGTTCATTTTCTTCCTGATTCGAGGGCGATAACTCGAACATAATTTGCTGAACATTCTCATCATTTGAGATTAACTTGTTTTCATAAAACTTATTTTCCAAAAATATTACATCTCTGGAATTATAACATTTTTTAAAATTTGATGGATCAATGAGACGAAATCCCTTTGTCTCTTCATTGTATCCCACAAAAATGTACGGTTTACTTTTAGGATCTAATTTCTTACGATTCTTTACCATTGCATATGCAATACAACCAAAAATTCTTAAATGGTTCAGATTTACCTTTTTGCCAGTCCATTTTTCTTCAGGAGTGCAGCCTGCAACAGCCTTAGTCGGGCTTCTGTTTCTCAAGTAAACAGCAGTGTTGACCGCCTCAGCCCAGAACATCATTCCGAGACCAGCATCCCGCATCATACTTCGCACCTTCTCCATGATGGTCCTGTTGGCTCGTTCTGCCACACCATTCTGCTGTGGAGAATCGGGTACAGTTTTATGATGCTTTATGCCATTTGCCTTCAGAAATTCCTGAAAAGAAGTACTCATGTACTCTCCACCCCTGTCACTCCTAAGTATTTTTATTCTCTTATCAGTTTCATTTTCTACTTGTGCTTTAAATTGTTTAAAACATTCAAATGTCTCATCTTTAGATTTCAACAAGTAAACAAATATTTTCCTTGAGAAATCATCAATGAAGGTAAGAAAATACCTACAGCCACTAATTGATGGAACCTGAATAGGACCACATAAGTCTGAGTGAACTAGTTCTAAAATCTCTGATGCTCTATTCAAAGATTTCTTTGGAAAAGGTAATCTACTTTGCTTGCCCTCAATACATGGAACACATTGCTTGTATTCTTATACACTGTAATTAATGCCAGTTGCCATACCTTTGCGCAGAAGTTCCATGCACCTTGAGTTGAGATGACCGAGGCGTTTGTGCCACACCTCTTGGGACACTCCGTTCTCCACTACTGCCGCTGCCACCAGGGATGTGTTTGCCTTCCCCTTACAGTCACTGTCAGACACAGTGTCGAGTTGATAGACACCGTTCATGAGAGTACCAGTAGCCAAAACATCATCAGAGTCCTTGATAATACACTTATTCCTATTAAAAATAACTGTGTATCCCTTCCTAGTCATCGCACTTACAGATAACAGATTAGTACTTAAATTAGGGACATAATAAGTTTCACTTATTGTCTTTACACCATCCTTTAAATTAATTAGCACTTGACCTAATCCAGCAGTGTACAACTTCTGCCCGTTTGCAACACTTACGTCAACAGTCTTATTCTCATTGAAGTTCACCATCAAGTTCTTATTATTACACATATGATTAGTAGCTCCAGAGTCAATGTACCATACCTCACTATTCACCTTTACCGAAAGCGCTGTGATAAGGGCCTTGTCCTTGGACGGAGTCCTCGCGTTGTTGAAGTCCTGGGACAACCCGCCTTGCCTTCCCTTTTTGTCCTTCTCTGGACAGTTCCGCGAATAGTGACCAGCACGCTTGCATCTGAAGCACTTAAAAACCTTGCGAGTGACAAATGCTTGAATTCCATCCATCTTATCATCCCGCCGTTGTGTTTCCTGTATCAATTTCGCAGATACATATTCAGTTGTCAACTTGGTGTCTGAATTTTCCATCGCCATGATCAGAGGGTCATAGTCTTCTGTGAGGCCGCTCAGTATGATTATTGCGACAAATTCATCGTCCAATGGTGATTCAATTTCTATCAATTGGTGGGAAGTTTCTTTAATTTTGTTCAAGTAATCTTCCATTGAGCTGCTATTACTTAACTTCATTGCAAACAGACTTCTTAGAAGTCCAAGTCGCCTGCTGAGTCCTTTACCTTCATACGCCTTCACCAGAGAGTTCCACGCTTCGTGAGCGCTTTTAGCTGATCGAATTTGAGGGATTACTGCCGGTTGGATAGACAACGCAATGCGCGTCAACGCCTTGTCGCTTTTCCTTTTGTTGTCTGCGGACGCTTCCTTTTCCACATACTCCCAAAGTTCCTCGTGGATGAGTATCATTCTCATGGAGAACTTCCAAGTTGAGAAGTTCTCCGATCCTCTCAGCTTCTCAATAGGCATGTTACTTGGCGTTGCCGACATGTCGAACTCTTCAGGATAAACTCGATGTTAATTCCGATAAAATCCAGGAAATAAAAAACGGTAACAGCTTCTTATCAACCACGCTCTGCTACCATGTTGGTTTTTACTAATAAAAAGCCGTATTTGCAGAGATTCACTTGGATTTATTCACACCGATAATGCCGACAAGAGTGACAACAGGTAAAAGTTCAGAGTTCAGTTTTAGGTTATACACTAGGTAAGAAAGACTGATTGATTCGACACAGACGTCAAACTGACATTTGCGATTGCGTTTACAAATACTTATACATTCTAACAAATGTGACGTCATTAAAAATCCAACATGGCAGAAAAATCAAGATGGCGGACAAGTTGTTTTTAGGGTACTAATACAATATTGATACTTTTCAAATGAAAGGCAAAATAATAACAAAAAAAAAAATTAAAATGAATTTTAACCTCAAACTTATTTTGACAAGAAAGAGGTTATTAATCCTCATTGTGAAAGCCAGTTTTAGTAAAAAATTGAATGGCAAAACGACAAAACTATGTCATTGACAACTCAAAGTAGAGGAAAATTGTCTATAATATAAAAAAAACTGACAAATTATTAAAAATATTACAATAAATGACCTTTTAAGTCCACACTCGGCACAGAACACGACAAGTGCATTTCCCTTGCAATTACTGAGACAAGCGCGAATTACACAGACTCGCAACTTAGCGACCGCGAATGTACTATATAATAATAATAATTTTCATTACTTTAAAAATAAAACGGCCAAGTGCGAGGGCTCGCGCTTAGAATGATTCTGCTGAACAAAAATCAATCTATGGTCTAAGATACCTAAGTAAGCACTAGGGAACGGCATGAGTTAATATTTACGGCTTTATTTTGTTTCCTTATAAAGCATCAATTGTGTAAAATTGGCTAGCTCTGGCATATTTGGTGCCTGTTCACCCCTGAGTAGAGGCTCGACAAAATTGGTTAAAAAAAAATATTTTTTTGCATTTACCTTTAAATTTACGTTTTGTTAATATTTGTTATATATTCTTTAGATAACAAGAAAAAAATCATTCAAGCATTTCATTTAGATTTATTGAGCCGTTTCGGAGATAAGTTCCTTTGACAGACAGACGGACAGAATATTCATATTAAAAAGGTCCCGGGACTAGTACCCGGAACCTTAAAAAATGTTTGTATCTACCCAGGGTGACACAACCTTGTCTTGATGAAACATGACATGAGGCTTATGTCAGTCATTTGGTCAGAAGAGAGGAACAGGCGGAGTATATTATTGTAGGTACCATTATAATTGCCGTGTTTTACTCCATAGGACAAATTAACAAAACATGAAGAGCCATACTGCGATCACGCACGCTTACAGCAACCCGCTCACAATGTTTTTCCTTGTGGTGAACTGTGGGGGAGACCTATGTTCAACAGTGAACCTCGCTCGGCTGTGATGATTGTGATGATTCAACATCTCACCCCCATAGAAAATGTTTATAGTTATCCAATTTACAATAGTTCCGATCACCTTCTGGTTGGTTGTTTTTTTTTAATACATTTCATTAATTAATATTAAACTCCATATTTTGCTATCTGATCTTAGCTGCATTTTTGGCTTAAATATAAATATGTATACTACCATTTTAACACTTAATTTTGTTGTTTTTTTTTTAAACAAAATAGTTTGACGCCCTTTAAGATTTAAGTCGCTCCAAAAGTAATTTGCATATTTTTGTGTTTAAGTTTTTATGTATTAATATATAATAATATTCTTCATCCAGTAGTGAGTTGCTCAGTGACAAACAGACAGACAGACGAACAGCTCGCCGCGTATGTGAGTCCAGTGATTTTTTGCAAAGAACTGGAACTTATTAAGGACTTGTTTTTGAGGCGGGTTTGTTGGTATGTCGTATTAAATTATTTAATGTACTCTTGCAATGCATGGAAGTACTCTTTTAGTAGTTTTATTGATCTCCAAGCTGACACGTCGAACTTCGATAAAAGACGACCAGTGCTGATCATAGGATCAGCTCCACCACAGATCACCATAATAATAATAATAACACATCACACTCAGAGCCCCTAACTAGGAAGAATCTGATCTAGGGTGCCCGAAACATATACGGAGATGAACATTACACCCAGACCGGAAACAAACATCGATATTCATCATATCAATATCATATCAAATAAACTTTTTTTTTAAATTATTTACTTTAAATTGTTTTCAGTTTCCTATTTCATTCGGGTCACCAAATGACATAATTATTATGACTCATCATAACAAAACATCATCATCACAAATAACCCTCAATAAAAACAAACTAAGGGATTAACCAAATAAATATAGAAGTCGATATTTTAATTAAAATCCTTGTGCTCCGGGCGCTTTTTAAACAAGTTTCTTTATTTAGTGGCGTCAATAACTGCATAACGAAGTTAAGAGCCAGTTTACAGCGATGCTAGCGCCATTTACGAAAAAAATTTATATCTTCTAAACTAAGGCAAATATAAAAAAAATGTGGTACAGTATGACACTAGATAGTCTTGCTTAGTATTTTTTGAGCATAGTAAAGTAAAAATAAGAAAATTATCCACAGATTGTTGCCAAAAGCGGCCACTTTTAGCAACACTTTGTAGCTTTCTCTGGTCTTTAACTTAAAAGCTATACAACAGTACCCTAAAAATACTGGGCTACATTATCTAGTGTCATACTGTGCCACTTTTTTGATATTTGTCTTAGTTTAGAAGATACTAGTCGACCCGGCGAACTTCGTACCGCCTAAACTATTGCTATGTTGCTCATGTATTATACTTATAAACCTTCCTCTTGGATCACTCTATCGATTATAAAAAATTGCATCAAAATCCGTTACATAGTTTTAAAGATATAAGCATACATAGGGACAGACGCGGGAAGCGACTTTATTTTATACTACTACTATGTATTGATTAACTTTTTTCGCGAATGGCGCTAGCATCGCTGTAAACTAGCTGTTAAGGAGTGACTTATAACGGATTGAAGTCTTTTGTACGCGGGGGATTCTCGAGTCGTCGTGTTTTTTTAATTTACACGCTGTAAGTGCGAATAGCAGGGTTGTAAGAATTTTGTGAGAGCGCGTTGATGTCTTTTGTATGGATTGATTATTGTGTTTGAATTTGTAATCTTTTTTAACAACTAGCTGTCCCGGCGAACTTCGTACCGCCTTGCGTTTGGAATTTTCGAGAACATTTTATACACTTCTAGCTACCCCGGCGAACTTTTTATCGTGCCTTACAATTTTAAATAGATTTTTTTATGTTGTTGTTTTAACAAACTTACCCTTTAATTTTTCCATTTTTTTTTTTTTTACTTTTTAACCTTCCCTGGACTACTACTACGAATATTTTCAAACCAAAATCAGCTAAATCATCACGACCTCTCTCGAGTTTTAGCGAGACTCACGAACCACAATTTATTTTTATAAAATAGAAGATAGACTTATATACTACTTATATAGATAGACTGCTCCGTAGCTCAGTTGGCAGTGATGTGGACTGAGAAGCGAGTGCACCCGGGTTCGATTCCCGGGCGGGGCGAATATTGATATGATGAATATCGATGTTTGTTTCCGGTCTGGGTGTGATGTTTGTCTCTGTATGTGTTTCGGGCACCCTAGATACAGGTTCTTCCTAGTTATGGGCTCTGAGTGTGATGTGTTATTATTATTATTATTATTATAGATACTTATAGAGATAGGTGATTCAGGAGGAAGGTTTTAATGTATAAAACATGCACAACATAGTATATTGTTAGGCGGTGCGAAGTTCGCCGGGTCGACTTGTTGACAATAAAATAATATTGATTTCTCTTGCGCTTTTATTTACTACCGTTAGCGGTTGCAGCTAACAAGTGTCGTGTTTCAGCCACACTGTGGCTGTTTTGTCTAATAAAGGATTTAGGGTTGCCACAAAATAAAATGTTAAGCAATATTTTATTGTTAACTACAAGAGTTTCTATGTTAATAACAATCTTAGAAAAAATTTTGATGGAACGTTTTGGTTTAACCTGAAATACAATTTTTTTTTTCCTTTTTTTTGCTACCAAACTTTATTATTTAGTTTACTGGCCAGGCCGGGCTTGTCGTTTGTATATCACCCTAAATACAGGTTTTATCCAGTCAAAGGGCTCTGAGTATGATGCATTATTATTATTATAACCAACTAGCTGTCCCGGCGAACTTCGTATCGCGCCTTACAATTTTGTATGAAAAAAACAATTGATGTTTTTACTAGCTTCCTCTAAATTTTTCCATATTTTCTCCTCACCTTTGAAACCTTTCCTGGACTACTACGAACATTTTGAGATCAAAATCAGCTAAATCGGCCCGGCCGTTCTCGAGTTTTAGCGAGACTTACGAACCACGATTCATTTTTATATTAGTACATGGACAGAAGATTATTTAGTAAAGGTTAAAGGTGAAAAAGAAACTGTTTCAATGTCAAGGGACAAGAAAGTCACACAAAGACAAACAAACGTAACATTATAGGATATTGCAAACAAACAAAATACATGCAGAGCTAACAAAAATTATCGCATCTTGTGACCTTGGGCTTATTTGTAACAGTTACGTGTGTATTAGACCTTACACTAGTTTTGGAATTTTGTAAGGTACAGTACCCATTAGAGAAAAATTAAAGATAGCTGCTTCAACCCTAACCTAGTAAGTTGGCAACTCAAGCCGAGTGTTTTGTCTCGAATTTTGCCTGAACTAGTGACGTGAACATGCAGCTCTGATTGCAACATGACTTTAATGATTTCGAAAGTGAGCTTTAGATTATTGTATGAATTTTCAGGTTACTATACTGTATCTCAGACGGCTCTACCACAAAAAGAGTTATACCGGGTCTAAATCACTAGAGTAGGTTTAAATCACTCTTTCGTCATACAAATTGGCGATATTAGACCGGTCTAACTTTTTTGTGGTAAGGGGGAGAGAGTTCTACACGTTTAGTCTTGCGATAGGTCAAGTACATCAGCCCTTATTATTTATTACCGCCACATTTTCTTTTCGCGTTTTTTTTTTTGGATTAACTTTCAAGAGACACATTTTCTATAATGCTTTTCGTCCTCTAGAAAATGTGGCCATAATAGAACCCCCGTTCTTATACAGGGTGTTTCTAATAAGGTGGTAATAAATCAAATCTGCTCACCATAACTAACAACTTTCCTAAAGCAACATTGGTCGAAATCTCAAAAAAAAAAGCAGCTGTTCCATACATTGGTTCGATCAGCTGACGGGGTCAATGTACGGGACAGCTGATTTTTGTTTTGAGATTTCGACCTAAGTTTCTTTGGGAAAGTTGTTAGGTATGGTGAGCTGAACCTCTCCTTTGATTTATTACCGCCTTGTCAGAAACATCCTGTATATACTTTATTGGTTCACTGTATGGACGAAAAAACCACCATCCCATATTTAACTCAATGGGTGTCGTAAAAGACGATTAAGGGAACACCCGAAAAAATAGGCTGATCAGGTCCTGGTAACTTATACCATAAACTCTTAATATCATTGATGTAACATGGTACCAAATTTTGAATCCACCGGACTTAGGGATATAAGTAAGCCCCCCCCTTATTAACTACTTACTTATTAGAAAAAATCAGCTTTCTTCTAGTTAATGAGGGGGAGTAATTTAAACTTCAAACGGCTGATCAGATTTTCATAAAACATGACTAAGAACACTCGGTCTAAAATTATCTATGACACAAATAAAAACTAAACGAAAATCGGTTCATCCGTTTCGGCGCTACGAAGCCACAGACAGACATAAGTTAAACTTATAACACCTCTGTTTTTCGTCGGGGGTTAACAAGGAAAGATTTAATTGTTTGTTTGTATTTTATATAGGCTCCGAGACTACTAAACCAATTTGAAAAATTATTTCACTGTTGGGAAGCTACACTATCCCCGGGTAACAAAAGCTATACGATATTCTCAAAAAAACTTTTGGAAGGCAGTACGAAGTTTGCCGGGTCGAATAGTGATTTACAAAATATCAAAAAGCAATTTCCTAACTTACCTAATAATATTCCTATCTCAGTAAATATTCTAATTATGTTTTTGTCTACTACAAAAACAAGTTTTCATTGAAAAGTTGTGATTAACTATTACCTACCTCGTTGAGTTTTAAATTATATGAAATTATTCGTGTTTACTTAGAGCAGTTCATCAATCATACTTCAAACGCGAGCTGTGATTAAAATATTTGCATAAGTTTATGAAATTATAAATTTAAAGGGCTTTTTGCCACTTATCTGTAGGTATATAGACATCCACTGCTGTACATAGGCCTGCCCACACATCGTCACACCGACCGCACTCGAGAACAACATATCCGAGTTCAAACTTGAGCGACTAGACTTCAAACACTGACTCTGAATGTCCGCCTCAAAGTCAGCTTAGAAATATATTGTGGTTCCGGAATCAAAGTTAAAAAACTATGATAAAAACGCATCACACTCAGAGCCCCTAACTAGGAAGAACCTTTATTAGAGTGCCCGAAACATAAACAGAGGCGAACATTACACCCAGAGCGGAAACAAACATCGATATTACATAACAATCATTGCACACGCATACTCAGTCCACATCACTGCCAACTGAGCTACGGAGCAGTCAATAATAATCAAAAAATCCTTTTTTTGTTCACCCCAAAACTATCACGGTCGCGCCAAAATCCACTAAAACTGTCCAAAGTATTATCTAAAGCTATAAAGTAGCTGACGGATCGCTACCGGCGCGGCGACGTATCGCATCTCATAGCTCGAAACAATGTGTCTCTTACTTAATTGCTGAACCTTATTAGGGTTCCGTACCGATACCGATGGGGGCCTCTCCAGGCGAGAGGTAAGGCAAACTTTTGTTTGACTGAGCCAATTGGTAGGCACCCTGAACTACCTCGCCTCTCGCAGTATAGGATACTTTACCAAAAAGGGTATCAACAGCAATTAGATTAAATGTAGTCTTATTGACTTTCAATAAGTGATATCTTGTATCCTATTATTGAATAATGAATTTTTTGATTTTTGATATTTAAAAAAAAAAATGGCCGTGTTGTGTGTGACGGCATAGAATCACCACCCCATTTGCTCACATAGGTGTAGTAAAAGGCGACTAAGGGAACAGCCAAAGGACGGGCTGCAGCGTCCAGTTTTTGTAAATAAATATTTTTTTCTTTCTTTCCTTTGTTTATTAGGAGCTAATGTAGCTTAACCCGCAAAAAAAATTAATATCTTTCAATCAAAGGCAATTATCAAAAATGTGAAACAGTATTCCACTAGATAATGCAGCCTAGTATTTTTAGAGCACTGTTATATAGCTTTTAGTTAAGAGACCAAAGAACGCTACAAAGTATTGCTAAAAACGGCCACTTTTGGCAACAATCAGTAGCTTTCTTTGTACTTCAACCTAAAAGCTATACAACAGTGCCCTTAAAATACTAGGCTGCATCATCTGGTGGAATACTGTTTCGCATTTTTGATATTTGCCTTAATTTAGAAGGTATTAATTTTTTTCTCGGGTGGCGCTACTTTAGCTGTGCTGTGCGTCTTAATTTGAAGAATCACAATGTGGGACTGTGAGGAGACCCACGTCCAGGAAGTGGACGTAAATATTTCTAATGAAACTACCTTTTGAGAGCCTATAAAAATGCTTTAGAAATTAAAGCGAATATTGGTATCAGACAGACAGAAAGATAGCTTTCATAATCTCACCCTAGAGACATCCATTTTCAGACATAGGCCTCTCCTAAATTAGGGGGGTTTGCTATAGTCGCTTGGCTTGTACGGAGCCCTGTGGTGCGTGATTTTAATCTCGTACTTTTTTTTTTTTTTTTCTAAAGCAATTATACCTTTCGACACCTTTTCTTAGTAGATGCTCCTTTAATCTAATAGAAGTCATTTGTAAAACAAAAAAAAAGCGGTTAGCATGTGTTGGGTTTTTTACTTTTTATTTTAATGCTATGAGTATTTATTTAGATGCCCCCCTGCCCACTGCCACTTAACTTTCGCAATTCTCAGGCTATGAAGGTTACTTTAGATCTTCTGCAAATCTTATAATTTCTAAGTCGATCACGTATAATTTCTGGGGTATTTCCCTAAAACGCCCCAACTGCTACCGGTGGGTTTGTTTTAGTTAGTGCGAGCCCCAATCACTAGAATTTTACCCGGAAATAAAGTAGTAAAAAAGTAAAAGTAAAAAGCTAGACATTCATAAAACACAATTTAAGCCCAAAGTTAGTTAAAATCTAAAATTAACAAATTCGTGATCTGTTTCTTTACTAGAAGTTATATTTTTTTAGGTTTTCCGACTTAAGATAAACAGTTTTGATTAAGATAAAGAGTTTGCACTAGGACAAGTTATTTTCGAGTGCAGATTATCCTGGGTCGAACCGTCGTACACACTCCGTCGAGTGTGTACTTCTTGTCTCAAAGTCGGAACATATTATCTATTATAAATTTGAAGCGGACCACGATTTCATGTTTAATTTTTACACTTTAGTGCTACTCCTGTACTGCGACTTGACGTGAATGTCGGTCTACGAGTGTGATTCGTTATTATTATTATCATTTACTAGTGAAGCACAAATTAAAAGTCACTATTCATTCATTCACAGCCCCCGGGTCTCATTACTGTCCTATTAGTGCGTCGCGGACCGTCCGTATGTCCGTCAGTAATGTGCAGGTATGGACACGCTAAATATATGTCTGTGTAAACATACATAGATTGGTTAACTTGTAGACTTCAATCGAGAAGTTTATTTATTATAGATAGTTTTTTGTGAATTTCTTTTCAAAAAACTTTGTCAAACAGTAAGTGAAAAATAAACAAAGGAAAACCTGTCGTCACCTTCATAATTAAGTCATAATTTTTGAGCTTAAAAATTATAGGTTATAAAATAACGTATCACACTTAGAGCCCCTAATAAAACTGCGTAGAAACTGTATTCCATTCAATATTGGTTCGATAAGATGACTGGGTAAAAATATAAAGGAAGGAGTTGCTTTGGAAAAGTTTTTATATGTATGGTGAGCAGATTCACTCGGTATTCCATTCAATATTGGTTCGATAAGATGACTGGGTAAAAATATAAAGGAAGGAGTTGCTTTGGAAAAGTTTTTATATGTATGGTGAGCAGATTCACATATATAAGAACAAAAAAAAAAAAAGAGAGAAATTGTAAAGTAGAGTTTGTTACCCCTTTCTTCTCTACGCTGTAAAATCATTGCGAAAGGGAGTAGAATCATTTGACAGAGGAGGGCTCGTTTGGGGGCGTCTCCAGGCGACCAGTGTCGTAAGGCAAGGCAAACATTGTTTGCCTGAGCCAATTAGTGGGCACCCTGAACTACCTCGCCTCTATCAGTATAGGATACTTTACGAAATAAGGTATCAATATTAATTAGATTAGTCTAATTGACTTTCAATAAGCGATATCTTGTATCCTGTATTGAATAAATCATTTTTTACTTTTTACTTTTAAGATTCACTCGGTTTATTTATTACCTTTTGACAGAAACACTCTGTAACTATGTCACTAATCACGTTGCAATCACCTGATGATAAACATTTGACTCTATCCATAAATATCAAAGTCTACGTTATTCATTTACAATCACACGAGTTTTCTGTATTAATTCTATTTTCAAATCCTTTTTTACTGAACTTGTTCCTCTAAATGAGTGACTATGTACAGTATTTAGTGATTTTTTCTTTCTTTTGTAGCTTTAAACGTTAAATAACCAGCCAGTATTGTTAGTTATGAAGTATCTATAGTGGAACAGTTAGGCCTAGGCCTAATTAATCACCAAGAGCATAACGCTGTAAACTGGCCTCTATGTTGCACAGGGTTGAGAAGCAATCGGGTGCAGGTTTGTTTCGGGTAAATAGGTACCAAAATATTAATTTTCAATGATAGGTTTTCAATTTGACATCTTAAAAAAAAACAAGTTTTATCAAACGCCTTGCAAAAGTTGAAATGAATCATTGAAAGCTCAAAATAAAATTTAAACTCGTCACGCATCAGTCAATTAGTTTTTGTTTGAAACTTTTCAAGTTTATTTTATTGACTGCTCCGTGGCTCAGTTGGCAGTGATATGGACAGAGTAAGCGTGTACACCCGGGCGGGGCGAATATTGATATGTTGAATATCGATGTTTGTTTCCGGTCTGGGTGTGATGTTCGTCTCTGTGTGTGTTTCGGGCTCCCTAGATACAGGTTCTTCCTAGTTAGGGGCTCTGAGTGTGATGTGTTATTATGTTATGTTATTGTTATTATGTCTATTTATTTAGACAATGTTATCCACCGGCATATTACTTTTTTTTTTTAATGTTACTTTGAAAACCCCTCATTGCTAAAAATATTAAAGGCTATAATGTAAACTAACAGAAAAGTAGTGATACAAAAGTGGCGCCCTCTTCATAGGATTAAATTAAAATGGTCAAGATAATACTTCCTTTTAAGAGGTTTTAAATAATTCGTTTAAAATAGAATCTATTGGTTTGACTTATTTGACTTTAACAATGGAGTACCTTTCTCGTAGGGCTTAGGGGTCCGCAGCGAAATGTTTTAACGCACAACATAAAATTTTATTATTCGAACAAAATGTTATGGAGTTTATTTGTTCTAGTTTTTGGTCTGCCCAAGCTATAATATTTGACGCTTTCCATAAATTAGAGTCGTAATTTTTTAATCAAGTCTTCCCTCGGGGTCAAGCCTCTTAACTAAAAACGATCGACTCGTAATTATTGTTTTGTTAGCGACTTAATTTACCATTGCCGCTTTAACAAAGGCAATTACTATTGCACACCCAAAGAGAACAGCAATGATTAACGAAGTCGCTAACAAGACAATTACGTACGAGTCGATCGTTTTTAGTTAAGAAACTTGACCCCCTCAACTCTCTTTTTCTTTTATTAAAATTTTATTAAGCTACTGAACTCTACTCTCAAAATTTAATAACGCAGTTTTTTTTAAAGCGAATATAGGTCGGGAGACCAAATTTAGTTTTTTTAATGACTTTTTAATAGGTTTCTTTGAGAGTAAAGATCTATGAGGTCATAATTAACTTGTTTATTGTGCTCAGTGATATTTCCAATACTTTATTAGTATACCATTTGAAGTTATTTTGTTTGTAAAAAAAAGTGTCAGGTAATAAAAAAGGATATTGAGTTTTTTTTATTTACTGATACATTTTTAAGAATTGAGAGTTTAAATCGTTAACTGTTTACTAAAGTTAAGTTTAGGAATTGGACAACGGAGGTGATCATAGTCATCTACTATTTTAACCCTCGACGCAAAAAGAGATCTAGGTGTTATAATAAGTTTAACGTGTCTGTAGAACAATGTATTCTATCTGTGGTATCATAGCTCATAAACGTATGAAATGATTTTCGTAAAAAAAAAATGTGTCATAGTATACCTACTCATGGTAAATTTTATCCTGAGTGTTCATATAGCTATGTTTTATAAAAATCTGTGCAGCTGTTTAAATTTCATCAGTTGATTTGGGGATCTAACTTAACTAACTTCTTTCTTTATTTATGTTACTTCCAATATTTTTTAAGGTTTTTATTATTTTCAATTTTGGAATGCAATCTTTTATCCAGCCAGTCACACCTTTTTGATTGATTATTTTCTCTTTTCAAAATAAAAACCAGCCAGCACGCGAGACGAATCAAACCACTCTGATGATGTGACCAGTGTTGCCAATGGCTATTTACCAGATTCCCCAAGATCACTGGTCAAATTCCCCAAATTTGGGGAGAAAAATATCCTGATTCCCCACAAAATCCCCTCACAATGAGATAGTGAACTATTTACGATATAACTTTAAAAATCAACCATTTATTAAATGACAAAACCTTAAAAACCGCAATATTACTTAAAAAAAACTACCGGTATATTATATTATTATAATCCTCCTCCAGTTTTCTCTTATGTTCAGGCTTAAAAGTAAAACTAGGTTAAATACATGTAAAAACTGATGAATTGTAAATTTAACTTACTGAAACAAAAACCAATAAAATAAAAAAAATCAAAACTTTTCTAATTTACTTAAAAGAACCAAATATTTACCTAAGTACATTAGCAAAGACTAGGGATAACCAACTGACTGATTTTAGGGTGGGGTGATACATTTTCACTATTGTACTTCGATATTTTTCAGTAATTTAAACGAATAAGGTTAATAATCACTTCCCTAAAGATTACTTTGAGCCATTTTATCAATAAAATAAATAAAGGCAGTAATTTAAATTTGATCAATGGATGTTTTGTTTGATAGTTTTTTGAATTGGTAAAATGCTAAATTCCCCGCATATTCCCCGCACAGTGCCTCTCCCCACAAATTCCCCAATCGCTTTAGGATTCCCCGCAGTTTGGGGAATTCCCCACACATTGGCAACGCTGGATGTGACGAAAATAAAAAATTAACTCAGACACGATGATTGCCGCCGATCAAAATATTCAATCTCTGTAATTTTGTATGCATTTTTTTTTTTCGAAGGTCCGTTCGAAATTTGGAAATCAGTTTTTTTTACAAAATGCTACTCTACCAAAATTTTTGTGAATGTATTATTATAATATTTTAAACAGGCAGTTTAAAGCTGGTGTGTTAAAATATTGAGTGTCTTTTTGCTTCAAACTAGCTGACACGGCAAACTTCGTACCGCTTTATAATGTAATGATAAAGAAGGATTCTAATGTTTCGAAGCTATATAGATTCTTATAAACAATCAAATCTTTCTTAAGTTTAGATATAACTTGTTTTTTTTTCAAGATAAAAACTTATTTATTTCTAAAATTATTACCAGTCTCTGTATAAAAAAAAATATGTGGGCAGTTTGTATTATCTCTGAATTTGTTAAAGCGCCCTTTGAATTTAAACCAAAATAGCTTAGAAATTTTTAGAAGAATAGTTAGCCCCGGCAAATTAACGCTTCTAACTTTGAATTTCTAACAAATTCCTATAAGTAGTTTTTCGTAAAAGTAGAACAAAAATTTTTTAAACAAACTTTCGCATTTACAATACTAGCAGGATTCATAAAATAACTTTTAATCCAATTGAAAACTTAAAGCTCTATCATATCTAGCAGAGAACTTAAAGCTCGCTCAGGTATCGCGGAATGCGGTTTGGATTACTTAGCATGTTCGACTGATAGACTGACTGATGTATTGATTGATCAATCGGTGTGTTCCGTATAGGGCTCTTTTTACTTTACCATGATATCTAAAACATCTACCTCATATTTTCGCTGCTCCGTGGCTAAGTTGGCATTGGCAGTGATGTAGACTGAGACGCGGGTACACCGGGTTCGATTCCCGGCGGCGGGCGAATGTTGATACGACGAATATCGGTGTTTGTTTCCCGGTCTGGTCGTAACGTTCCTCTCTGTATAATGTTTCAGGCACCTAGATTCAGTTTCTTCCCAGTTAGGGGCTCTGAGTGTGATGTGAACTTTATTAGTACTTTCGTTTAAAGTCGCATTAAACCGGAAAGTTGTTATGTATGGTGAGCTGAAACCCTCATTAAATTTATAACTGCCTTTTCTAAGATTCATATTACAGGTAGTACATTTCCTTTTTCAAAAACACCTAGGACAGCTGGTAGTATATTCCAGTTCCTTAAAAAAAAACAAATCTTGCAAACAAGGTTGAAATATTAAAGCCCCAATCGGAAAAACCGTTCGTTCCCAGTTAATATATGTGGACAGGCTCACAGATACACGGACAGTCGGACGTAGCAGAGTGGAGGCAATTTGTTTATTGGAACCAGTGGAATTAACTGGAGCCAGATTAGTCAACGGGATGTCAGGGGAATGAGGACAAGCCCTGTAGGTCCGGGCGTAAGAATAGGTCTACGGTATGCCCTGCCTGTCGTAAGAGGCGACTAAAAGGGGTCTTTGGGGTTGTGGGTGTGAAGGGCGGGGGCCCAACACACTCATCATACGGCCCCGAGATGGGCGGCGGCACAGCTTGTGGCACTGTGCCGCCGCAGCTCCCAAGGCGAGCCGGGGAGGGAACAACATGCCCTCCCCGAGCACGAAGCTGATATCAGCTGAGCGTGGGAAGACTTCGGACGCTATAATGCGTGGTTCCCGTAGTTCTTCCCAAAAGCGCCAAGACGGCCGCCAGGGGGTTTTAGTGGGTGCAAGCCCCACATACCCCCGAAGCTTCCCCGAGCGTCGGGAAATGCGATAGGCATTTCCCCCCGTTACAAAAAAAGGGAATGAGGACAGATCAATGAGACTGAGAGAGTGTGAGGCGGTAAGTCACGGTATAGCGCGAAATTCAAATTTTTTTCGCGTTTTTTAATTATTCTGGCGAAAGTATTCATTTTAAATAAAGTTTTAATGAATTAGCGTATGTAAAAAACCATTTCCCACATTGTAATACAACGTTTTTCGAAGACAGACCTACTGATTTTGTGTCTAAGGACCTAAATTGATTTTTGGCCTTTAAGTAAAAATACGTTGTTTGGTAAGGATATAGAGTATCTCAATTCCTCCATTGGTGACTTGTAGATGAATTAGAGTAGCATTACAATCAACACATTTATGTAATAAAGTCCCTTCCGCTGTCTGCCGCTATTGCTTACCGTATTATTCATAAAGATACAGTAGGTTTGAATAAGCTTTACTGGAGGTCTACTTCTCTGGTTTGTTGTATGGTAAATACGTGACATCCAGTCTAAATTGACAAACGTCAAATAACTAAAGTGCTCTTTAACTTTTTAGGATTAACAGGTTAAATTTTTAAAACTATGCCAAGGATTTTGATGCAGTTTTTTTTAATAGCGATTCAAGAGGAAGAATTGAATGTATAGGTATATAACACGGTACGAAGTTCGTCGGGTCGGCATGATATTTCATAAATTAAGTACAAATAAAAAAAAGCACAGACAAATATTTGGGAAAAAGCTTTTTGTTACTTGAAATTCTTGTGGTAAAATAAAGTCATTAAACAATTTTATTGAAAAACGAGCTTTCCCGGCTTACTTCGTTACGCCATAGAATATAAGATACTACAAAAGACTTGGCTCTATAGACTATGTTCTTTTGCCTGCCCAGAATGGACTTGATAAAAAAAACAAACAACAACAACAAACCACCTGTCAAAATATGTAAACAACGGAAAAAATATTGCACCTTGGGTTACATTATTTGAGTTTAGGTAAGGATCCCTAATTTTTTTGAAAATCTAATATAGCCTATGACACTCGGGGTTAATGTAGCTTCCTACCAGTGAAAGAATTTTTCAAATCGGTTCAGTATTTCCGGAGCCTATTCGTTACAAACAAACAAACAAACAAACAAACAAACAAACAAACAAACAAATCTTTCCTCTTTATAATATTGGTATAGATATGTTTAAGTATACTTACTATATTTAATAGATGCAGAGTAGGCAAACCCGTAACAGCGTGGTTAGACGAACTTTTGAAAGTGGCGGGAGTTCACAAGTAGCGATTTGTGGGAAGGCCTATGTCCAGCAGTGGACGTCTTTCGGCTGGAATTACAAATTAAACCTAGAAAATGTATGCAATTAATTCATGCGGTCCTATTGAAGAGATTGACCAATTATTATAAAGGTAAATGCACATAAAACAAGTCTAATCCAGATGATTATAAATATATAGATAGACTAGAGGCTGCCCCGCGGTTTTTCCCGCGCAGATTTTTCATAAACACAAAATTCCCGTTTTTTCCCGTTCCCGTGGGAATTTCGGGAAATCCCTTCTTAGTGCTCACCTACACTCCCCAAGGAACCTCCGTTGTCTGTCAGTCAGTCAGTCAGTCAGTCAGTCAGTCAGTCAGTCAGTCAGTCAGTCAGTCAGTCAGTCAGTCAGTCAGTCAGTCAGTCAGTCAGTCAGTCAGTCAGTCAGCCAGCCAGCCAGCCAGCCAGCCAGCCAGCCAGCCAGCCAGCCAGCCAGCCAGCCAGCCAGCCAGCCAGCCAGCCAGCCAGCCAGCCAGCCAGCCAGCCAGCCAGCCAGCCAGCCAGCCAGCCAGCCAGCCAGCCAGCCAGCCAGCCAGCCAGCCAGCCAGCCAGCCAGCCAGTCAGTCAGTCAGTCAGTCAGTCAGTCAGTCAGTCAGTCAGTCAGTCAGTCAGTCAGTCAGTCAGTCAGTCAGTCAGTCAGTCAGTCAGTCAGTCAGTCAGTCAGTCAGTCAGTCAGTCAGTCAGTCAGTCAGTCAGTCAGTCAGTCAGTCAGTCAGTCAGTCAGTCAGTCAGTCAGTCAGTCAGTCAGTCAGTCAGTCAGTCAGTCAGTCAGTCAGTCAGTCAGTCAGTCAGTCAGTCAGTCAGTCAGTCAGTCAGTCAGTCAGTCAGTCAGTCAGTCAGTCAGTCAGTCAGTCAGTCAGTCAGTCAGTCAGTCAGTCAGTCAGTCAGTCAGTCAGTCAGTCAGTCAGTCAGTCAGTCAGTCAGTCAGTCAGTCAGTCAGTCAGTCAGTCAGTCAGTCAGTCAGTCAGTCAGTCAGTCAGTCAGTCAGTCAGTCAGTCAGTCAGTCAGTCAGTCAGTCAGTCAGTCAGTCAGTCAGTCAGTCAGTCAGTCAGTCAGTCAGTCAGTCAGTCAGTCAGTCAGTCAGTCAGTCAGTCAGTCAGTCAGTCAGTCAGTCAGTCAGTCAGTCAGTCAGTCAGTCAGTCAGTCAGTCAGTCAGTCAGTCAGTCAGTCAGTCAGTCAGTCAGTCAGTCAGTCAGTCAGTCAGTCAGTCAGTCAGTCAGTCAGTCAGTCAGTCAGTCAGTCAGTCAGTCAGTCAGTCAGTCAGTCAGTCAGTCAGTCAGTCAGTCAGTCAGTCAGTCAGTCAGTCAGTCAGTCAGTCAGTCAGTCAGTCAGTCAGTCAGTCAGTCAGTCAGTCAGTCAGTAACGGAAGAGTTTTATATATATTGATAAGTCATTTATTCACCACACAGTACATCTTAATTTTAACAATACCATACACAAATTATAACACGTAAAGTATCTGAATAAGTAATATGTAGCATAAAGGCTCCAACTCAGCATAATGCCGTGGAAATTCGTGCACCCAACCAGGATTAATTGTTTGAGCACCCATAAGTCACGACGCTGATATTCTGTCGGAACCTGCTTTAGGAATCGAGTAAGAATCCCAAAAACGAGTCACACACATTATTTTTAATGTCGTTACATATTCATTTGAACATTTCTTCGGGGTTCAGTTGCTAGTAATGTTGACTTCGGCTTCAGAGGTCCTGGTTCGATTCTCGCCTGGAGTGAACATTGTTATGATGGATATAGATTTCGGTCTGGGTGTGTTTGTATGACATTACATAGGTACATACCAGCATTATTTGATAAATTGAAAGTTAAATAAAAGATTTTAAAAAGGTTCTAGCCGTGGCTCACAACTGTTAAACAAATAGTAAAATATCACTGTATTTGATTACAATAAAGTGTTAACAAATTTATTTATTTATTCGGTTCTGAGTTTACACATATGATATTGCAATTTGTGCGCACTAGATAAGTGTACATAAACCTTTTCCCTATAAGTTCATAGGTTATTCTCTATCTATTCCCACACTAAACACTACTGAACCTAGGCCGATGACGGGAAAATTCTTAGTTATTACTGAGCCATTGGCTTGCAGATTTACGCCCCTATTAAGAGGAATAGCATACCTAGCTAAAGTGGCGCCACCCGCAAAAAAAATAATATCTTCTAAACTAAGGCAAATATCAAAAATTCCTGAAAAATGCCAAACAGTATTCCACTAGATAATGCAGCCTAGTATTTTTAGGGCACTCTTGTATAGCTTTTAGGTTAAAGACCAGAGAAAGCTACTGATTGTTGCTAAAAACGGCCACTTCTGGCAACCATCAGTAGCAGAGCTTTCTTTGATCTTTAACCTAAAAGCTATACAACTTTGCCTAAGTTTAGAAGATATTAATTTTTTTCATGGGTGGCGCTCTTTTAGCTGTGCTATGCTTCTTATGTAAGTTGACTAGCGAATGTATGTTGGCTTTAACTAGTATCTTTTTGTCATGATTGATTTAAAGTAGGTTCTGAAATCTTTTGTTCGTTTAGGCTATCACGCATTTCTTTAAACAGAAGTTTCTTTATTTGATTTGATAATAGGTATTTAATTATTTGATTAGATTTAAATATCAAATCAAATCAAATAAATCTTTATTCAATATAGGATACAAGATATCACTTGTTGAAAGTCAATTAGACTACATCTAATCTAATCGCTATTGATACCTTATTTGGAAAAGTATCCTATACTGTGAGAGGCGAGGTAAAAAGAAATACGCTCCGTCCTTTCGGGTATGCCCTTAGGTCCTATAGACCCTAAGAGCAATATGTGGTACTGGTATTCAACGTAGCCACCACACGGCGACACGATATACTTACTTAGCCTTGTGCACTCATGAAATTATGTGCCGAGTGGTGCCAGCGACTTTTGTTAAAAAACTATGTATATGGCGTCGCTATCACACAATATAATAAAAATAATTAAAATATCGCTTAAAGTGATAAGGTCGCCTTTTGTCAACTTACTGTATTAATGTTCTTGTTTTTGTGTTTTTTGTGCAATAAAGATATCATTCATTCATTATAATATATTTTAATTTCAGTGCCTAATGCAATTAGCTAAAACCTAGCAACTAAGTTTTTGGAAAAAACAAAAAGAAGTTAATACTAACGAGGTTAGAAAATCGTAAGTAGAGTCACAAGTTATTTATTTTAAGATCACAGACAGACACAGCTATTTTATTCATCAGCATATATAAAGGTAGAAACGTATCAGAAATAGAAGCGCATTATAGAAGTTAAATCATATTTCAAACAGCTACTTAGCGCGTTTTACTGCGAACGTAATTGGGAGTTATGTTGTGTTGTAAACGAGCTTTTATTGTGTAGATAAGTGGGGAGTTAGCATATCTAGGCAGGCCTAATAGTGGCTCATTCCCTAACTATATAATAAAAAAACATAACCAATGATATATATGGGCTCTGAAGTTTTGAATTAACTCTTTAAGTTGTAATTAATTTTTTTTTTTATAAATCTATTATTATCAATATATATAAAACTCTTCCGTTACTGACTGACTGACATACAACGCAGAGCCGAAACTATTGGGCGTAGCGGGCTGAAATTTTGCATGTAGGTTCCTTAGGGAGTGTAGGGAAGCACTAATAAATAATTTCCCGAAATTTCCATGGGAACGGGAGAAAATGGGATTTTTGTGTTTAAGAGAAATCTGCTCGGGTGATAACGCGGGGCAGCCTCTAGTTAATATTATAAATTCGAAAGTAACTCTTTCTGTCTGTCTCGCTTTCACGATCAAACAACTGAACCGATTTAAATGAAATTTGTTTTACGGATAGTTTAGAGCCCGAGAAAAGACGTAAGGCTACTTGAACTCGAAATTCCCACGGGAAAATTGTAAATCTGACGTTTCAAGAGAAAGTGTTCTGGCGAAGCCGCGGGCTGTCCACTCGATCATCATCATCATCATTTCAGCCGTAGGACGTCCACTGCTGGACATAGGCCTCCCTCAAGGCTCTCCATCTGTACCGATCGCAGGTGGCCTGCATCCAGCGTGGACCCGCGGCCTTGCGCAGATCATCCGTCCATATGGTCGGTGGACGTCCTACGCTGCGCTTGCCGATCCGTGGTCTCCACTCGAGAACTTTTCGGCCCCAGCGGCCATCTGTTCTGCGGGCTATATGACCTGCCCATTGCCACTTCAACGAGCTTATCCGCTTGGCTATGTCCACTCGATAGTTTGATATATTTTTTTACCATGACATCTCCTCATAGGGGTTTTGTAAAAGGCTAACAAGGGAAGACCCGAAGAACTAGCAGCAACGATCTTAGTAGAAATACTTGATGAGCCACACTGCGATCGCAAATCCGTCCGCCAAACGAGGCGATTGTGTAAAACCTTTTTTAACCGACTTCAAAAAAGGAGGTTATCAGTTTGACCTGTATGTATGTATGTTTGTACGTTTGGATGAACCAATTTTGATGCGGTTATCAGATAAGTATTTGTTACATTCAGGAGAAGGTTTTAGTACCTATTTTAACCGACTTCGAAAAAGAGGAAGTGCTCAGTTCATGTATGTGTCAGTTTATTTAAGGCGGGTTCCTTTTAAGTAAAAATAAATTATTCATTGTGGTAATCAGTGGAACAGTCTACCAGCGGACGTCTCTCGGATAAGATGGTGGTTTTTTGGACTCGAAGTTAAAGTCAAAATAATTTATTTGATATAGGATACCACTTATTGAAATTCAATTAGACTATTGAATCTAATTGGTATTGATACCTTATTTGGTAAAGTATCCCTATATTTACTGCTAGAGGCGAGATAGTTCAGGGTGCCCACTGCCCACCAATTGGCTCAGGCAAACAAATGTTTGGCTTGCCTTACGACAATGGTCGCCTGGAGACGCCCCCAAACGAGCCCTCCTATGTCAAGTGATTCTACTCCCTTTCGCAATGATTTTACAGCGTAGAGAAGAAGGGAAACAAACTCAACTTTCTTATCTTAAACTTATCTGTTCTCAAATACTACAAGAGGTATTTTATTTATCTATTTATTTGCTACAAAATCATTAAAAAGGAGACAATTTCTGTTAGTAAATTAAATTAACAGCCAACCGCTTGATTGTGAGCTATTTCGCTATTCGACAATTTTATACGCATTGCGTAGGAGTTAAAGCTTATCTATCAATACATTTTATGGCTCCTTGCGGGTTCTACTCACGAAATTTTTAAACTTTCTCATTGAAAATTACATCTACTTGGTGTTTCTGAAAAGGTGGATAGTCACTGAATTAGCTCATTACACCTTCAAACTTTCCCAAAGCAACATGATTCGTACTCTTTGAGAAAAAAACATTTAGGGTCCGTCCAATCGGATAGCGAAAAACGGATCACAATCCAAACGGATCGCAAAATTACAAGCAAAAAGTCCAATCGAATCACGCGATCCGTTTGGACTGCATTTTGTGCTTCAAAACAAATCGGATCACAATTTTAGTACCTATATTAAATACAGTACAGCAGATTTTTATTTTGAAATTTGGACATCTTTTTGGACATGTGGCGATCTGAGGGGATAGACTTTCGCTAAGAATAGGCCAGCAGTGGATCTATTTCAGGGTGCGAGGAGAAGTGATGAAGACACTGCAGACAATCTTTTAAAAAACAACAACGTAAAATTTTTGTCAGGAAATGAAAATGAAACAGTTTTTATGGGTAAATTAAATTGTTATTTTTTCCATGTTTTCTCACAGTTTAAACCTTCCCTGGACTATGAAAATCAGCTAAATCGACCCGGCCGTTCTCGAGTTTTAGCGAGACTAACGAACCACTATTCATTTTTAAACATATTAAATAGAAGTAGATAGATATTTAAGTACCAGAATCGGTCAGCAGAACATAACAACTTGTTAGTTAACCGTCTGATTTGCCAGAACTGCTAACGGGCCGACGCAAATCGACTGACTTGTCACTCACAAGCTTTTATTGTGACAACTGTGACAACTAGCTATTATAAAGAGAATGTAGGTATTCGTAACGTTGTGCAAGGGTTTTTGCCTTTACCACAGCATAATAAAGAGTAAAGATCACTCCCTGCCTCCCTCAGCAAGTGCGGCCCCCGCGCTCGGTTACCTCTCAGTTACCGCTCAGTACAAATAAAGCAGCGTCGCACGTCTCATCTCACTCACACAATACGCGTGCATGTACACGAGTTTCGGCTTTGCGAGGCAACGCGATTTTTTCGTAAAAAGCAATCCTTCCCGTGGCCCCCTTGCCAACAGCCGAGAAGGACACCGGCGGGGTTTTAGTGGGGTTGCGAACCGCACATAACCCAACGACTTTCCTCGGGGCTGTAGAGTGGTATGGACTAGAGTTTCCCCGTCTTAAAAAAAAGAAGAATCCGCGTCTTGTGCCTTCTAAAGCACAAGCGTTTGCGCTACTGGGGATCGAACCTCAAACCCCCAGGGTGGGAGACTATAAAATACTTACCTATGTAATAACTAAAGTACGGGTTTAAAATTCCTAGTCACTCGTTGTATCAATAAATCTTTCAAAAATCCGCACTAAACAAATAATTCAAAAACAAACATGGCGTCGGTAAAATGACCGCTTTACCGAATGTAACATTTAAAATATTCCACACTAATAATATATTACGACTGGTCAATGCAAAATTCAACGGCTCAACAAGTTATGTCGTTTGCTTTCAAATAAGGATGGAAAAACGATTGATCTATCGATAAAAAATGAATGAAATTGTGATGGACGAGTTGTGCAGTTGTATTGTAACAGCACACTAGCGCTTCAGCGGAAATCGCACTAACCAATTCCAATATCGCGCCAACGAAGTTTTGTAACGTACATTTAAGTAGCATAAATAAAATTTCCAAGGTAGATGCATCGGGAGCTTTTGTCCAGTTCTTCTTTGCCTTGCACAAACAGTTATAGAGTGAATAATAAAAACAGCTTCGCTGCTGCGACGAAATTATTAGAAAAATTATATCGTATATATACAGGGTGTTTCTGACAAGGCGGTAATAAATTAGAGGAGGGATTCAGCTCAGCATAACCTTAACAACTTTCCCAAAGCAACATGGGTTGAAATCTCAAAACAAAAATCAGCTGTCCCGTATATTGACCCCGTCAGCTGATCGAACCAATGTATGGAACAGCTGTTATTTTTTTTGAGATTTCGACCCATGTTGCTTTGGGAAAGTTGTTAGTTATGGTGAGCAGAACCCCTCCTTTGATTTATTACCGTCAGAAACACCCAGTACCTATATATTTTTGTCATATCTTTTGGGTTTTTGTGAGCCGCAGCGTTTGCTAAAACCGCAGCGCCCTTACAGCTATTTGTGTGCTCACGTTATATATACATAGTGAATGAAAAACTTGCTCCATGTTAGTTTTACAAAAACTAAAAGACCGATTTCGTCGCGTCTTCTCTCAACTCACAAATATTTAGTACGCTACAGTCCCTTTTTAAATAAAGCATGAGCGTCAACTCTTAAGCCAGAATATACATTTATCGATAACTCAAACTATGCCCATCACTATCGAACGTCCGGAGCACAATACAACAAAGTGAAACCTAAGGATCTTAAACTCAATTACGGCATTCATCCATCAAAATATATCGGCGATTTGAATAATATAATAACTGGTATTGCAAGCTAGTAATGTCGATAGTGGGTCGTGTTCCGCTATTTTATAGCCTTGCGGGTAAACCTGTAAGCTAGGCTTTTAGAATGTGTGTCCTATACAAACACTGGGAAACTTTCAAATTATTGATTAATGAAATTTTATCAATATCAAAGTCAAAACATAGTATAAAATAAAGTCGCTTCCCGCTCCCCGCGTCTGTCCCTATGTATGCTTAAATCTTGAAAACTATGCAACGGATTTGATGAGTTTTTTTTTTAAAGATAGAGTGATTCAAGAGGAAGGTTTATAACTATAATAAATGCACAATATAGACATAGGTCATCATCATCATTTCAGCCGTAGGACGTCCACTGCTGGACATAGGCCTCCCTCAAGGCTCTCCATCTGTCGCGAACGAGTCGCGATGCTAATAACAACTCATTATTTTTGAACGCATTTTTTGTAAATATTATTTAAAGTGGGTAGATGGCAAGGGGCAGAGAAAAAAGTTTAACCATGGCGCGGCACGCTTTTTAAGACGACAACGATCAGAGACAGACTTGTGGCGCGGTGTTTCAGTAACCAGGTGAATTTACATAATACCAATTTTACTCTTATTACTCAGAACAGATTGTGTTACCGTATTATCTCGTGTGGATCATATATTGTGTTAAAACAGTTCCAGTAAGAACCCAGCAGGTACCGTAACAATGTATTGCTTGTTGACCAGCTTATCAGTTGTGATGCGAACAGTGTGAACAGAAGTAAACAGAATAGAAATGTGAGGTGAGGGGTGGCTGTAGGGGAGGTTGGAGGCCACTGTCGAGAGTCTTTACTCTCATTTAAATCAGTACCATAGATATACACGAAATCAGTATCATGGGTCATGTAACCCAATTCATATCATATCAGACGTAAATACGTGTGCATGAACTGTGCAGGTATGTATATGTAAATCAGTATCATGGGTGATGTAACCCAATTCATATCATATCAGACGTAAATACATGTGCACGAACTGTGCAGGTATGTATATGTCAATCAGTATCATGTGTAATGTAACCCAATGCATAACAGATCAGACTTAAATACATGTGCACGAACTGTGCAGGTATGTATATGTCAATCAGTATCATGTGTGATGTAACCCAATTCATAACAGATCAGACTTGAATACATGTGCACAAGCTGTGCAGGTATGTAAATGTATACGAGCTTATTCGCAAGCAGCCAAGAGGTATTGGCTCCGCGACATGGTGGAGGAGCTGGGATCCAAATTAAATAACTATTATCAGTAATGTGTATCAATATTTTTAAAATGTTTTATTTATCATGTTATTTATAACTTTAAAGCGAAGCATTCAAATAAATCGTGTTTTTAGGGTGCCCAGCCCAATGCTACACATCGCACAGTCAAGTGCTGATGATTGTAGTACTTAAATGAAGGCATTCATAAAAATATATACACAGACATCTGTGTGTATCTTTATCTATATATATAGACAGACAGATATATTGTACACAAATAAATCAATTACTTACAATATTTATAACTAGTAAGGTGGCAAAGGCGACCTTATGGCTTGAAGGAATTTCTTCCTGGCAACCTTCGAAAGGAATAATATTAAATAAAGTACTTTATACCAAATTTAAAAAAAAAAAAAAAAAAAAGAAGAATAACCGATCTGTAATCATGTTTTTTCCTAAATTTGTGTTCGTTTACATAGGTACCAGCAACCGCAACAAAGACAAAGAAAAAGGTGGCAAAGCTTTTTTCAAATGAATTATCTACTTATTCAGGCATCTTATCAATGGAATTTATTTTTAAAATAAATGACCTAATTATTTCGCTATATAATTAATCAATGGAATTTATGATTTTTTTGAAAATGTCAAAGATTTTCATAATGTACCTACCTAGTGCGTTACTAGATAGGTAGTTGTGTAATAGAACCAGAATAGCCCAACAATTGAAATTGTAAGGTTGATTATTCTTGGGCTGATAATGTGTAAATTAACTACCTACTACCACAGATTTGAGAATTGTTACTACGTAACAGAGTAACCTCACCCTCCCATTCCAATAATGAAAAAAAAAAAAAAAACACCTTATTTATGTTAATTAAGACACAAAGTTGCTCAGCGTGCGGACAAGCCTCTTCGTGATTATTTACCTAAATTACTCACGTCGGATAATTAAATTGATGTGCTGAGCAAATTCAAATTCAAATTCAGATGCAGATGCAGATTCAGATTCAGATTCAGATTCAGATTCAGATTCAGATTCAGATTCAGATTCAGATGCAGATTCAAATTCAAATTCAAATTCAAATTCAAATGCAGATGCAGATTCAAATTCAACTTCATATTCAAATTCAAATTCAAATTCAAATTAAAATTCAAATTCAAATTCAAATTCAAATTCAGATTCAACTCCAGATTCAGATTCAGATTCAAATTCAAATTCAGATGCAGATGCAGATTCAAATTCAACTTCATATTCAAATTCAATTTCAATTTCAGATTCAGATTCAGATTCAGATTCAGATTCAGATTCCGATTCCGATTCAGATTCAGATTCAGATTCCAATTCAAATTCAAATTCATATTCAAATTCAAATTCAAATTCAAATTCAGATTCAAATTCAGATTCAAATTCAGATTCAGATTCAGATGCAGATTCAAATGCAGATGCAGATGCAGATGCAGATTCAGATTCAGATTCGAATTCAAATGCAGATGTAGATGTAGATGCAGATTCAAATTCAAATTCATATTCCGATTTAAATTCAAATTTAATTTCAATTTCAATTTCAGATTCAGATCCTGATTCAGATTCAGATTCAGATTTAGATTCAGATTCATATTCAAATTCAAACTCAGATTCAGATGCAGATGCAGATGCAGATGCAGATGCAGATGCAGATGCAGATTCAGATTCAGGTGCAGATGCAGATGCAGATTCAGATTCAGATTCAGATTCAGATTCAGATTCAAATTCAGATCATTGATCATTGACCTATTAAAGACTTACCCTGTTATTCAGTTGTTTGACGTGTGTCAATTTAGATTGTATGTCACGTATTTACCATACAGTAAACCAGAGAAGTAGACCTCCAGTAAAGCTACTTAAAATGTTCTTTATCTTTATGAACAATACGGTTATTATTATTACTGCTACAGTGGCAACCTAATCAAAGCCTGCTCTTGTCTGGGTTTGGTCTGTCACTTAGTCACAAACATGGTCACAGGTTATTTAAATAAAAATAAAAGGTGGAAAACATGAATAAAGTAGTCCGAAGTCCGAACCCGTTTAAAAACTGATTTTTTAATTCAGTCGAATCTTTGCCGCCTCAAGTCGTGCGTGAGGCGTTGATGAAATTTAAATTAGTAATCAGTAATCAGTCATTTATTTAAAGACCATCAAATCAGTGTAGAAGAAAAAGTAAATTGTTAACAAATTAAAGGCTATCAATGAAAGGCGTTTATATCAGAAATGTACAACTACTACAAACTGGTTGAGAAGCCGTGTGCTGACGAAATTTCAAACAGAAGAAACAGAAGGTTTTATTGCTGAAATCCAAACCAGAAGTACTCGTGCTACCAAACCGACTGACGTAGGCCCAGGGACGGGCTTTGCTACCACTACGTTACTGTAACGGATTTAGGGGTGAAGATGAGATTAAAATACCAAACTTCAAGTTAAATCAGCGAATACGTGCGTCGATGCAATTCGAAACTAGACTATCACTCCCCGTAAGCGGCGGCCATCGATAGCTCATTTCTTCCCCCCACCGTCCCGCAGTCCCCTTCGACACCATTGAACGCTGCGCTTCCGCATTTGTTTATTAAACAAAACGCAAAACAATGATACAAAGTTAAAACAGATTTTATAAATTTTCAGTTTTATATCAAATTCGTCTGTCTGTTCGTCTGTTCATCATATCATAACTCAAAAATACAATTAAAACTTATTCTAAGTAAACCCTACGTGCCGTGGTTCGTGTCGCCATCAGTTACCAAGGCTGGAGTCAGCAATATTCGACGGAGACGTACTTAAATGGCATTGATGCCATGAGTGCCATTAGTGCCAGAGTTGACTCTGGGACCATCTTTCCTCGCACACAGGTTCTCGAATCATCAACGATGTAAATAAGCTTCTATATTTACAGTCAGTTCTAACAGGCAAAGTGAAACAAACTATTGAAGGCTCAGCCGGCAATACCACGAGCAAAATTTATCAAATTGCTGTCGATACACTAAATGAACGCTACGGAAAACCAAGCGCGATTCAAATCAAATTAAAAATTTGTTTAAACCAAATTAACAAAATTCTGCAAAACCCGCATTTGAGTTTATCTGCGGAAAATAAAAGCCCAACCTTAATCTAGTACAAAATTTTATCAGCTTTAAAAATCTAACATTTGTTGTTGACGCACACACATTACGTCGCTCTGTACAGGATTCAGACAACCGGACCAGCGATTAAAGAGTGTCGAGATGTTCTAAATCAGATAGAAAGTCAATTAAGGGTTCTATCAGCCCTGAGAGAGAATGTTAACCACAACCATTTACGAGTCCTGATTTCGGAAAATTTCCCTAAAGACCTGGTCTATGGGTTAAAAAATGAAAATAGGGCCAGATGATCAAACCATTGACACAATAAGGAAAAATCGAGAGTTAGTATACGCCAGTGAAACTCCAACCAGACTAAAGAACAGCAACAGCAAAGCAAATTACAAGGAGTGCAAATATGAAAGTTTTACATAAGATACGTTACACGCATGGACAGAAGGTAAAGACACATTTAATAAACAGCATAGGCCAACGCAACACATTATGAACAACAGAACAGAAAGACGCAATAACTTTAAAAACAGAGAACAAAACTCAAACAATACAAATGTTAACAGACAAAAACGGAACCCATATGACGATGCTGCTGACAGAAGGATCATTTCACAACCTAAGAAATCAAGAGTGACTTGCATCTTTTGTGACATGGAACACTATAACGATGAATTAACCGTCAAAACAATAAGCGATAGGAAAATTAAACTTAAGAATAGGTGCTTCAACTGTCTTTCTGAGGGGCATTTTATTTTATTTTTATTTAATTTTATTTGGGTCCACAAACAGCATTACAGTACATAGCTTAAAATTTAATAATAGGTAATGCAATCAATTTAACGCTTACAACGAGAACCACAGAAGAACTTAGAAGTAATGAACAAAAAGCTAAATTAAATTTAACAAAAAATAAATACAAAAGGAGAAATAAAGATGAATAAGAGCATCACTGTAATTATAGCAAATACGTGTTCTTAACACTCCAGCAGATGTAGTGATAATAATCAACGCCACTGAAATGTGTGTTGTACTCATTTACGACCTCTCACCAGCGATAGTGCGGCAGTTGGTCGAAGCGAACAAACGGTTCGGTCGACCTGTTCTATGAATATTTCTATATGGTATTTTATAGCTTAGTTTATTTAAAAAATCAATACAATCGTATTTGTGATGAAATGAAAAATATCATGCAAAAGACATAGAGCGATAGACTGTAGGTCAAAGAAAACCTGCAGACACTGCAACCAATTTAGTGTACATAACAGAACATTATGTCTGAATAAAAACACTACATATAATATATGAAAATGGATAAAGGTTCAACGTTTTTCAAACTTGACTTGCCAGTCATTGAAGAAAACAGACTATCAGTTTATATATTCGGGTCGAAATCACTACAGCAGATAAAAATTCCTGTTATCAATTTTCAGAATTAGATGCGGACCAACAATAGTAGAATTTTTAGACGTATTTTCAGTCCAATGAAAAAACTAACAACTTTTTTTTTTACAAATCACATTTACCTTTACGAAATCAAAGCCTACAAAAATTGTGGGATCTTGAGTCGATTAGCAAATGGATTGCCCTCAATCTTCGCGGGAAGAAGAAACCTTGAGTCAGTTTAAACTTCGCACTATCGCTGGCAAGATTTGATTGTCCAATTGTAAAATGGATCATGTTATCTGAATAAAGAAAATGTATTATTATTATTTTTAACCAAAGACCTAAGTTTACAGACAACCGGTACCATGTCAAGTGGCCATGGGTTGAGTACCCACCAGTCTCGTTGCCAGTGAATCTAGGAATGGCATTTGGGAGACTTGCGAATTTAGTAATGAGACTCGACGCGGATACGCTCATAGTTTATGAAAATGTTCTGAATTAGCAACTGGACCAAGGTATTATTGAGGTGGTGAACGAAGACAAGCTACCCACGGATCATCCTATTCACTATTTATCACACCATTGTGTCCTAAAAGAGGACAAGGTCACTAAACAAGTCTTCCTAGGCGGGCAGGGCCTATCGGAGTCAGTTCAGTACTAGTAAATAGGGAAGAAGAAATGTATAGTTTAATAGAAGAATTAGATCAGGTAGAAAATTAATATGAAAATAATATGGAAGTAACAGAAACAGAGGAAACCCGACCAATAAGGGATAAAGATGAAACAGCTATTTAAAAAGTACAGAAGGAAAGTTTCCCTAAACAAATAGCAGGTATTCTAACAGACTTGCACATATCTCTAAGACTATCAGATGAGAGGAGGTTATTGAGATGCGGAAAGAAAGAAAGTAAGAAATGATTTATTTACAGCAAACAAAACACACACAAGCACACACACTTAATAATATATACATTGGTAATACATAATTAAAAAACAGTAAATAACTAAAACAAAACAAACAATACTAAACAAGGTGTGTGTGTGTGTTGCAGCTGCCTTAAAATGCTGCGGAGGACGTATACAAAACACAGATTGGTTAGATGATCGGAAAACCCCCATTCTTCTGCCTATAAACAACGAGTTCACGACTCGAATCATTAAACAAGTTCATAGAAACAATTATCATATCGGGCTATCACACATATTAGCTAAAATAAGAACAAAATATTGGATATTACAATGACGACCACAGGTACAAAAGGTACTAATAACTCCATTTACCGGAATAGACTATTTTGGACCTGTAAGGGTCCAAGAATGATCTTTGGAGATAGTGTAGGTTTGCCTTTTCACATTTTTGGCAGTGAGAGCATTTCACATGGACAAATACTTATCAGATGAAGAATGCAAATTTGTTATAAGACTATTTGTAACAGTAAGAGCTCAACCGCAAGTAATTACTTCTGATAGCGCTACTCAGTTTTAACTACCAGCAGAAGCCTTGACTTCTCAATACTGCGTACGAAACAAGATATCTTGGAAATTTATTTCTGAGCTAGCACCGTGGTTCGGAGGTTTTTATGAACAGCTGATTGGTTTTGTTAAGAGTTATATGAAAAGCACTTGTTAAGTCATAATCAGCTTTGCACCATAATCAAAGAAATTGAAGTTATTCATTTAATACCAGACCACTGACAACAGTAAGGCAAGAAAGAACAGATTCTTACTCCGGCTGATTTTCTCAGATTTGGAGCAGCATTAGTAACCGATATCTCAGATCAGGAATTTCTTGATCCAGCGACAAAGACAAAAGAAAACTTTATTGAGGGTTGGAAACGTGGACAAGTCATACTTGAAGAATTCATTAAAATGTTTACTTACAAGTATTTGAATAGTCTCAGAGAACAAAAGAGGACTATTCACAAACAAACCAGAGTAGTAGTTAACGAAATTCCGAAAATAGAAAATATTGCTCAAATAAAAGGCTAAAATAATAGGGCGTTTTGCAAGGTGGGAAAGATCAATGATTTAGTAAAGGGTTCGGACGGACAATGCAGAGTAGCAAAGGTAACTTTGCTTTCCGGAGATACGTTTACGAGTTCTATATGGCATTTATTCTCCCTAGAAATAGGACACAGTGACAAAAAGGGCCTAATATCAAGTTCCTATACTCAGACCAATAGACCAATCGATTCACATAACCAGACAGACGTATCACAACCAGAAACTGTCACCAACGACACCGAGCAGTCTCAGTCATCCTCATCGGCCAAGCCGACTCAACAACAGCGTAGAAAATCCGTTCCTGATGAGAATGAACAGAGACCGAAACGACTATCAGCTCAGAAAGCACGGAAAAGAGTTCGCCAGTGAAATCAGCGATTATTTTCGCTGATACTTTAATTAATTTTAATTGATAATGATTATTGACCAGTTCTACAATTAAATTCGGCTTTAAAGATTTTACCAGCTTAATTGTTTCATAAAGTGTTTTCTTTGAGGCGCCGGGAGTGTCGCGAACGAGTCGCGATGCTAATAACAACTCATTATTTTTGAACGCATTTTTTGTAAATATTATTTAAAGTGGCTAGATGGCAAGGGGCAGAGAAAAAAGTTTAACCATGGCGCGGCACGCTTTTTAAGACGACAACGATCAGAGACAGACTTGTGGCGCGGTGTTTCAGTAACCAGGTGAATTTACATAATACCAATTTTACTCTTATTACTCAGAACAGATTGTGTTACCGTATTATCTCGTGTGGATCATATATTGTGTTAAAACAGTTCCAGTAAGAACCCAGCAGGTACCGTAACAATGTATTGCTTGTTGACCAGCTTATCAGTTGTGATGCGAACAGTGTGAACAGAAGTAAACAGAATAGAAATGTGAGGTGAGGGGTGGCTGTAGGGGAGGTTGGAGGCCACTGTCGAGAGTCTTTACTCTCATTTAAATCAGTACCATAGATATACACGAAATCAGTATCATGGGTCATGTAACCCAATTCATATCATATCAGACGTAAATACGTGTGCATGAACTGTGCAGGTATGTATATGTAAATCAGTATCATGGGTGATGTAACCCAATTCATATCATATCAGACGTAAATACATGTGCACGAACTGTGCAGGTATGTATATGTCAATCAGTATCATGTGTAATGTAACCCAATGCATAACAGATCAGACTTAAATACATGTGCACGAACTGTGCAGGTATGTATATGTCAATCAGTATCATGTGTGATGTAACCCAATTCATAACAGATCAGACTTGAATACATGTGCACAAGTTGTGCAGGTATGTAAATGTATACGAGCTTATTCGCAAGCAGCCAAGAGGTATTGGCTCCGCGACACCATCTGTACCGATCGCAGGTGGCCTGCATCCAGCGTGGACCCGCAGCCTTGCGCAGATCATCCGTCCATCTGGTCGGTGGACGTCCTACGCTGCGCTTGCCGATCCGTGGTCTCCACTCGAGAACTTTTCGGCCCCAACGGCCATCTGTTCTGCGGGCTATATGACCTGCCCATTGCCACTTCAACGAGCTTATCCGCTTGGCTATGTCGGTGACCCTGGTTTCTCTACGTATGTCCTCATTTATGATTCGATCCCGCAGAGAAATCCCGAGCATAGCCCGCTCCATGGCTCGTTGAGCTACTCGGAGCCTGTTCATAAGCCCTATAGTGAAGCACCACGTTTCAGAACCGTATGTCATCACTGGCAGCACACATTGGTTAAATACCTTCGTCTTCAGGCACTGAGGAATATTGGACGAGAAGACGTAGGCATAGGTAAGGCGGTACAAAGTTTGCCGGTTCGACTAGTACATAGTCTATACCAATATTATAAAGAGGAAAGATTTGTTTGTTTGTTTGTAACGAATAGGCTCCGGAAATACTGATCCGATTTGAAAAATTCTTTCACTGGTAGGATACTACATTAACCCCGAGTGTCATAGGCTATACATATAAGATTTTCAAAAAAATTAGGGATCCTTACCTAAACTCGAATAATGTAACCCAAGGTGCAATATTTTTTCCGTTGTTTACATATTTTGACAGGTGGTTTGTTGTTGTTGTTTGTTTTTTATTCGTCCATTCTGGGCAGTTAAAAGAACATAGTCTATAGAGCCAAGTCTTTTGTAGTATCTTATATTCTATGGCGTAACGAAGTAAGCCGGGAAAGCTCGTATAAAATAAAGTCGCTTCCTGCTCCCCGCGTCTGTCCCTATGTATGCTTAAATCTTGAAAACTATGCAACGGATTTGATGCGTTTTTTTTTTAATAGATAGAGTGATTCAAGAGGAAGGTTTATAACTATAATACATGCAAAATATAGTAATAGGGTAGGCGGTACGAAGTTTGCCGGGTCGACTAGTACATAGTCTATAAATATTATAAAGAGGAAAGATATGTTTGTTTGGTTGGTTGTTTGTTTGTTTGTTACGAATAGGCTCCGGAAATACTGAACCGATTTAAACAATTCTTTCACTGGTAGGAAGGTACACTATCCCCGAGTGACATAGGCTATATTAGATTTTCAAAAAAATTAGGGATCCTTACTTAAACTCAAATAAGGTGAAATATTTTTTTCGTTGTTTACATAATTTGACAGGTGGTTTGTTGCCGTTGTTTGTTTTTTTATTTGACCATTCTGGGCAGTCAAAAGATCGTAGTCTATAGAGCTAAGTCTTTAGTAGTAAGTATCTTAATATTCTATGGCGTAACGAAGTAAGCCGGGACAACTCGTATAATATAAAGTCGCTTCCCGCGTCTGTCCCTATGCATGCTTAGGTGTTTAAAACTAAACAAAGGATTTTGATGAGTTTTCTTTTAATAAGTACATACAAAAATAAAAGGTAGGTAGGGGTTTAATACTTATTATACAAAAGGAAGGTTTATGTGTAAAATCCAAACAGAACAGAAGTTTCCCGCTCGAATAGTTATTATCTAAGCCGAAACATGTCCATGGCTAGATATAGGCCTTTCGCTCCGATCGCCATAATTATGTTGTCTGACCACCTTGTGGAGGGTCTGCCTACTCTGCGTCTCCGGTGCGCGGTCGCCACTCTAATGCATCTATTAGTGATATAGGTTTATAAAAGATAATGCAAAAGTTACACCTACTCATTTCCGGAAGCAAATCATACTTACTGATGATGCGTTTATCAGGTGTAAAAATCCTGTTTTTTTTTCTTGGTTGTTGTTGAAGATGGACTTGGTAATTATTATCTGTAAATTTATTAGTGCTTCTCTCCAAAAAAGTGTTACTCCAACATGGCTGACGAAATATAGCGTTGTAAGTAATCGTTGAATACTGTATACCTACTAACTAGCTGACCCCATAACTCCATATCTAAATCAGCCCAAATTTCCCGGCCTATTCGAGTTTTAACGAGACTAACGAACCATGATTAGTTTTTATATATATAGTAGATAGGAGAAAATCAAAAAACAACGTCAAATTAAAAGACATACAAATAAATCCTAGCTAGACCTAGGACATAAACATTGATATGTAACAATGTATTGCCCCCGCCGGGAATTAATGATAAATAAATAAATTAACGTAACACATTTAGAGTCCCTTACTAGGAATAACCTGTATCTAGAGCGCCTGAAACATATACAGATACGAACAATACACCCTGGCTGGGAAACAAACATCGATATTCATCATTACAATGTTTGCCCCCTCCGGGAATCGAACCTGGTCACTGCCAACTGAGCCACGGAGGCAGTCATGGTCTCTGTGTGTATTATGTGGGTGTATTGTTACACCCTGTACCTATACAATTGAGCATAGAGAAACGTATTGATGATAAATATCAAAGATTTACCCATGACAATGACAATAAATATGATTATGATAAACGACAAAATATTACTAGCTACATGGACTTCGGCAGATGCGGCTATTGTAAATATAAACGAATGCGAATGTACCACAGACTATTTATTGGAATAGACTTTTTAATAAATATATAATACCTGTACAATAAAACTCTGAGATAAGATGGAAGCTATTTTAGCAGAAACGGAGAACTACTACTCGTATTCCTTCAACAATAACAAACTAATCATATGAGAGACAGAGACATACTCATAAACCTTATATATAGCCTAAAAATGCACGCGAGCAGCATTTAATTTTGGCATTTTCCTGTCTATGTTTTTGGTATTTTGCCTACTATTTTGAGTCCAGCTGGACTCAAAACCATACAACTTATACACACATACACATTTGATGATTGCTCGCATTCAGGTTCTTTATGTTCCGTCTATAGGAAGCGCAGCGTTCTACTTTGTCTATGATAAAACTCACCAGATTTTTTTTTTTAAACCTTAAGAGGCATAGCACAGCTGAAGTAGCGCCACCCGAGAAAAAAAATATTATCTTCTAAACTAAGGAAAATATCAAAAATGTGAAACAGTATGCCACTAGATAATGCAGCCTAGTATTTTTAGAGCACTGCAGCTTAGGTAAGCTACAGTGCAGCTTTCTTTGGTGAAAGAGACCAAAGAAAGCTACTGATTGTTGCCAAAAGCGGCCGTTTTTAACAACACTTCGTAGCTTTCTTTCTAATACTAGGTTGCAATATCTAGTGGAATACTGTTTCACATTTTTGATATTTGCCTTAGTTTAGAAGATATAAATTTTTTTCGCGGGTGGGCGCTACTTTAGCTGTGCTATGGCTCTTAAGCAAATACAAACTTACCGAAAATGTGATTCTTTCTAACTATTTAGACTCTAGTGTCATTTATCTAGAGACTAGATAATAAAAGTAGAAGTAAGCCAACATCTGGTTCTGAACCTCGGAGGTGGTCAATAAGTTAAGTAGGCAAGTAAAAATCATTAATATTAAAAAAAAAAACTGGTTTTATTCCTGTTTTGAGTCAACTACTTAGCTTCTTAGGCCGTTCTCCCATTAGGACACACGGTAGTAGGGAATACCTAAAATAGTATAATCTGGACAAGGCGATATCAATCAAAGGGCCCCGTACATTGACCCCGTCAGCTGATCTAATAATAGATAGACGGGTGTGTAGCATTTCGGTAAAGTACTTGCACGGAATCCACATCGCGGTGGGTTGCACTTTAGGTCAGTACGAATTGATTTGGTTCAGTAAAATTTTGTCCTATGTCGCTGCGTTTTCGCGTTACAGCGGATTGAAATTGTCAAAAAAAAAAACTATGCTAAATCATTTGCACGTGTCTGCCTTTGGGGTTCATGGTTACAATCATCTTGAAAACAAAGAAAATCGAAGAGGCAGACACTTAGGGCTCTGCGTTTTCATGTGACGCAGGGGCAAAAATGTAAAAAAAAAAACTCTACTAAATCATTTGCACGTGTCTGCCTCTGGGGCTCCTGATTACAGTCATCCTGTTAACACGTAAAATCGAAGAGGCAGACATCTAGGTCTCTGACTTTTGTAGTTATTAATTTTTGATTTTTTTTTTATGATTTAAAAAAAAACCACAGACGTTGGCAGACGTGTATTTGCTCGCAGATTTTTAGTTGTACGACTGTTTGAAATTCACGGAATCAAGGAATATGGTAAAGGTTTTCCTGGGGCGTTATTTTTGTCACTTTTTACAGAGCAGTAAGATTCATCATCATCATTTCAGCCGTAGGACGTCCACTGCTGGACATAGGCCTCCCTCAAGGCTCTCCATCTGTACCGATCGCAGGTGGCCTGCATCCAGCGTGGACCCGCAGCCTTGCGCAGATCATCCGTCCATCTGGTCGGTGGACGTCCTACGCTGCGCTTGCCGATCCGTGGTCTCCACTCGAGAACTTTTCGGCCCCAGCGGCCATCTGTTCTGCGGGCTATATGACCTGCCCATTGCCACTTCAACGAGCTTATCCGCTTGGCTATGTCGGTGACCCTGGTTTCTCTACGTATGTCCTCATTTCTGATTCGATCCCGCAGAGAAATCCCGAGCATAGCCCGCTCCATGGCTCGTTGAGCTACTCGGAGCCTGTTCATAAGCCCTATAGTGAAGCACCACGTTTCAGAACCGTATGTCATCACTGGCAGCACACATTGGTTAAATACCTTCGTCTTCAGGCACTGAGGAATATTGGACGAGAAGACGTTGCGTAGTTTCCCGAACGCCGCCCATCCGAGCTGGATTCGGCGATTGACCTCCTTCTCGAAGTTGGACCTACCTAACTGGATGGTTTGTCCTAGGTATACGTACTCGTCGACAACTTCGAGAACCGAGTTCCCAACCATAACTGGGGTAGGCAGAACATGGACATTAGACATGACCTTCGTCTTGTCCATGTTCATTTTAAGGCCCACCTGTTGGGAGACTCGGTTGAGGCCTTCGAGCATCGTGCTGAGTTCCTCCATCGACCTTGCCATGACTACGATGTCGTCGGCAAATCGAAGGTGAGTGATGTATTCGCCGTTAATATTGATGCCCTGCCCTTTCCATTCTAGAAGTTTGAAGGCGTCTTCTAGAGTGGCGGTGAACAGTTTCGGAGATATAACATCTCCCTGTCTCACGCCTCTGTTCAAGGGAATAGCCTTCGAATTCTGTTCCTGTACTCGGACAGACATGGTGGCGTTGCTATACAAACACTTTAGCACTTCGATGTACCGATAGTCAATCCGGCATCGTTGGAGAGACTCTAGCACCGCCCATGTTTCGACCGAATCAAAGGCCTTCTCATAGTCCACAAACGCTAGACATAGCGGCAAGTTATACTCTTCGGTCTTCTGTATAACTTGCCGCAGCGTATGTATGTGGTCTATGGTACTCAAGCCTTTTCGGAAGCCGGCTTGTTCGGGAGGCTGGAAGTCATCAAACCTTCGTTCGAGACGATTGGCGATGATCCTGGAAAACAGCTTATAAACATGGCTCAAAAGCGAGATGGGCCTATAATTCTTCAAAAGGGTTTTATCGCCCTTCTTAAAGAAAAGCACCACCTCACTTCTGTTCCATGCTTCAGGCGTGGTCCCTTCGAGTAGGACAGAATCAAAGAGCCTCTGAAGGACTTTGAGTATCGGTGTTCCACCCGCTTTCAGAAGCTCTGACGTGATTCCATCCTCACCCGGTGCCTTGTTGTTTTTAAGCAGTTTCAGGGCCATCCTTATCTCGTACAGGCTGATGTCCGGGATATCTTCGGTATAGTGTCGGGTTAGTTTGGCTCTAGGGTCGTTGGCCGCACTAGTAACAGGCTTAGTGACCGAATCGTATAGCTGTCCGTAGAACTTCTCGATTTCCCTCAAAATTTCCGCTTTCGTCGACGCTATACTGCCGTCATCCCTCTTGAGCTTAGTCATTTGGCTTTGCCCAACAGACATATCTCTTGCGAACACTTTGGAGCCTTTATTTCGCTCTATCGTATCCTTAATACGCGCAGTATTAAAGACACGGATATCGTGTCGCAAGGCCTTCGAGATCTGTCTATTGAGCCGCCTATATGACGCAGCATCATCGGGAGACTGCAGTCTAAGCAAGCTTCGTTCAGCCATAAGTTTGAGGGTGTCTTCAGAGAGTTTCTGAGTTCTAGCGGTACGGCGAGTCCTAAAGAATTTAGATCCGACCGTATGGACAGTTTTTACGAACCTGTTATTGATCTCGTCCACTGATGCGTCGTCTAGACAATCAAAGCGATTAGAGAGCTCGAGTTGAAAGCTCTCGGGGTTTTCGATCTGAGCGAGGGTAGGACGGAGCGTAGACATCATCAGGCGGTACCGTTCAAGTTTAACGTTCACATTCAATGTGCCTCTCACTATTCGGTGATCACTGCCGGTTTTTACCCTATGAATCACGGAGACATCATTGAATATACGTCTCTTGTCGGTCAAGATGAAGTCTATCTCGTTCCTAGAACCACCAGGGCTCATCCAGGCCCATTTCCTATGAGGCGGCTTCTGGAAGAAAGAATTCATCATGAAGAGTCCTTCTTTCTCCATGAAATCGGCCAGCCTCTGACCTCTAGGGTTCCGTTGCCCATAACCGAAGTTCCCCACTCTCAACTCATGCTCGCTTCTCTTGCCTAGTTTCGCATTGAAGTCCCCCATAACAACATTGAAGTGAGTTTTATGCGTATGTATGGCCCGACTAATGTCCTCATACATAGACTCTACTTCGTCATCTGAGTGTGTCGAGGTCGGTGCATAGACCTGAACGACCTTCAGCAAATATCTTTTAGATATTCTGAGTGTTAGGTATGCGACCCTGCTCGACACACTGTCGATGGTAATAATGTTGCTAACGAGGGACCTGTGGACGAGAAATCCGACACCACCTTGGGACAGTTGGTCGCCCTCCCGGTGGAAGAGCAGGTTACCCGATTTCAGGGTTATCGTGTCCTGTCCCTGTCTACGGACTTCTGATAGCCCTAGAATATCCCACCGTAACCTGCTCATTTCCTCTTCCAGCGCAACAATCATATCGTCAGTCCTCAAAGTGCGGACGTTGTGTGTTGCCAGGGCCAGTGGTCGTTTAAAGGGGTGGTAGCCGACCGTCCGGGGATTCTTAGCACCCCTTGCCCCGCCGTTACCGTAACCGCTACCGTGGTCAGGAATAGCGGGGCAGTAAGATTAATATTTGTCAATCGACACGGTATGCTTCAAAGTTGGAGATCATTCCAGAAATTCATACTAATACATCCCCTTGTTTTTTTTTATCAGAAAAATCCACCGGTTAGCTATAATCATCAGCCCCAAAAGCAGACAATGTGCAAATAAATGATTTAGTATAGTTTTTTTTTATTTAAAATTTTTGAAAAGTTGTCTATTGAAAACGCAGGGCCACAATATTGGCAGACTATTTTTCCTAAGTCCTTCTCATTTTTTTTACTTCATAATATACACGTCTGCCAAGCGTGCAAATCATATAATATTTTTTTTAAACAAAAAAAAATTAAAAAATTAATAACTACAAAAGTCAGAGCCCTAGATTTCTGCCTCTTCGATTTTACGTGTTGACAGGATGGTTGTTATCATCAGCCCCAGAGGCAGACACGTGCAAATGATTTAGTAGAGTTTTTTTTTTTACATTTTTGAGACCTCGTCAATTGAAAACGCAGGGCTACCATGGTGGCAGACGCTGTCCTTGATGTTTGTTAGGGTTTTATTATCGCTATTAATAGCGTCTGCCAAGCGTGCAAATAATTTTTTTTTTTTTAATCATAAAAAAAAAATTAAAATTATTATCTACAAAAGTCAGCGCCCTAGATGTCTGCCTCTTCGATTTTACGTGTTGACAGGATGGTTGTTATCATCAGCCCCAGAGGCAGACACGTGCAAATGATTTAGTAGAGTTTTTTTTTTTTTACATTTTTGAAACCTTGTCAATTCAAAACGCAGGGCTACCATATTGGCAGACGCGGTCCTTAATGTTTGTAAGGGTATTATTATCGCTATTAATAGCGTCTGCCAAGCGTGCTTATTATTTAGAAATTTTGCTCGCCACCTCCCTATCCATAAATGATAAATGCATGGAACAGCTGATTTTTGTGTTGACACTTCGAACCATGTAACTTTTTAATGTCAGACTTGTCAGAAAAATCCAGTATAAGGTGGTAACTCTCGGTATGGCACCTAATTCAAATATTTTCGTGTTTTTTATTTATTCTGGCAAAAGAATACATTTTTAATAAAGTTTAAATGAACTCGCGTATGTAAAAAACCATCTCCCACATTGTAATACAACGTTTTTGGAAGACAGACCTACAGAATTTGTGTCTTAGGGGTGAAAGGCCAAAAATCAAGTTCCTTGAATATACACAAAATCGGTAACTCTGTCTTTCAAAAACGATATATTATCACAATGTAGGACATAGGTTTTTACGTACTTACGCAATTTTTTTTTTTTTTTTAAGATGAATACTTTCACCAAAATAATAAAAAAGGGGAAAAAATTGAATTTCGCGCCATACCGAAAGTTAATGAATCGATCGACGTTCGTAAACAAATGTATTTTTTAAAATAGTTTTATATTTGCTCTGTTTTCTCTGGGGATGGGAAATACATATTACATCACAATATTTATGACATAACATGACATAATCTCACGCCTTTTAAACGTGGCCTTTTTACGCCCCGAAGGGTTATACAGAGGTACCAGCTCAAGAGCCGGACCCACGTTTAGCCGGAGTTTATGCTTTATTACCGACGTGACAAGGGGCCAGCTTGTCGCCGCGGTTATAATAACGACCACTACTGCGGCCGGGGCCAGATACAAATATTTATATTTATTATATTCTATTAAATAATTTAAGCTACCTTTGCGTATCGTAATGGGAGAAGGGCCTTTAAGCCATTTTGCTAAACACCCACGAAACACTCGTGTTTACTTGCTTATTTGTAAAGATAGCAAACAAAGTTTTCTAAAGTATTATTTATTTATTTATTGTTATTTTTATTTAAAACCTAAAAAATCCCACTATCATAAGTTCTTTATAACAATGTTCAACACAGGTTTTCAATCAAAAATTACTTAAAGCCACCTTAAGACATGGCATGCAAGTGAAATTAAAAAAAATATATAAATATCATTTAAAAGTAAAAAAATTACTTACAATGCAAGTAAAAAAAAATTTTTTTTTAATTACTTATATAAAACTTAAGGATATAATTTGTGAAAAAAAAAAAAAACATTTATACATAATCTATGGAGACTTCACCGAAACAGCATGCATTGTTTCTAAAGAGCCAATTTACAGCGATGCTAGCGCCATTCTTGAAAAAAAAAATTATATATTTTTAACTCCACACTAATATTATAAGTGCCTTAAAGGCTACATTATCTAGTGTCATACTGTGCCACATTTTTGATATTTTCCTTAGTTGAGAAGTTTTTTTTTTCGTGAATGGCGCTAGCATAGCTGTAAACTGGCTCATAACCATGTGCCATAGAAGTTGGTGTTCAGAGGTCTCAGAGAATAGATTATTCCCCACTTTCGATACCAAAAAAGACACACATATGATCGTTGCACATCTTTTTTTTCGGTTATGGTGTTGTCACTACTTAGAAATAAAATATCTTTAAATATAATTAATGTTGTCATCAGTTGCAGACTAGTTTATATTCTTCTCATTTCTTCGCGGCGTCTCGACAGATGTACGCATGGCCTTAGGGTTGCTCCAAGCCAGGGGCCTATTTAATATAACTTACAAATTGTAGAATTGTAATTGTAATTTACAGGCTACAATTTACAAGTTTTTGTTTAATAAAAAAAACGAGTTACAAGTTTACAATTGTAGAAAATTTACAAATTGTAGAATTGTAGCTACAATTTTACAATTCTCTGTTTAATAAAGGTTTTCTTCTTACAGGTGAAAACTTACATATTTGTAAAGAAAACAGCTTTATTGAACGCACAATTGTAATAAAAAGTTTACATATTTGTAAATTGTAGTAAAATTTCTACAGGTGAATCGTCATGTGTCAGATATTTACAATTTAGTGCATCAATCTATAAGTGATTTTTTTTGGAAAAAAAAAGTATGAGTAGTAGGTAAAGCAGTTGTTATAGGTTTAGACTGTTTGAAGTACTATAACTGTACTGTTTGTTTTTAGAATACTATTTGGACCAATATCTGACTTGACCAATATTTGACTGCTCCGTGGCTCAGTTGGCAGTGCTGTGGACTGAGTAAGCGTGTGCACCCTGGTTTGATTCCCGGGCGGGGCGAATATTGATATGATGAATATCGATCGATGTTTTTTTCCGGTCTGGGTGTAATGTTCGTCTCTGTGTGTGTTTCGGATACCCTAGATGCAGGTTCTTCCTAGTTAGGGGCTCTGAGTGTGATGTGTTATTATTATTTTATTATTTATTATTAATATCTAACGCACTAGGAAGCTCTTTTTTTTGATAAATAGCCTTATGACTATGGCTTCTTTTTAGAGTGGCGTCACTGTTCGCGTTAAAGGACTCTTAACAAGTTTATTAATTTTTATTTTTGTATAAACTTGTAGCTAAAATTGTCATAGAAATCTGCAGGGGTTTTCTAAACTTGAAAACTTTTATTAAACGGTACTTGTAATTGGAATAGGTAATAGTAAGATTGTTACCTGTAAAATTGTAAAATTGTGGGGTTTATTAAACAGCACTTGTATTATTAAACAGCACTTGTAATTGGTACAATTGTGAGGTTTTTACCTGTAACATTTTTACAATTTGTAAGTTTTATTAAACAGCACTTGTAAAAAAACCTGACAAATATGTAGCTTTTTTTCACAATTGTGGACTTGTAAGTTATATTAAATGGGGCCCAGGATTCCTGTGGGAACAAAAAAAAAACTTATTTAATTCTTTTTTGTTTTTACATTATCTTGCGAGGCGCATGGAAAACGACCCTGAACCACTTCGCCTCATGGAATCCATACTAATAATTATAAAGTATCTCTTTCTCGAGAAAAGTATTCAACCGATTTGAATGAAATTTGGTATATGGATAGTCCCGAGCCTGAGAATGGAAAATGGCTACCTTTTTATACCGGAATTCCCACGGGAACATTGGGAACTTCATGTTTCAAGGGAAAGTGCGCTGGTGAAGCTGCTAGTTTTGAATAAATGAATTTTACGTTGACTTTATAATAAAAGAGAAAAAAATACTTACATTTTTATTCTAACCCTATTTAGGAAATAAAACAAAAAAAAATACACCATCTTCCCTCTCTTACATGTAAATGAGTGTCTGAGTTATCGGCAATTGTTCCCGACATCTTTTAAGACCTTAAGTTAATTAGCTACAAACATACCTACGTAAGTAAAGTTATCAAATGGCGACCGCGCATCGGAAGACGCAGAGTAGGCAGACTCTCACAAAGAGTTCAGACGACCTGATGAAGGCAGCGGGAATGCACTGGATGAGAGTCGCTCAAGACCGGTCGGTATTACGATACAATAATACTGATACGCACAGTGGCGGTCTAGTACGGAGTAACAGATTTGTCTATGGTCTCGTGCGCCCTAGACTGTATTGCCAAAGAACAAGTGCTATTTTACAATACAGAACCGGAAGTTTTGCTACATCATCTCGTCGAAGTTACCGCCTACGATCAATCAACGTATGGTATAGTCGCTAAAAGGCCCTTACCAGGAAGCGCAAAGTCACTCAAAGGGCAACAGAAAGGGCTATACTCGGAATTATCCTGCTTGATCGAATCAGTAATGATAAGATCTGCAAAATTTAATTGTCATTGGGCAGAGCACAGGGCGCTTGAAGACGGCAGATAAAGCACCCTATGTCCCTTGAATTGGACGTTTTTCTGTGAAGTTTCGTTTACTTATTTAAAGTAACAAAGTATTGTGTAGAATATAAAATGATGGAGTAGCGTTGTATGGTGTAATTATTTATCTGTGGTATGGTGTGAAATAATTAGAATATCCATCGCGAAGCATAAACATTTCATTTCAAATTCATTGAAACATCAATGTTGATTGGCGTTTAGACGTGCACACTTTAAGGTCAGGCACTACTGACACCAAATTAGGGATGCTCGATTAAAAAACATCGATGTTGCAATCGAGAGCTCTCCACATCGATGTTCGATGATCATCGAACTCAAAACATCGATGCCTGGCAACACTGATTGTCTAATCGCCGAGCTGAAACTAGTATACTAGTTTTATTCATGTTCTTAATCCTATATACGAAGTACTAGTTTTATTTATATTTTTAAGGGGCAAAACGGCGAAACTAGCGCCAATCCGGATAAATATTAATATCTTCTAAACCATGGCCGAAATTAAAAATATGCGTCTTTGACTCCCTAAATAATCTTGCTCAGAATGTTTAAGGCCATGTTGTGTAGCTTTTAGGTTCAAAATCAAAGAAAAAAACCGTTATGAAACTAAAGTGGCCGTTTAGGCAAAAAACTGTTTTTTTCTTTGCTTTTGAACCTGAAAGCTACACAACAGGGCCCTAAAAATTCTAAGCAAGATTATCTAGTGAGTCAAAGGCGCATATTTTTGATTTCGGCCGTAATTTAGACGATCAATTATTTATCGACGTTCCGCCAGTTTCGCCCCTTAATCTAATAAATAGGATTCAATGAGTTACAAAGTTCTTAAAAAAAACGCTTTGCAGACAGGCTCTCACAGGTTGGTTTAAAACTTACGTGTAAAGGCGACTAATAACTGCCACCAACATCAACAGCAGTTGACATTGTATATTTATAGCAAATTGCCTTCGAGACAACTTTTAATAAAATTAACACCCAGTGGTGATAGAATGAATAAATTTTATACAGCCCTATTAGGTACAGCTATACTAGCACCAATTGGGAAAAAAAGGGAATGTTTAATTACATCTGTCCAATAGATTCGAGGCCTATTCAAATCAAATTAAAAAAAAAAAAAAACTATCTACTATCAATCAATATATATAAAACTCTTCCGTTACTGACTGACTGACTGACCGACCGACTGACTGACTGACTGACAGACAACGCAGAGCCGAAACTACTGGGCGTACAAAGCTGAAATTTGGCATGTAGGTTCCTTAGGGAGTGTAGGTGAGCACTAAGAAAGGATTTCCCGAAATTCCCACGGGAACGGAAAAAAACGGGATTTTTGTGTTTATGAGAAATCTGCGCGGGAAATACCGCGGGGCAGCCTCTAGTACTGTATGTAGTACTATTTATTATACTGAGGTTAAACTGCCTAATCGAAACCAGATAATCTCATACCTAATCAATCTCTAATCATTATTATCTTAGCTTATCTGTGTTTAGATTACACTGGCTGAGATGATGTTAATGCAAAAACTACTTTATTGTCATAACATGACATGTCAAAATCTCCTGTAAAGTCTGAAATGTAACCCTTAATATTTTAAAACGCATAAATTTATACAAAACGTTTGCAGTTTTGCGTAGCTTTTTAATTTGTGTTCCTAATAAAAAGATGTAAAATATTCCAATGTTGTATTTTTCATTGTGCCAGTTTTGTTTTAAAAAAAAAACAATGATTCTAAATGTAAAAGAACTAGTTTATATAGGGTTTATAGTTTGTATACTAATTATTATAGTAGCCTACCTTCAAATATGTGATATAGTGATTGGGAGATACATCTTTAGGGTGTTTCGTAAGTTGTTTTTTTCTTCTAAGTATTTAAATATTTAAATCTTATTCTCTCCTATGTGTCGTAAACGGGCAAAAGTGTTCTTAGAAGATCTATACTGCGATCGTCTGTGGACTTCTTTTGGTTTTAATAAAATCATTTTAATATTGTATTTATTGAGAGTTTTACGTAAGAGCGTTTTGTTCGCGCGAGAATCGGATATGTCGGTATTTAGTTTCTGAATATTCTAAATAAGATACTGAAAAGTCAATCATTCAATCCAGTAAAAGATTATTAGATCCTCAGAAGAACCAAAAGGTACCGACATATACCAAAGAACTGCAAAACTTAGGTGACGATGGACAGGGTGGGGCACATTGCTCATAGAACAATTTTTTCTCCGAGGCTGAAAATGGACGAACTGCTCACCGAAATACGCAGAATGATTGTGTCAATATATTTTAGGCGTCTTTAGGCTAAAATGATGATGAAAACAGCTTAATTAAGAGGACAGTGTTTGTCGCCCCCTAACAGCAACTATTCAACAGAGAGAGAGCAAATTTTTTGATAGAATTTGCATTTCGGAGGAAAACGTTTTTCACTACCTAAACAATCTTAGCAAATCACAATCATTTTGATGTCCATCGCATCAGCATTCATTAATCTAGGTTTACACGTTAACTTTTTTTTTAAATTGGTTTCGTATAACAAACAACTTTATCCAACCAATTTTTATCACAATATCTCTGTATTTCAGGTTCTATAAGTCTGAATTTATAGCGAATTTTGAATAAAGGAAAACGTACAAACATATTTTTTTTTAATACTAAAACTTCACGGTGATTGGAAAATAATTAGTAGGCAAAAAACGTTTTCTCTTTTTGTATGGAAGCATTCGGGGTTTACGGTCCTCTTGCACACGTGGCCAGTTTTTCGACTCAGGCTAGCCAAGCAAGTTTAAGTAAGCTAGCAAGCTAGGTACTTCTAGCATCGTGCAGAAAAAACTATCTTAATTTCTAAGCTAGTTCACGAAGCAGTACTAGCTGTAGCAGTATTACTAACACTGGCTTGAAAAACTGGCCTCGTGCGTTCCGGGCATTAGTGCTGGCTGGGCAAAGACATTGAACAAACGATTAAAAAAAGGTTAATAATGTTAATTGTATTTTCATTCAGCTATCATATCAGTCAAGACCAAATATCGCGAGCAAAGTGCCAAAGTGACTGCAATCTTAATTATTGAAGCGCTATCTATCGATTGCGTATATCTACGCTTACGTGTTAATAACAATCAATGGCCAAGTCCATGTTTTATTAGATTCACCCCTTCTCTACTATTTACAATAAACAAAAATGAACCGAGTTTCGTTTGTTTCGCTAAAACTGTCACACAGAGCGGCCGGCGTCGTCTAGCGTCGGCTCTAACGCCACGCTAGGCTAGCGCTCTAGCACGACCCTATAGCGCAGTCCGTTTGAAAAAGCCTTAAGAGCCAGTTAACAGCGATGCTAGCGCCATTCGCGGATAAAATTAATATCTTCTAAACTAAGGAAAATATTCAAAATATGGCACAGTATGACACTAGACAATGTAGCCTAGTATTTTTAGGGCACTGTTGTATAGCTTTTAGGTTAAACACCAAATAAAGCTACAAAGTTTTGCTAAAATTGGCCACTTTTGGCAACAATCTGTGGATTATTTTGTTCTTTTTACTTAGGACTTTTTTACTGTGCTCAAAAAATACTAAGCAAGATTATCTAGTGTCATACTTTGCCACATTTTAGATATTTGCCTTAGTTTAGAAGATATAAATTTATTTCGAGAATGGCGCTAGCATCGCCGTCAACTGGCTCTTAAGCCAAAAGTGATTCGGTTTTTGATTACTAAATCAATTGCGGGTTCCGTTAGACACCTCTAGGTACGCAACCCTAACAAAGATAACAGAATAGCAATGTACGCGTAATACCAGTGCCTAGTGGACACTAAAACGATGGAGTATTTAACACTTTTTACTCCATTCCTGGTTTTGATTTTGGTTTATTGTTTCACGTGTATTTGCCTACAATGCTGCGCTCTGTTTGGTATGTCATTTGTTTTTGTTTCATTCATCGCCCGGAACATTACACACAAGGCCAGTTTTTCCGGCTTGGATAGCAGGTTAGAGCCAGCAAGATGTCTTTGTCGCCAAATTGAATGGTGATGTCACAAAAGAACAAAAGAAAAAGAGAGAGAGGTAAATTGTAAAGTAGAGTTTGTTACCCATTTCTTCTCTACGCTGTAAAATCATTGCGAAAGGGAGTAGAATCATTTGACGTCTCCAGGCGACCATTGTCGTAAGGGAAGGCAAAATTTGGTTGCCTGAGCCGCTTGGTGGGCACCCATAACTACCTCGCCTCTCGCAGTATAGGATACTTTAACAAGGGTCCGTAATTTTATGTCGAAAGTCATATGTTCGATTAACGAAACGTCGACTGAACAATTCTTCGAATACACTTAATCTCGATATAACATTTGGTCGACAAACTTTTCTTCGAATGAACGATTGATCGAATGTGTTTTAAGGAAAACAGTACCAGGCTTACATGAAATAATAGAGGTTAATTAGAAGCGAAACACATAAAATATCTATATACTATCTTAAATAAATAGTCTAATTGACTTTCAATAAGCGATATCTTGTATCCTATATTGAATAAATAATTTTTGACTTCGATTTTGAGCAAGCTAGCAAGCTAGTACTTCTGGCTTTGTGTACTTGCTTAGAAATAAAGATAGTTTTTTCTACATGAAGCCAGAAGTACTTTAGCTTACTATACACTAGCTTGCAGTGCTATCCTAGCTCGAAAAAGTAGCCTCGTTCCGGTCATCAACGACGTTATACTCATTAGGTAGCTACGTTCGTTTTATTATTAGGTATTAGGTATGTACCATAGGCCTCATACAGGGAGACGAGGCGCGTTGTGCTTGGCGTCGTGTACCATATCGAACATAGGATGTTTTGATCTTGAAGCGTCGTTCACGACGCGGGGCCCGCGGCGGGCGCGGCGAAGCCCGCATTGACTGTGCCAACGCGTCTCCGTAAACCGTCTCATACATTGCTATACGTTTGATTTAATCGCAGTTCGCCCCGCGCGCCCATAAATGCGGTCTACTTAAAACCGAAACAGTTTGTTATTCGAAAAACAATGATAATGAGATTATGATGAAATAAGGTTAATTATTGTTTTGAACAAAACAATGCGCATCGATGACATCGAAGATCGTCCGGGACGTCTCTCTCTTCAGTTCTGTGAGCCCGACACTTTTTGCTTCGGCCAACACTGCGTCCGTCTCCATGTTTGTTTTGGACGTCCCACATTTGCGTTTCCCTTGAGGGTTAGGGACGCGTAATTCTCCCATTTCGGCCATTTACTATTGCACTGTGGCGGTCTAGTACGGCGAAACACTTCCGGTTTTTCTGTATTGCTGTACACTTGTACAGTGGCGGACACGATCGGCGTAACACTTCCGGTTTTTCTGTATTGCAAAATAGCTCTTGTTCTTTGGTAATACAGTCTAGGTCTGACGAAACCATAGACAAATCTGTTACGGCCTCCTAGTCCGTGACTGTACAGTGGCGGTCTAGGAGGGCGTAGAGATTTGTCTATAGTCTCGTTCTCCCTAGACTGGTATTACCAAAGATTAAGAGCTATTTTGCAATACAGAAAAACCGGAAGTGTTACGCCGTCCTAGACCGCCACTGTAAATAAAGATAATTGAAAATTACTAAGGAAAATGCAGATTCATTCACAAGATATCGAATTGTATAAAAATACTTAATCTATGTTAATATTCATTAAAAACTATTTAGGTAAAAAGTTCTCCACCTACCAATACTGCCTGCAAAAATAACGACATGGAATTTTAAGAGAGAGCTTTGCTTACTTAAATTTGACAGGAACTTTGTTAGGTACTGATTTTGTGTGTTCAGTTCATTACAAAATAGGAAATCATTTCATCAAAAAAGAAAGCTAGATGAAATCAGGAAGTTCCTCTTAGGGAATAAGCACTAGAAGTTATTATATGAATATCACTATTTTGTTTTGAAACTAAAAATGGCCACTTTAGGCAATAAACGATTAATTTGATATTTTATTATCCTGAAAGGTACACAACAGAGCCTTAACAAGCTGGTGGTTCTGGCAGAATCATCAGCGTTGCATCAATGCTATTGCATTGCTTGCAACATAAGCTGAGTCAGGGCCATTTTGCGCCTACAACTCTTACAATACATTTGTTAATTTTATTATTTGTTTTATTTTTTATGTGTATCTTTACCTAGTTTATAACTTATTTATTGTGTGTTTTGTGTGCGCAAATAAAGATTTGTCTATGTCTATGTCTAACAATTCTAAGCAAGAATATATGTAGGGCGTCATTCACGCATATTTTTTATTTCGGCCATGGTTTAAAAGAGATAATTATTTATCGGAAGTGGCGCTAGTATCGCACCTTGTGGCCCGTTAATGAGGGCGCTATAATTGCGTAACTACCATTACTTACTATTTCACCCTAACCATCGCACACAGTTCCATATAATGTTATAATGTTATATCTATCACTGGTAGGTACATAGTTTATTGAAGAGGCATAGCACAGCTAAGAAGGTAGCGCCACCTGTGAAAAATTTTAATATCTTCTAAACGAAGGCAAATATAATAAATGTGAAACAGTATTCCACTAGATGATGCAGCCTACTTAAATTTGACAGGAACTTTGTTAGGTACTGATTTTGTGTGTTCAGTTTATTTACAAAATAGGAAATTATTTCGTCAAAAAAGAAAGAAAAATAAAATCAAGGAGTTCCTCTTAGGGCTTATGCACAAGAAGTTATTATATGAATATCACTATTTTGTTTTGAAACTAAAAATGGCCAAATAAAGATTTGTCTATGTCTAACAATTCTAAGCAAGAATATATGTAGGGCGTCATTCACGCATATTTTTTATTTCGGCCATGGTTTAAAAGAGATAATTATTTATCGGAAGTGGCGCTAGTATCGCACCTTGTGGCCCGTTAATGAGGGCGCTATAATTGCGTAACTACCATTACTTACTATTTCACCCTAACCATCGCACACAGTTCCATATAATGTTATAATGTTATATCTATCACTGGTAGGTACATAGTTTATTGAAGAGGCATAGCACAGCTAAGAAGGTAGCGCCACCTGTGAAAAATTTTAATATCTTCTAAACGAAGGCAAATATAATAAATGTGAAACAGTATTCCACTAGATGATGCAGCCTACTTAAATTTGACAGGAACTTTGTTAGGTACTGATTTTGTGTGTTCAGTTTATTTACAAAATAGGAAATTATTTCGTCAAAAAAGAAAGAAAAATAAAATCAAGGAGTTCCTCTTAGGGCTTATGCACAAGAAGTTATTATATGAATATCACTATTTTGTTTTGAAACTAAAAATGGCCAAATAAAGATTTGTCTATGTCTAACAATTCTAAGCAAGAATATATGTAGGGCGTCATTCACGCATATTTTTTATTTCGGCCATGGTTTAAAAGAGATAATTATTTATCGGAAGTGGCGCTAGTATCGCACCTTGTGGCCCGTTAATGAGGGCGCTATAATTGCGTAACTACCATTACTTACTATTTCACCCTAACCATCGCACACAGTTCCATATAATGTTATAATGTTATATCTATCACTGGTAGGTACATAGTTTATTGAAGAGGCATAGCACAGCTAAGAAGGTAGCGCCACCTGTGAAAAATTTTAATATCTTCTAAACGAAGGCAAATATAATAAATGTGAAACAGTATTCCACTAGATGATGCAGCCTACTTAAATTTGACAGGAACTTTGTTAGGTACTGATTTTGTGTGTTCAGTTTATTTACAAAATAGGAAATTATTTCGTCAAAAAAGAAAGAAAAATAAAATCAAGGAGTTCCTCTTAGGGCTTATGCACAAGAAGTTATTATATGAATATCACTATTTTGTTTTGAAACTAAAAATGGCCAAATAAAGATTTGTCTATGTCTAACAATTCTAAGCAAGAATATAAGTAGGGCGTCATTCACGCATATTTTTTATTTCGGCCATGGTTTAAAAGAGATAATTATTTATCGGAAGTGGCGCTAGTATCGCACCTTGTGGCCCGTTAATGAGGGCGCTATAATTGCGTAACTACCATTACTATTTCACCATAACCATCGCACACAGTTCCATATAATGTTATAATGTTATATCTATCACTGGTAGGTACATAGTTTATTGAAGAGGCATAGCACAGCTAAGAAGGTAGCGCCACCTGTGAAAAAATTTAATATCTTCTAAACGAAGGCAAATATAATAAATGTGAAACAGTATTCCACTAGATGATGCAGCCTAGTATTTTTAGGGCAATTTGGCGCTACTTTAGCTGTGCTATTCCTCTGAATCTTAAATCAAAAATTTTGATTCCCCAAAAAAAAATCTCTACTTATCTCAAAGTTCAGGGAAAAGATACAAATATTCGTTCATTGTTCTAAGAAAAACTAGAGCGTTGATAACGAACGGATATCTTAAATCTTTTTTAAACAATAATGTTAACGAATGTAATGTATACTATTACTCACAGTCGAGAGAAACGTTTCTTTGGTGCCTCGTGAAAATTTAGGCGGGAGAAAACGTAGAGGAAATACTATTAAAAAAAACACGGCATTTTCATATTGCTTCCGTAAAACAAAAGAGATACAATTTTATATTTTCTTTTTTTTTGTGATAGCCAGTGTCTATTTACAAAAAACAACACATCAGTGTTTTTTTATTGTTTTTATTAATTCGAATGTTTTGTGTGCCAGTTACTTCAATAACGAAAACAAAATTAAAAAAAATTGTACAAAAGAAAATGGATGACCCAATTTCATCTCAAACAAACAATTTAGATGATAACAACCTAGTGCAATCAAACTATTACGGACTAATACCAGTTGGCTTATTACTTTTAGTGATTGTCATAAGAATGATCGTCTTGTGCAAAGTGGGTAAGTTTTATGAATTCATTATGTTAAGACTATTACCACCCATTTCCTACCATTGATGATCGATGATGATTATAATCCTTTAACAACTCGGAGGGCAAAAGGCTTCAACAGTCTTCCTTTAGACTTCTCTGTTCTGCGCTCTTTCTTTATCGTCGGTCCAGGTCATCCCTGCCGCCCTGAGTTCTGTCATGTAGAACGCTTCAAGGTTTCAGCGGGGCGACCCTTTCTTCTTCGGCTGCCAGTAGGGTTCCATTCTAAGGCTACTCTGCTGATGTATGTTTTATGTCCTAACATTGGGTGTCGTAAATGGCGAGTAAAGGAACAACCGAAGAAGGCGGCAGCGTTCTTCGTTGAAAAACTTGAAGAACCACACTCCCTCCCTCCTCAAACTGTTTGTCCTCTGGTGGGGGAGGACTATTTTGAACAGTGACTGTCCATCGGCTGAGATGATAATAATAATAAACTAATTAACTATGTGTCACAGTATTTGAGTAACGAAACAAAAGCAATAAATTTTGCTTAAACTCTTAACAAATAAGGAAAATTTGTACAGATTTCTCTTTTAACCTTAAAAAAATATGTGACTAGCCATGTTTCTTTCATAACAACCGATTGATTCCCACTACAGTTACTGGACATGGGGTCTCCCCCAAAGATTGCCACAACACACATGTGGAGGATGTTTGCCATAATCGCCACGCTTAGTAGACGGGTTGGCGACCGCATGGCTGGCCACGCTTTCAACGAAGGACGCTATGTTGCTGTTCCCAGGGCATAGAATAACACTTCTTCTTGTAGGCAGGATATTTTATTTACTTAAATATACTGTAACTAAGGTGCCGGTAACACAAGCCATTTAATTTAATATCACGAGTAAACTTTATCCAGGAAATAAACATTCCAATGTTGACTGCTCCGTAGCTCAGTTGGTTGGCAGTGATGTGGACTGAGTATGTGTGTGCGCCTGGGTTTCCAGCGGGGCTATAAGTTTGTTATGTTATGATGAATATCGATGTTTGTTTTGCAGTCTGTGTGTAATGTTCGTCTCTGTATATGTTTCGGGCACCCTAGATACTGGATCTTCCTTATTTGGGGCTCTGAGTGTTATGCGTTATTCTTTATGTTCACCAGTTATAAAACGCAATGTAGTACTTACCATAAATTAATGTTTCTATGAAATTTCCTATCATTTCGTTCCGAGTTCCGTACCGAATGGGCAAAGATAACAGAAGTGGCAGAGTTATCGGCAACCACTGAGTTGCTTTGAAAAGCGCCTGATTAAATTTGCATAGCAAAATTTAGATGCTGAACTAATATTAAATGAGATTAAATGCGAAAATAAGTCGATGTATTACGCAAAGAAGCCTTTTTTTTGAGGCGGGGAAACTCCTAACGAGTACCCTGCAGACCCGGGGGGAGCCGCAGGGTTATGTGGGGTTCGCACCCACTAAAACCCCGCCGGTGTCCTTCTCGGCTGATAGCAGGAGGGTTGCGGGTGAGCCTGTGGAATTCTCCGCGACCCCCCCACCATTGGCTCTCCTCGGGGGGAAATGATGGTTTTTTCCCCGGAGCGTGGTAGCTTTCTAAACGATCAACGGCGGAAACGGGACACTCGCGTTCCGCCGTCCTTCTCGGGGCCGTTATATGACTTCACGAGGCCCCCGCCTCGTGCACCCAACGACCCCGGGGTCCCCTCTTAGTTGCCTCTTACGACAGGCAGGGGATACCTCAGTCCTATTCTTCGGCCCGGTTCTGCAGGGCGTACGCAAAGAAGCCTTGCTTAACTTCGGAACCTCAGCTGAAAATTTAAGTAGCTACAAATTCGGATTTTTTGCTGGTGGTGGTGTTCCGTAAATTCTTTTAATTATGTTGGAAATGCCTAACGCACTTCCTTCAATTGTTGTTTTAATTTTCAATTTAATGGATTATGGTTCATGTTAGTAGAAATTTGAGTACCTACAAAGCCTTCAATGAAAAAGTAAATATTGCACTTGATAAGCTATCACTATCTCTCTATTGGTTTCGATCACAATATGTTTTTTATTAGAATAACAGTATCCTTTAATCACATTAAACGTTTTTGTTAGTAAAATTATAATAAGTTAAATAAAATGTTCAATTCAAATGAAAATTCTAGTTTAGAAGATTTCGACCTAGAAACAGCGAGGAGTATAGGAATAATTTTTATTATGATGCCTTTAGTTATCGGTGTTTTTATTTTGTGTTGCTTAGCTTTAAGCTGCTACAGGAATAACAAGCTTATGTAAGTACCAATATCAATCACTTTTTGGATCTCTCCACTCTCTTTTTGGATCTCTCGATAGCTTTTGACTACATAGAACTTATGACTTTGTTAAAAAAAAAAGGCTTATAACATAAATCTTTACAAACCTTCATAATAATTATTCTTTTACAAATCGAGAATAGTGGGTAGAGATTGGTAGACAATTTCTTCTATAGGTTTTCCAGTTTAAATTGGTGTACCACAAGGTACTTGACTTGTGAGCATTCTGTTTCAAGTTTACATAATATTGATCTTTCTTACATGGTAGATTATTCCTACATCCTTAACACCTATTTTACGTTAATGGTTGCAATTTTTCGTTTGTCTCGTATAAGAAATCGGTTACATTTTATTATTTTCTTGGGCACAACGCGCTGACCAAAGCCACCACCACTTCATAAAAAAGTGCGTTGCTTTGCGCACAGCCGTAACTCATGTACGTGCACGCGTACCATGCTTGTGTGAGTGAGATAATACATGCTATTTGTACTGAGCAGAGCAGTACCTGGGAGGTAACCGGGCGAGGGGCCCCACTTGCTGAGGGAGGCAGAGAGTGCTTAAACTGTATATAATACTATTTATTATGCTGTACCACAGTTTTACCCGTATCAAGTTAAATGTTTTTTATTTTATTATAAATAAATATTATTAATCATACCATCTCAGTATTGTTGTATATATAAATTTATGTTGAAGTACTAAGTTATAAAAGTATCTATATACAGGGTGTTTCTGACAAGGCGGTAATAAATGAAATGGGGGGATCGGCACAGCATACCTAACAACTTTCCCTAAGCAACATAGGTCGAAATATTAAAACAAAAATCAGCTGTCCCGTACATTGACCCCGTCAGCTGATGAAGCAAATGTATGGAACAGCTGATTTTAGTTTTGAGATTTCGACCCATGTTACTTTGGGAAAGTTGTTTGTTATGGTGAGCTGAATCCCTCCTTTCATTTATTACCGCCTTGTCAGAAACACCCAGTATATCTATCCATCTATCTAACTAAACAAGTAGATTAGGTTTGTTATACATGTATATTAACGTTTATCAAGAAAAATCAATGTGAATCAGACCTCCGGGATAAGTTATCTGTGTAAATAACGAAACACGATTTTGCTATCAAACGATACGAGTCCATAAGTGGCCAGTTTAATCTAATACCTAAACATATTTTATATATTTTGTCACTTTTGTTAGAGAGTAAAGGCATGTCGTTGAAGTTTGTGATAATTTTTTAACAAAATAGCAAAACTTATGCCAGCAACGAAAGTTTATAAAAAAACGAAAGCTTGTGAAGTCTAAAATTTTATACATAAAATTGTCAAAACAAAATGATAACTTATACAAACAAATTTTGAGAAAAGTTGACAACTAGTTTATTTTAAAGACTTTATTTTTAAACTTTATTTTGCTAATGCCTAAATTACCTAATTAAATCTGTACCCTATTATCATTAAAAAGTGGTCAACTCTCTAAGACTGACATTCACAGTCAGTGTTTGGAGGCTACTCGGACGAGTATATGATACTCGGACAAGTACTTTCCGAGTACTGATTATCCTGACTCGAGCTATCTTATACTCCGTCGAAATATGATTTACTGACACGAAGTCAGAATTTGTCTATGTATATCAATGTAGCGGATAATGATTTAAACTAAAATTTTTGACACTTTGGAGTGCGAGTTTGAGCTGTAAATCTCAGTCTAAAGTCTTGCACAAGCTAGATTCATAGCTAAAGAGTTTTGCTCCACAACGTTCAAAACATTTTTCTTTCGGAAAAAGTAAAGATTTATAAAAAATGGAGTCTGACATTAATAATGATAATAATTCATTAACAAACACAGTGTGGTTCCGTATGGTGTTGTTGTGCGTTGTTATAGCTATATTCTTTCTAGCTTGCCTAATGTGGCATTGCTTACGGGTCACCAAAATTATGTGAGTACTTAAATAATAATTAAACTAGTCGACCCGGCAAACTTTGTATCGCCTAACCTTATAACTATTTTGTGCCCGTATCATGCATAAAAACCTTCCTCTTGAATATCTCTATCTATCAATACATAGTATAAAATAAAGTCGCTTTCCGCATCTGTCCTTAGGTATCCTTGAATATTTGGAAGTACGTAACGGATTTTGATGCGTTTCTTTATAGATAGAGTGATTCAAGAGGAAGGTTATAAGTATAACACATGCACAAAATAGTAATAGGTTAGGCTAAGTTCGCCTGGTCGACTAGATAAAAATAACTGCTGTTGCATAAATTTAAAGATTTAAGCATATAAAGCGACAGACAGCGGAAAGAACTTTGTTTTAAAGCACCTATGTATTGATTGGAAACAATAAAGTATTGAGTTATAAATATGGAAGTACTAGAGGCTGCCCCGCGGTTTTTCCCGCGCAGATTTCTCATAAACACAAAAATCCCGTTTTTTTCCGTTCCCGTGGGAATTTCAGGAAATCCCTTCTTAGTGCTCTCCTACACTCCCTAAGGAACCCACGTGCAAAATTTCAGCCCGCTACGCCCAGTAGTTTCGGCTCTGCGTTGTCTGTCAGTCAGTCAGTAACGGAAGAGTTTTATATACCGGGTGTTTCTGACAAGGCGGTAATAAATCAAAGGAGGGCTTCTGCTCACCATAACTAACAACTTCTCCAAAGCAACATGGGTCGAAATCTCAAAAAAAATAACAGCTGTTCCATACATTGGTTCGATCAGCTGACGGGGTCAATGTACGGGACGGCTGATTTTTATTTTGAGATTTCGACCCATGTTGCTTTGGGAAAGTTGTTGGGTATGGTGAGCGGAATCCCTCCTTTGATTTATTACCGCCTTGTCAGAAACACCCTGTATATTGATTGATTATAAATTATAGGAAGAAATCCGCCCATTGCATGCAAATTTAATTAATATGTGTACCATTAACTGTAATATAATGTTCTTTTGTATCTTTAGTGTTTTTTTAACTTTAACCTTTAACTTTAGAAAAGTTGCATTAATAGTATGCGTATTGCGTAGGGTAGGTACCGTATTTTAATTTAAGCCAAAGCATCAGTAACCGGTCCATTTAACATCTCACCCCTAAAACATTTCATAGTCAGCCTGTTTTTAACCGACTTCAAAAAAGGAGGTTATCAGTTTGACCTGTATGTATGTATGTATGTATGTTTGTCCGCGATTATCTCGCGTTTGGCTGAACCGATTTTGATGCGGTTTTCAGTAGTGTATTTGTTACATTCAGGAGAAGGTTTTAGTAGCTATTTTAACCAACTTCGAAAAAGAGAAAGTTCTCAAATTGGTGTTTGTGTCAGTTCGTTGAAGGCGGGTCTCTTTTTGTAAAAAAGAAATTATCATAGTCAAGTTCCTATCACCTTCTTAGTTCTGCCGCTGGATGTATGATCTATTATGTGCCTTTAGTGCTGGCACCTAGTGCCTTGTTGACTTGTTGGTCATCCATAAACAATATTTCGAAACTCTCGAAAGGGGTTCTACGAGTTGGATTCGTCCCATCGCACGCCTCTCAAAGGACCGACCGGGCTCCATCCCGTGATATTCAAGAGAAAAAAAAACATAATTTTAATACCGCATCACGCCTTAGGTAGATCCTGTGTCTAGGATGTGAACTCAAGACATACTAATACACCCAGAACTAGGAAAAATACTCAAAATCGATAATACAATGTTCGCCCCCACCGGGAATCGACACGAATTCCGGAGGCACAGTCAGCATCACTGCCAACTGAGCCACATGTGAGATTTTTTATGTGCACTAGTGTTAGTGCTGTGCCTTTCTAGAGGGACTAGGTTTTGCTACGGACATGGGAAGGACACCGGACGCCGATTCCCGGGGTCCTTCTATAAAATCGCCGAGATATCTATCGGAAACGGGGGCGTCTCCAGGCGACCATTGTCGTTAGGCAAGGCAAACGTTTGTTTGCCTGAGCCAATTGGTGGGCACCCTGAACTACCTCGCCTCTCGCAGTATAGGATAAGTACTTTACTAAATAAGTAAGGTATCAATACAAATTAGAATAGTCTAATTGACTTTCAATAAGTGATATCTTGTATTCTATATTGAATAAAAAAAAAATTGACTTTGACTTATGACTTTGGATGTTTGCGACCCCCGCCAGAGTGAAGGATATGTGTTAGGCATTTTCTTTTTATAAAAAAAAGCTTTTTGCTGCGAGCGTATATATTTTTTATATTGTGATAGTCTTATCATTTTAATATATTATTTGATAAGAAATTGAACACCTATTTAGGTAGGTAGGTATACTAAATTATTTTTGTTTTTTAATCACTTTTCGAATATTTTCTTTGAATCCGGTTGTTTTTTTTTACCTATTTATTTTTCAAGTTGTCGTGCGCGAGTTTCAAATGTTCTACAGTGATTGGGCTATATTTTTTTATATAATTCTCGGTGTTGTTATTTATGTGTTAATAGCAAACCGCTGTAGGATTTATCATGGAATTCCTTGCTGGTGTAAGTGTTTGCCTTGTATTATAATAATAATAAAGCATCATACTCTTAGCCCCTTACTAGGTAGAACCTAAAGTCCTACAAACACACCTAGTCCGTAAAGCAATCATAACAATGTTCGCCCCGCCGGGAATCGAACCTGGACCATCCATGTCACAGTCGATATTACTGCCCACTAAACCGTAGATGGATCAAAATTCACTTCTTGTAAAATTGGTTTAAAAATAAAAAGGGCCAAAAATAAACTATGGCTTTGTGGACGCGGCATCGAATACTTATGTACAGTCACGGACTAGGAGGCCGTAACAGATTTATCTATGGATTCGTCAGCCCTAGACTGTATTACCAGAGAACAAGAGCTATTTTGCAATACAGAAAAACCGGAAGTGTTACGCCGATCGTGTCCGCCACTGTACGTATGTAAGTATGGTACATTATTAATGTGCCACCTACCACTTCATCTCCTCCCACGGGTGTTGTAAAAGGCGACTAATGGAACAGATGAAGGACGGGCAGCAGCGTCCTTCGTTGAAATACTTGAAGAGCCACACTGCGGTCGCCAACCCGCCTGCCAAGCGTGGCGATTACGGCAAATTCCCTCCACAATGTTAGTCCTTGTGGCAATCTGTGGGGGAGACCGATATACGCGGCTGTCGTTTGCAAAAATGATTATGATTAAATTATGTAAGCAACATAAACTAACATAATCACACGTCATTATTTCTCAAAGGGTTGGGCAGAGGCACCAGCTTATCAGAGTTGGACCCACGTTTACCCGAGTTAAACAAAACACTAAATGAAATAAATGTATAACCTGCGCACTTAAATAAATTATTTGAAAATGGCGGCCGTTGTATGGGCTGTCTCCAGGGCATGTAATATCGGAAGGTTTTCAATTCCGATACTGATATCGGTCATTTTATCTCAATACCGGAATTCCGATATTAATATCGGAATCGTAAAAACTCAATAAAAATTACTCAAGAAACTATATTTAAATCGTAACGTTTGTGGAGTCAGCAATCAAGCTGAGATTATCTGTTTCTAGGTTTTTTATACAACAAATGAGAACAAAAAAAAAACTAAAATTTTTGAATAAGTAAATGATTTTTAATTTTGAATTAAAAAATTATTACCTAATTGATATTTTTTTTTTACTAAGTTAGTGCCATTCAAAGATTCATTGTACCAGTACAAAGTACCAAATACCTAAGTGAACTGCTTTGAAAGAATGTTTCTGATTAAAAAAAAAGTAAGAATTGACGAATTTACAGGGTACTTTTTATATTGTAGCCATGCAGAACGCTTAAAACAATAAAAATAAAATGTCTTGTAACGAGATTCCGATGTTGGCTTTCTCAATATCGGAATTGCAATGCAGCAACAAGCCCAGTTCTCGCTCAACAAGGTACTTACATAATCCGTAAGATGGCGCCAGGCGTTAAATGCTCGGGATGTAGAGCCACTATAGAAGACAGCCAATTCCTGAAATGTTCGCAATGCAGCGAATTCTACGACTTAGATTGCGCAAACGTCTCTATACAACGCTTCTACAATACCCTGACAGAAGAACATAGACAAAAATGGCTTTGCCAAGCCTGTGTTTGTAAGAAACCAAAAGGTGATAACAAAAATACTCCGGTACGACATCAGGACAAGTACCTACCCGAACCAACCAGCCACAACAATGTCACTATGAGAAACAAAGCTCTAAAAACAAATAATATAAGAAATGAGAGCATATGCTCTTTCGATGAAGATGATACTAAAAGTGTCTTGGGAGATACTATCAACCAACAACGTCTACTGGATGAAGATAGGATTGAAGCCATCTTAGACAAAAAGCTAAGCACTTTCAAGAACGAGTTGATGACTGAAATAAGAAAATTATTTATAACTGAAATAAAATCTGCAGCGTCTGAACTATACTCTAAACCAGAAATAAATACAACTAACTCTAATAGCACAAAGAAACAAGAACACGAGACACAAAAAACCCAAGATGACATCAACCTAAACAGCATCAACAAAGATTTGGCCAATTTAGAAAACGAAAAAAAGAAACTGCTTAACGAGATTAAAGAACTACAAAATATGATACAAGATACTAAAACGAACAAAATAAACGCACAACAAATCCAAAATAAAACAATCGTTTTATATGGCTGTGAAGAAAACCCATGGGAAAATGAAGATGAGCTCCATGAAAGAACAGTGCAAACCTTTAAAAATATCATGGATATAGACCTTACAGGATACATAGAAGAAATTAGAAGAATTGGAAAACCAGGAAGAGAGTGGATGAGGAAGCGAAGACCTATTGCAATTGAACTTCTGAGTAAAAGCACGACAAAATATATTCTACAAAACAGAAATTACTTTGAGGGTACTGGAATTACATTGGCCGAATATATAGAAGGAGAATTGCTAGAAAAGCGAAGGAACCTAACAGAAATCCTAATACAATCACGACGAAATGGACAAACAGCCAAAATAATAAACAACAAACTCTATATAAACGGACAAGAGTACAATGAAAATACAAACCTAGAAAATGGAACAACAGAATACGAAACACTCACACAGAACTATCAACACGCTCCAAATACAAGACAAACGCAAACGACCTATAGGAACACCAGCAACAATAATAATTTTCGTCACTAAACCGGAATCTTTTATAGTGTTTCAAAACATCAGAAGCATAAACAACAAAAAAGACCTCCTAGAATCAGTATTAGAACAAGAAACTAGTATACAAGCCATTTGTCTTTCTGAAACATATTTAACCGAAGCTAAAAGAAACCTACTTAATATAAATGGCTACAAACTAGCTTCAAGTTTCTGCAGATCGAAACACGGAGCAGGAGGAGTTTGTATACTTTTAAAGGAAGATATAGATTATAAAGAAAGGAATGATCTCGTAGATTTAACAGTAGAATTTAGTATAGAATTCAGTGCAATAGAAATTAAAAAAAATAATTTAATAATCATAAGCCTATATCGCCCTGATCGTAATTTAAAAAATTTCTATAAACAATTAACAAAATTACTTAATAAAATAACTAAAAACGAAAAAAACAAAAATATTATTATGGGAGGAGATTTTAATATAAACACATTAACCGAAAATAAAAAAACTGTTGATCTTTTAAATTTTATGAAAAGTTATAATCTTAAACAGTTGATTAAATCGCCTACACGAATTACACAAAATACTTCAACTTGTATAGATTTAATATTTTCTAATATAGACAAACCTAATACTGAAATACAAAGCTGTCAAAATCAAAATAAACGAAGATCTTTTATGCATTAATAATAATACAAAACGATGGTTTGCAGAAAAAAGAATTTTCTCAGAAAAAAATATATCTTGTTTTAAAAACAAATTAAAAGAAATCTGTTGGGACGAAATTTTAAGTAATAAAAATTCTATAAATGAAAACTATAAATTATTTGGAAAAATAATAACAGAAATTTTAGATGAAAATATCCCAATACAAAAAATAAAAATAAAAAACAAGAGTCATAAAACATGGCTAACCAAAGGTCTAAAAAAATCATGCTGTCATAAAAGAGCACTAAGAACGCTTCTTAATGAAACTAATAACATAACTTTAAAAAAATACTACCAAAACTACTGTAAAATACTAAAGAAAACAATTAAACCTTCAAAAAGAATAGACTACATCGCTCAAATGGAGAAATCTGATAACAAAAGCAAAACTATGTGGAAAATAATTAATAACAAAACAGGTAAAAACAAAAATAAAACACTATACAACATGAAAATAAAAATTGATAACGTAACAATCACTTCGCCGAAACAAATTGCTGATATATTTAACAATTACTTTGCATCTGTCGGAAAAAATAAAACAAATCAAAATATATCGCGAGGCCGTCCAACAGTAAACCCACCTCAGCAAACAATGTACCTGCACCCAGTTAATGAAGACGAAGTATACAAAATCATAAAGCGGTTAAAAAACAAACATAGTTTTGGAGTTGATGGCATTCCAACGACATTATTAAAACATTGTGTACATGAACTGAAAAAGCCATTAACAAAATTAATCAACCAAAGCTTCTTAGGATCTACTTTTCCCGACCAACTAAAAATAGCACTAATTAGACCAATCCACAAAAAAGACGATAAAACTACACCAAACCACTATAGACCTATAGCCATACTACCTACCTTCTCCAAAGTTTTTGAAAAGGCAATGACAAATAGGCTTAATACTTTTCTCGAAAAATATAATATATTAGATGACAGTCAAAACGGATTTAGGAAAACCAGATCAACAACCAAAGCAGTTTACAAATATATCCAAACAGCTCTTAGAATAATAGACGATAAAAAATATGCAGTAGGTATTCTATTAGATATGACTAAAGCATACGATAAAGTTTCTTATGATATATTATTAACAAAATTATATGGCTGTGGTATCCGTGGTCCAGCACATAACTGGTTTAAATCCTATCTTAACAACAGAACACAAATTGTACAAATAGAACATTACGACTATACTAATAATAATGTCAAATTAATAAAATCAGATTCACAAAAAGTTACATGTTCGATACCTCAAGGAAGTATATTAGGTTGTATTCTTTTCCTAGTGTACATAAACGACCTACCGAAATCAATAACATCATCTCCTCCCACAATATCAGTACTTTTTGCCGACGACGTATCTATGCTCATGGAAATAGATAATAGAACAGATCCAAACCCACAAATAAAAGACATTTTATTCAGCTCACAACGTGGTTAAAAGACCACAACCCAGAAATAAATTTAAAAAAGACTAAATTAATGCAATTTCACCCCCACCAAAAACCGGCACTTGATCTAGAACTACAGGTAGAAAACACAAAAATTGAATTAGTTAATAACTTCTCACTGTTAGGAATAAATATAGATACCCACCTTTCCTGGAAGGCACACATAGAAAAACTTAAATTAAAATTATCTTCATTTTCGTATGCTTTAGGTGAAATAGAAAACTGCACAAATACAAAGACCGCTCTTTCAGCCTACTATGCGTACGCCTACTCATGGCTGCGCTATGGTGTAATGCTGTGGGGTAAAAGTGTTAATTAAATAGACCTGTTCAAACTACAGAAGAAATGCGTAAGAATCATAGCCCACATAGATAGCGAAGAAACTTGTAAACCCCATTTTATTAAACTTAACCTTCTCACATTACCCTGCATATATATTTATGATATAAGCTTATTTGTTTTCAAAAACAAGTCATTATTTAAGCAAGTCAAAGATACTCACAATTTTAATACCCGACACAAAGACCGTCTATACCTCCCAGGATCCAGAATAAAAATGCTAAATGAAAGTCCATTCTATATGGCAATAAAAATATTTAATAAACTTCCAGCAAAAATAAAAAACGAAACAAAAGAAAACTTATTTTCGAAATATTTAAAAACTTACTTAATTACAAAATGTTATTACTCCATAGAAGATTTTTTATCAAGTTGAGCTTTAGTTCCTATGCTACTCAAAAATGCTTTTATATTATATAAAAAAACAAGTTCCTATTTAGTCCTTAGTTCCTATTAAAAAAAAAAAAAAAAAATTGGTTACTTAAATTTTATAGCGTTTATTTATAGATAATAAGTTTAAAAGGTAATTTGTTAAATCACAGTGTTAAATTATGATTAATTACTTTGAAAATCTTTTCTGTGTTATACTAGTTGCGGCGCCCTATGAGGGCAACTAAGTTTTTAAGTTCTGTTTATTTTACCTACCATCTGTCACACACACACTTAGTTTGCAATAAAATTTATGATTTATGATTATGATTTATTGAAAATATCGGAAAATTCTTCCGAGATTCCGATATTACGAGATTCCGAGATTCCGGTATTTATGTCTCTTTTCCTTCATACTAATACACGCGAGACAGCATGCGTTCGGCCGCCATTTTTGAATCGTTTTGTTTATGTGAGCTGCTTACTTTATACAGGCTGTTTCTGACAAGGCGGTAATAAATCAAAGCTCACCATTCCTAACAGTTTTCCCAAAGCAACATGGGTCAAAATCTCAAAACAAAAATCAGCTGTCCCGTACATTGACCCCGCCAGCTGATCGAACCAATGTATGGAACAGCTGTTATTTTTTTTTGAGATTTTGACCCATGTTGCTTCGGGAAAGTTGTTAGTTATGGTGAGCAGAATCCCTCCTTTGATTTATTACCGCTTTGTCAGAAACACCCAGTATTGTACCTCTGTGTGTATCTCGTTACAAATCCATTTTATTATTTAGACGTATATTATTATCTAGGATTATCAGCCGAATTTTCATTTGTTAATTGTTTTCTAATCTCTTTATTTATTATCGTTCATTTACAATTTTATCATCTTTAAAATGCGATAAATAAAATACAAAATCAATTATTTGTTAATTAGGCTTTATTAATTAATTCAGTTTTGGTAGCCAGTCGTGTTTTTCAATTGCCAAACTAGAAGAAATAATGATAATTCAATCTTTTATTGTTTTTGTTATTGTGTTTGGTGTTTTTATTTATTTGTTGGAGTATATTTATAGACAAAGTAAGTTTTTTGATAAATAAATTATATAAAAAATAAATAAATAAATAAATATACCTACCTGCTTATTTTCTTAAGGGGCGAAACGGTGCGAATCTAGCGCCCTTCCATAAAATAATTAATATCTTCTAAACTATGGCTGAAATCAAAAATATGCGTCATTGACTCCTTAAAGATAATCTGGTTTTTATTTTTTTCGGCTATTTTAAGTACTATTTTGTCTTGAATCACTTTAAGGCTCAAACAGACGAGCGACAGTGTGTGGGGCGACTACTCGCGACACACTGTCGCACACTGTCGCTCGTCTGTTTGAGCCCTACCTACCTATTACAAAAAACCGCATCAAAATCCGTTGCATAGTTTTATATAGGAACAGACAGCAGAAGCGACTTTGTATTGAAAATTGTTACAGAAGAATCAAACCTAATAATTTTTGAAATGTCTTGGTTTCGAAAACAAAATCCGACTTTCCATTATTTTACTAACAAAAGAACCATCAGTTTTGCTACTCGCCGCTAGATGTCGTAACTAGTCGGAATTGCTTTGTTGTTGTTGGCAAAGAATTGACAGTAGTTTTGTGGTGAGCGCAGCTGATTTTCTATGTAAGTTAATCCTCCAATGAGAGGTTTTCAATTCGACATCTCAAAAAAAAAAACAAGTTTTATTACGCCGCTATCAGATGGCGCTGGCAAAATCTACAGGTGAAGGCGACTAGAACTCGTCATGCGCCAGTCAAATAGAATTTGTTTTGTTTTGTTTTGTTTTGAACTTTTCAAGTCAATTTGAACTGATTTTAATTACTTAGCTTATGTCTATTACGCCATATAACGCCATCTACGGGCGTATTACGAATTTTTTTTTTGAATGTCAATTTGAAAACCCCTCATGCAGTGGTATTCGATGGTCACCGTTTTCCAATACGACAGGTTGTATAATTATTTTATTTTTATTATTTCGTATCCCTATAAAAACAAGATCCAACGATTCTCGTTCTGCGATTCACCAAGCAGGCCCGTTTAGGTCAGGATGCAATTATCCAATTGACTTGTGACGTGACCTGGTACAGGAGTAGACATAAAAATATCAGTGGGTCATACATACATAACTACCACAAGCGAAGACATAACCCAATAGAGATGTTTTGTAATTCAATGAGGTCCATCTTTTCTTCGGGCTTATGCCCTGTCCATTGCTAGATAACTTGTCTTGCTTGACTGCTCCGTGGCTCAGTTGGCAGTGATGTGGACTGAGTAAGCGTTCGATTCCCGGGCGGAGCGAATATTGATATGATGAATATCGATGTTTGTTTCCGGTCTGGGTGTAATGTGAGTCTCTGTGTGTGTTTCGGGTACCCTAGATACAAGTTCTTCCTAGTTAGGGGCTCTGAGTCTGACGTGTTATTATTATTATGTGTTATATTACGACCCTAACACATGGGATATGAATAAGAAAACAAAATACATGAAAAACGTGTATTTTAATGCAGATACTTACCGCAAAATAAAAAACGCTAATTATAACATGAAATAAAAGAAGTGCAGGCAACGCCCACTTCTTCTTTTTTGTTTCTTGTCGAGCAAATCAGCTTCATTACGTTTTACATACTAAGGTATAAAACAAGGTCAATTCCCGCTTCTGCCCCTATGCATGTATGCTTCAATCTTTAAAATTATGCAACGATTTTTGATGCGGCTTTTTTAAAATAGGTTCAGTGATTCAAGAGGAAGGATGGGTAAGAAGGTACGATGTTCGCTGGGTCTACTAGTGCTTGATAAATTATTTCCAGGCTATTCTGTTTTTACTTTTTTAGCACTGCTAGTGTCAATTTTGGTTGCACCCTTTATGGTATTTTTTTCAACCTAGTAAGAGCCCCTCCCAAGTACCTAGTTAGCTTCTTCTGTGGTGCCTCTCTTTCTCTTGCCCTCGAGCTGCCATTCACAGTTAGTGTTTTGGAGGCTACTCGCTTGAGGTCCAACTCGGAAAAGTCGTTCTCGAGTACAGATTTAGGTACCTGGCTCGAGCCGTCTTATACTATGTCGAGCGTATGCTACACTGTCTTGAAGTCGAAATTCCAATGTGTATAACAATTTGGAGTGGAGAATGATTTAAAGTTACATTTTGGCACTTTGGAGCGCGAGTTCGAGCTACAACTTGGCTGTGAATGTCAGTCTAGTTTTCGGAATTCTCTGGCTCTGTAGTTGCCTTCTCTAGTGTCGAATAACGAAGGCACTAAAGTGTCCTGTTATAACACTTTAAGTATGATTACGTCATAAGCATTAAGTATAGTAGCCAGACACTTTACTACTTTAATAATTAATAACAGAGACACTTGAGGAGTTAAGATAAAAAATACATTAGTCTAAATTCCTAAGACATTAACGCTTAATACCTAGCTGTAGCTTAAACTTTGGTATTACGATTACTTAAGGGGCGAACGGGTGCTATACTAGCGCCTCTTAGAGAAATATTTAATAATAATAACTTTTAAAACATGGGTGAAATCAAAAAATATGCGTCAATGATAGAGCTAGATAATCTTGCTTAACATTTTGAAGGTTGTGTTGTGTGTGAAGCTTTTAGGATAATGATCTTAGAAACAAATAATTATGAAATTTAAGTGGCCAATTTAGGCAACAAACAGTTTATTCCTTAGATTCAGAACTTAAAAGCTACACAACAGAGCTTTACAATTTCTAAGAAAGTTTATCTTCTAAGGATTCAAAGTCGCATATTTTAGAAAATATGAATTATTTATATAAGTAAAGAATATCTTCTAAACCATGGCCAAATTAAAAATATTCGTCAGTGACGCCCTAGATAATCTTGCTTAGAATTTTAAAGGCTGTGTTGTGTAGCTTTCAGGATAATGATCTAAGATTATTTTGTCGGCTTAAGGCGGTAACACTCGGTATAGCGCGAAATTCAAAACTTTTCGCGTTTTTTAAATATCCTGCCGAAAGTATACATTTTTAATAAAGTTTTAATAAATTCGCGTATGTAAAAAACCATCTCCCACATTGTTATACAACATGTTTGGAAGACAGACCTACTGATTTTGTGTCTAAGGACTGAGGATAACTGAAAAATGAATACTTTCGCCAGAATAAATAAAATCCGTGAAAAAATTTGAATTTCGCGCCCTACCGAGAGTTACCACCTAAGTGGCCACTTTTAATTTTTTTTAAAATTAATAACATATATTTCAAATTCGCTCCCGCACATTTAATAAAAAAGAAAAAAAAAACATTGTAATTTGCATATTATACTTATTAATAATTTATTTTATCGATACCAAAGATAAACTGATAAGACTTATCACTGGCTGTTTATAACAAACTACTTTCAAAGAGTAATTCGTTACACACGGACTCTATTGTTTTTAAAAATACATTATGATTTAAAATAACATGCAATCAGAAGTTTTAATGTTAATATTGATCACTACAGTGCCCGCCATTATGATTTTTCTGTTATTCCTAATTGTTATTTTCTGTGTTAGTTTGTACTACAGGCTTTCATGTAAGTTCTTTTATTACAATTAATTACCATTGTGCAGTCTAGTCAGTCAGTGGCGGTCTAGGAGGCCGTAACAGATTTGTCTATGGTTTCGTCAGCCCTAGACTGTATTTCCAAAAAACAAGAGCTATTTTGTAATACAGAAAATAAGTTTTACGGCGACATTGCCACAACCTGTACTTGAGCTGCGCCAATCACATCTTAAAAAAAAAAAACTTCTTAACCATGGCCGAAAAAAAATATATGCGTCAATGATGCACAAAGATTTACGGGTTTCGAACTAAAAGTGGCCACCTTAGGCAACAAACAGAATATTGCTCAGATTTTGAAACTGAAAGCTACACAACAGTGCCTTAAAAAATTATATGAAATTATCTATATAGTAAATTATTGACGCATATTTTTTTATTTCGGCCATGGTTTGGTTTGGGAGACCATCATTATTATTTTTATCGAAAGCGGCGCTGGTATCGCGTATTTACTCGATAGGCGCCCTCATCCGTAATACAAATCCGCAATTAAGACTGGTCTTACTTTTTTTGTGTTAAGGCCGTGAAAGTCTAGTTATATTCCGATTTAAGTCCCCGCCTTTCATATGTATATCCGAACTCTAAAATTATATTATTATAGGAGCGTAACGTTGAGGTATTATGTGTAAGTGAGTTACAACGCAGTGCATAATCCGACTTGTTAGAAAGAGGTCGGTTAATATGATTGTGTTAAATATACAAAAAATACAAACAATGGAAGTTTCGATTTCTTGTCGGTTCTTTCCCGTTACTAATCTAATGAGCGAGTTTTGATAAGATTATATTATTGTTATATTATATGAAACAGTGAGAGAAATGTCGTTTTTATAGAGACTTTTAGTGTGTTTGTAAACATGGAGCGAACTTTAATGTTAATAGTTGTGGTTTTCATGGTATTTTATTTGTTTTATTGGTGGTGTTGTCTTGACCGATGTGCTGAAAAAAGTAAGATTATGATTTATGTTTTACTAATATAGAAATAAAGTCTTTTTTATATTATCAAATATTGGTTGGACTTGGTATTGCAATTAGAGTTAGCTACCGGGTCCCTCATGTTCTAAGTAATATCAGAATATTAATGACTTGTCGACACGGCGAACTTCGTACCGCCTAACCTGTTCCTATTTTGTGCATGTTTTATGCTAATACAAAAACTGCTTGCGTAGTTTTAAAGATTTAAGCATACATAGAGACAGACGCGAAAAGAGACTTTATATAACATATTGAAGATGCCGTCCACGCATCCTCTCACTCTACTTTTTATGTTATTTTATTTTTTATTATTATATTTGGGATTATTTTCATAAATTTGTCGAAAATTTGGTACATCAGTACCAATTTAAGTCAGAGAATTTGTACCAATTTGAGGCAGCGGGGTAATCATCTGAATAGAAAGATAGAAAACGCTTATTTCCAAAAAATACAAATATAATGAATTTTTTAATTAAAAAGAATAAGGGCAATGGGCGCGGCCCTATCGCTGAAAGCGATTTCTAACAAGTAACCCATGTACACCATGTTTAAAATAACGTAGTTATAAACTTTACTTACTTTTTTCCCAAAGTAAAATAGGTCCAAATCATACAAAACAAACAGTTATTTTTTATTAAATTCGACTTTTTATTTTTAACCTATCTTTTAATGAGAAAAGACTTAGCTCTACCTACTTTCATTGAGCTGAATATCCATAAATTTATTTCCGCCTTGTCAGAAATAGCTTGTAGCTAAATATCTCTAACCCAATTTTTATCGAATTTGATAGTCGATTAAGTCGACTAAAGTGATAATTTTTGGTGTCCAATAAAATAATAATATTATCCGATAACAAAAAGTATTTTCGCTGTAAGTATTTTGTTTTTTTTTTTGAAAAATTAATTTTGTAATTTAATAAAAGTTATTATATTTATATTAACTTTTAATCTCGGATTATATTAAAATTTGTTACCACAATCGACTAAACTGCTTAGCCAAACGATCAGCTCAAAAGCGCCCTCTATATTATACATCTAATAATAATAAAGAAATAGGTATTATATTTCCTTAAGTAACGTCATTGTTTCCATTTACAGTTCATAGATGGCGCTAATTGTATTTATTCACCGGAATAATAAAATATTGTGATAACAGAATTTTTGTTTTGAAAATTATTTTAATTTGATCGTGTTTTCGTTGAAATTCCTCGCTACGTTTTATCAATAAACAAATGATTATTTTTTATAAACGGTGAATGATTAGCAAGCTTATCCGATAAAAATATTCTTAAACTCATAAAAAAACATTAATTTATTATCCTTTAGTCCTTAACATTGACTAATAGTTGTGCCGTTTTTTGTGCAAATATAAATTTATCTGTGCTTCAAATAAAAAAATGACAAATTATTACGGAACGAATGTGACTTTTGGGTTATTTCTTGTCTTTAATATATTATTTTTCTACTTATTATATATGGTGATACGTCAATTTTGCTGTGAGTATTATTGATTGTATATACTTATTAAAATTATAAATTGATTGTTGATCCATTGCTAAGTATTTTAGGTAAGTATTTAAAAGGCAGGTTCCAATAACATGTGTGTCTAGGGTCCCCAAAATATCTATAATTCAGATTTTTATTTAAATCTATATATATAAAACTCTTCCGTTACTGACTGACTGACTGACTGACTGACTGACTGACAGACAACGCAGAGCCGAAACTACTGGGCGTAGCGGGCTGAAATTTTGCATGTAGGTTCCTTAGGGAGTGTAGGTGAGCACTAAGAAAGGATTTCCTGAAATTCCCATGGGAACGGGAATAAAATGGATTTTTGTGTTTATGAGAAATCTGCGCGAGTGAAACCGCGGGGCAGCCTCTAGTCTATATATATAAAACTCTTCCGTTACTGACTGACTGACAGATAACGCAGAGCCGAAACTACTGGGCGTAGAAAGCTGAAAATTGGCACGTGGGTTCTTTAGGGAGTGTAGGTGAGCACTAGGAAGGGATTTCCCGAAATTCCCACGGGAACGGGAAAAAACGGGATTTTTGTGTTTATGAGAAATCTTCGCGGGAAAAACCGCGGGGCAGCCTCTAGTCGCAATATGAAATGAAAGGGGCGTTTAGAATGAAAAAATGTGTAAATAAATAAAAATTGACAAATAACCGATTGGATAGTTGCATTAATTGCCAAATAGATGACGCCCGTCATTTTAAGCACGACAGTGACATCTATTGTCGAGTAGCGGCTAATGATTTTTGTAAAATAAAAAAAGATTTGTATTTTTTTCTCAATGGCTGTCGTAGGTATAGTGTGACACAAAAATCAAGAAAATAAATAGTGGCAACACAGTATGAAAATTTGACGGATATTCAAACATTTTTAGGAGACGACTGAGAAATTTCAATGGACGGGCAGTAGAGTCCTAAGTTTTAAAATTAAAACTGCTAAACCGAGATTGCGGTTGGCGATTACAGCAAAATTTGCCTGCTGTTTGTATTTGTGGGGATCTGTGGGTAAGGTCTATGTGTAGCAAGCGACGTATTTTCGGCTAAGTTTTTTTTTTTTTCTAGTTGTTACTAGAAGATAAAGGAAGCTAACTTTTTTGTCAGATTTCTTTCTAATTCATTTTGATCCAATATCCTTCGAGTGCCTCTTAGCATGTCATCTCTCAATTTATCGGAGATAAAATCGAGATAAAACCTTTACCTTGATATTCAAAAGATAAGTCATTTCTTTACAAATACTCTTTCAAGTAAACGTTTCCGAAATGTGAACTGAACTTCCAAATAAAAAAAAAAACAAAAACGAAACGTCTTGTTTCTAGCAAAACAAAACAGTTTAGTTTAAAAAAAAAGTTAAGTTTCGAAATTCAAATTATTTCCTTTCGAGAAATAATACTCCTTGAGTTCCGAGCTGTGTTAAAAAAAATGGCGCCATATTTGAGTGACGTCAGTGTAGCCGAAAGTGTTTCCGAAAAAGCAGAAATGGCACCAGTTTCTTATGCTTTCATAAGTGTTGTGTTGCTTATATTATTTCTGGCACTTATTGTGATTTGCATCAAGCTCATTATATTAGGTAATAAGCTATATATAAAAAAACTGCAAAAAAAAACTCCATGCGAAATTTTGCAAAGGAAGAATTTTAAGGGGCAACATCATGGTTTGGCGCAAAACTAACAACTTTTTGCGTTTTTTTATTTTGGCGAAAGTGTTCGTTTTAAAAAAGGGACTTTGCGTTAATGTAAAACACCATTTCCCATATTGCAATACAACTTTTTTGGGAGACAAAAATGACAAATTGAAGACACAGCTAAGTAGGTACTGTACTGATTTGTATAGGTATATTTGAGAATCTTGTTTTTTTTGGACGATTCACAAATATCCACAAAATAAACAACATTTTTGGAAAACAGAGAGTTACTGATTTTGTTTACTTATATTTGTGAATCTTGAATTTTGGACTATTATGGTTCCTCTTTATTTTTTATATTTTTTTTTGTAGATCAATAACATAAAATTATCAGGGATTATTTAAAAGACGTGCCTGATAGGTATTTTAAATCTTTTCTTACGTTACAATCACAATAAACTTAAATAAAAAAAGTACTTACTTACCTATAAGTTTTGAATACATACCTATGTTTTAAACTGATAACAATGCACCATCAACAATAATGCAAAATATCAATCAGATCTTTATGTAGCTGATAAAAATTAATAATATCTTCATTAATTGTACAGGATGCTTGAGTATATTGTACCCACTCCACTTCCCCTCCGATCTCTATCAATTTTTTTTTAAAACTTAATAAATAATAAAAGGGGCTTTTTAAGGGGCCACACGGTGCGAAACTAGCGCCACTTCAAAAATATGTGTCTTTGACTCCATAGATAATCTTGCTAAGAATTTTTAAGGCGCTGTTGTGTAGCTTTCAGTTTCAAAATCTAAGGAATACACAGTTTGTTGTCTAAAGTGGCCACTTAAGTTTCATAAGCGTTCTATTCTTTCGTATTTCTTAGATCATAATCCTAAAAGCTACACAACAGAGGGCTAGTATTGCATCCGTTCGCCCCCTTTTATATATACTATACCATAAAGTAATGCAAAAAGTATCTTATACACGGCATGAGGCGAGGTGGGTCAGAGTATCGTCTCCCATGCAGCCAAATCTAATTGGAATCGATTGGCTAATGGACATAAAATGTATGGATGTCTATTATACCATCACCACATTGATGATGATTAATCCTTTAACTCCTCGGGGAGCAAAGGGCCTCAACTGTCTTCTCTGTTCTGCGCTCTTTCTTTGGCTTCGGTCCAGGTCATCCCTTCCGCCCTGAGTTCTCTCATGATAGAACGCATCGCCACATTAATGTTCGATTAATACCCCTATTTACAATCAGATGTCAAAATACTTTCTAAATAATACATTTCTCCTCAGTTCCTTCCTTACAAAATAGTGATTCATCAATTTCATAAAGATATAATCTTGCGCAATTTCAAAACTTCTGATATCTGGTCCGTTTTACTATCTCAAAGCGAAATGATATCGAAAAATGAGATCTCGATAACAGGAAATTGGTAAGCATTTGTCTGCCAATAGTGTTTCGATATGTCAGTGTTCGTAAATTGTTTTTGAATAAACAAAAAACTGTGTAGAAATGGTTTTTAAAAAGTTTTTTTGGCTTAGCGAGTGTGTGTTCAGCTTTTGTGTTCGATAGAAAAAATCGATTTTAAACTCGGATGCTATAATATTTTTTTAAAATAAATAAAGTGAATTTTATTGTCATTCAGTAATACAAAAGCATCTTTTTATTTGGTAACAAATAATCTGCATTGCACAAATACAAAATGGCGCCCATGTTTGGATCCCCAAACTTCGGTTTCGTTCACGAATCATCCGAAGAGGTGTCAAGCGAAAATGAGTACATTGATCAGGGCGGTATGCGCGAAATTTCTTTGACAGAAATGGCGTTATACTATACCATTTTCTTACTTGGTCTTTTGCTTGCGTGGTTGATTGTTTTCGCCTGTCTCAAGTTTTTTGGTATAGGTATGTGATTTTATAAGATAAATATTTTTATCTTTGCCCACCTCTATACATATAAAGCCACTTTGACATGTTTAGAGTCCTCACTGTCAAAGTTGTCTTCTTTATCAAAGTAGCATTTTCTTTAGACTCAGTTTAGTAGGTACACATTGAATGATGTGCAGCCATGAATACTAGGAAGATAACAATTTGAACTGGTTGCAGTAGCTAAGAATAAATTTCCATTATTAAAAGTTATCCAAATCAATTTCGTTAAAATTGTACTTTGGCGTCCACGCATAAAGACTTTGACCAAACATAACTTTGTCTTTGTAAACATTTGACTTACAGGCAAACTCAAGCATCAAAGGGCCCCGAAGTAGGGCCCATCGGCCCATTACAACCGAATCCAAAATTTTACACGGAGAACGGACGCCAAATTATTAAGGAGATTTATTTCGATAAATACTATTCACACAACTTATATTTATGGACGTTTACAAATAAAAAAACATTTTGTTAATGGGTTCAATTTTGGCAACTGTTCATAAGAAATAATGTCATGATTTACAATTTTCCCTTTCGAATTGTTTCAGGGCAAAAAACGCGAGAGCCGCAGCAGAGGCGGATGTATGTGGGGTCCCGGGTCCGACCTTCACTGGGGCAGTCAGCACCCACCATATACGTCAGCCCTGCCAATTTGCCGCCACCGCCCAAATATGGTATTGAAATCAATATAATATTGTTTGTTTTTATGCTTGTTTGTTTGTATCGAATTTGCTCCGGAACTACTGAACCGATACGAAAAATTATTTCACTGTTGGGAATCTACACTACACTATCCCCGAGTGACATGAGGCTATATAAGATTTCCAAAAAAATTAGGGATCCTTACTTAAATTTAAATAATGTAACCCAAGATTTTAGTTGTTTTCTTGGCAGTTGTTGGTTTGTTGAGGTTGTTTGTTTTTTAATTGCCTATTTTGGGCAGTCAAAAGAATAAATCTATAGAGCCAAGTCTTTAGTAGTATCTTATATTCTATGGCGTGACGAAGTCAGTCGAGACAGCTCGTATAAAATAAAGTTACTTTCCGCGTCCCTTTATATGCTTGACTGTCTGCTGTCCCTATAATATGCTTAAAATCTTTAAAATTATATAACGGTTTTTTTTTTGGTAGATAGAGTGATTCAAGAAGAAGGTTTATAAGTAAGCATAATACATGCACAGCATAGTAATAGGTATGAAGTTTGCCGGGTCCACTAGTATATAATGAACTAGATACTGCCCCGCGGTATTTCCCGCGCAGACTTCTCATAAACACAAAAATCCCGTTTTTTCCGTTACCGTGGGAATTTCGGGAAATCCTTTCTTAGTGCTCACCTACACTCTTTAAGGAACCTACATGCCAAATTTCAGCTTTGTACGCCCAGTAGTTTCGGCTCTGCGTTGTCTGTCAGTCAGTCAGTCAGTCAGTCAGTCAGTCAGTCAGTAACGGAAGAGTTTTATATATATTGATTGATTTAAAACTTATAAATAATCATGATGAAAAAACACCCATCTATTAGAATTCCATCATTCCGTCTTTACCTAAACTAATGGAATGTCTAAAGGACGCTAACGAAGTCATTCGTTGAAAATTTTAACAGACAATTTCCAAGCTTGGCGATTATGGCACAGACCCCCCACAATGTTTTTTCATGTGTATGATCTATGGGCAGAGCGAATGTCCTTTAAAAAACATCTTTTTGGCTTAGCCGAAGAAGATATTTTGCGTATTCTTGAAAATTATGTTTTTAACCAAAATCCTTCTCGAAATTTTCAGAATCGATGGCCCCACCAAGTTACGAAGAGGTAGTCGGCATCCACTACCCGAACTACCAACCATCGATCAGTCAACCGATCGGGCAACCAATAGCAGTTCAACCGATCACTCAGCCGATCTTAACAGCAGTTGCACAAAGTTCACAATCGAATGAAACTACCAATTCTTCTTCGGCACCTATAACGACGGTTACTATCAGTTCTGAGACTAGAAGAACTTCAGTTACCGTTGCCGGGCAGTAGGTTTAATATTGGAACACTTAGATATGTGAGGAGTCAACAATAGATTTTTTGAAAGAGAAAAGATTTGCAATTTTTCTGCAAATTGAAATTGTATTGCAAATTTTATGGATTTCAGAACTTATTTTCATTAAAAAAAATCTAAGCTACAACAGTAAAAAAATGGCACACGATTGATCCTCAACCCTGTGCCATACACGTTAGAGATCAGTTTATATTATTATCTTATCGGTATCTTTGCCGCGCTTCGCCAGATATGATAAATGCTAATGCGCAAGATAAGAAAAAGAAATCATTCGAAGAGGACGTAAAAAGTTAATGAAAATAGCAAAAAATTACGACGACTTTTTAAATAGACACAAACTTTGACAAATAGGACTTAAGGCTACTTTGACGCTGAGGACTTTCTTGTCGTGTCAAAGTGGCTTAAATTAAGAGCCAGTTTACCGCGATGCTAGCGCCATTTCGGAACACTAGTTATATCTTCTAAACTAAGCCAAACATCAAAAATGTGGCACAGTATGACACTAGATAATATTGCTTAGTATTTTTTGAGCACAGTAAAGTAGTCCTAACTTAAAAGAACGAAATTATACACAGATTGTTGCTTAAAGTGGCCACTTTTAGCAACACTTTGTAGCTTTCTTTGGTCTTTAACCTAAAATCTATACAACAGTGCCCTAAAATACTAGGCTACATTATCTAGTGTCATACTACTGTGCCACATTTTTGATATTGCCTTAGTTTAGAAGATATTAATTTTCGCGAATGGCGCTAGCATCGCTGTAAACTGGCTCTTAAGGCTACTTTGACGCTGAGGACTTTCTTGTCGTGTCAAAGTGGCTTCAATTTAAGTGTCAAGTTTTCAAGTGCACATCGTCAAAGGCACTTACACAATTTACAATTTTTTTTTTCTTTAACTATTTTAGTAGACCATGAAGCATTTTAAATAGGTTCCAAGAAATTTGTTTTTTAATAACTTATTTCAATGATACGGCAGCCATGTTGAATTAGTTGTAAAAATGTCTAAAGATGGCACTAGCTGTCTTAATCGTTTTATTTTACGTATGAGTACTATAACGGCGATACGACAAGCTTCAATCGCCAAAATAATCAATTCAATAAAGCTTAAGGCCTCATTTAGAGAGACGCGGCGCGTTGCGCGGGGCGTCGTGCGAACGCCGACGCAACGTCTTGTACGATATTAAACATATTAAGCCTATGTTTTGATCTTGAAGCGTTGAACGGCGCGGGCAACGCCACCGTTGTGGCGCTTGCGTCGGAGCGTCCGCCAACCGGTTCTCCGTAAACGGTCTCATGCATTGATATACGTTTGATTTAATCGCAGCATACCCCGCACGACGCATCGCGCAGCGCCCCGCGTGCCCCTAAACAGTGCCTTAAAAATTCTAAGCAAATTTGGTTTACCTACTTGGTAAATAATCTAAAAATTGTTAAAAAAATCTATTATTTTAAGGTATATATTTACTATTTTAATTTACGTTAGATATATTAAGTGTCATGCCAATTTCGAGAGACTAAACATAAGATAAATTAATAATAAAAATGTATAAATAAATTATAATTAATAATTAATAGTTTTATTTTATTTGAGTCTGGAACCTTAAAAACAGTTGTGTTATTTAATGCTACTCATCGCTAGATGGCAGTAATTGTCAGTAGCTGACAAAATTAATTATTCAAAACATTAGAACGTGTTATAAAGTTTAAGAGCCAGTTTACCGCGATGCTAGCGTCATTCTTGAAAAAAAATTATATCTTCTAAACTAAGGCAAATATCAAAAATGTGGCACAGTATGACACTAGATAATCTTGCTTAGTATTTTTTGAGCACAGTTAAGTAGTCCTATCTTAAAATAACAAAATTATACACCGATTGTTGCTAAAAGTGGCCACTTTTATCAACACTTTGTAGCTTTCTTTGGTCTTTAACCTTAAAGCTATACAACAGTGCCCTAAAAATACTAGGCTACATTATCTAGTGTCATAATGTGGCACAGTATGACACAATGACACTAGATAATGTAGCCTGCCCGATTTATGAAATTTGCCTTAGTTTAAAAGATATTAATTTTTTTCGGGAATGGCGCTAGCATCGCTGTAAACTGGCTCTTAATGAAAGGTGAGGTTCTATCAAGGTTTTCAATATAAGCCACGCAGATAAAGAAACGATTTGAAAATGGCGGCCGAACGCATGCTATCTCGCGTACCTTAGTTTGTATGATACAACGTATGATCTCTTCTTAATTTGTATGATACAACGGCCGCTATTTTCAAATCGTTTCTTTAAGTGCGCAGGTTATACCTAGGTATAACAATGAAATAAGAAAAATCGTAGGTTTTTTACTATATTGACTCCGTGCTGGCTCAGTCACAGATTAATTATTAAATAGATAATAGTTTATCTATATAACTAGCTCAGTTGTTAGTGAGATTAACTTTGACTTCGAAGAACCCTGTTTTATTTTCCGCGAGGGTGAACTGTTATATTTGTTACCTTGGTCTAGTCTAGGTAATAAGTAGTAAAATTATTATGAGTAGGTAGGTGAATGTTTACTATAATTAGGGGTTTTCAAAGTCAAAAAAAAAAAAAGGTTTCGTAAAACGCCAGTAGATGGCTTCGTCAAATAACTCAAATTTAAAAATTTAAAAACCCCCGACCCAGTCAGACCCCTCATGGTTACCTTAACATATACAATATCATTAGTAACAACACTGTACCAAATTTTTAATTGATAGGACAAATGGAAGGTGGTTAGATCCTCTCATCCATTATTCAATAGCTGATCATCTTCAAACGGCAGATCAGGTCATGGTTACCTTACCAAATACTTTCTATAACATAGATGTAACATGGTACCAAATTTCAAATCGATCGGACATAAGAAAGCTAGTTAGATCCTCTCATCCATTATTCAAGAGCTGATCATCTTCAAACCGCTGATCAGATCTTCATCAGACATGGCTAAGAACACTCGGCCTGAAATTACCTATGATACAAAAAAAACTAAACGAAAATCGGTTCAGCCGTTTGGGCTCTACGATGCCACAGACAGATACACAGACAGACAGGATACACACGTTAAAATTATAACACCCCTCTCTGAATTTTTCGTTCGGGGGTTAAAAAATAGAAATAGCTAATGTGATTCAAATCACTTCAAATTAAATTGAAAAGTTTAAAACAAAACAAAACTATTCTACTGACGCGTGAGGAGTTTCAATTTTATTTTGAGCTTTCAATGATTTATTTTAACTTGACCTAAGTATAAGCTTTTGCATAGCGCCAACTGATAGCGGGGCGTGATAAAACTTGTTTTTTTCTTTCTAAGATGTTAAAATTAAAAACCTCTCATTATAATTAATATCTTAATTATTGTGCAATATTAGTAAAGCAAAGTCTATTTCACTTTTATTTATTCATCATGAAGAGAGATTAAAATAAATAATAAGGCAAATATAAAGTAAAGAGTTAAATAAATAACACCACAGGGCACGTGTCATAATTATTTATTTTATTTTTTAGATAGTGATCGTTTGTCTTGTAAGTAAGTAGTTTCCCCAAAGTGACGTTTTATTAATAAAAAAAAAAACTTCATTTTGGCGAAACTAATGAAATTCGTTGATGATGGCCTGATGGGATTGAGGGTGGCCTTTTCCAGCAGTAGGCGTCTTTCGGCTAAAATGATGATTTTAAAGATCACGCGTGTACTTAAGGCGGTAACTCACGGTATGGCGCGAAATTCAATTATTTTCACGTTTTTTAATTATTTTGGCGAAAGTATTCATTTAAAAAAAAGATTAAATGAATTCGCGTACGTAAAAACCTATTTGCCACATTGTGATATATCGTTTTTGAAATACAGAGTTACCGATTTTGTGTATATATTCAAGGAACTTGTTTTTTGGCCTTTTACCCCTTAGACACAAAATCTGTAGGTCTGTCTTACAAAAACGTTGTATTGCAATGTGGGAGAAGGTTTTTTACATACGCGAATTCATTTAAACTTTATTAAAAATGTATACTTTCGCCAGTATAAATAAAAAACACGAAAAAAATTTAATTTCGCGCCATAGCGAGAGTTACCACCTTAAGCAGCAAACTTGACCATCTCCCACCTTGTGGGGGATTTCCCTACTTCCGGTTCAAGGGCCACGCGACAATTTTTCGGCGCCATCGATCATTCTTTGAAATAATTGTGCCCTTCCCATTACCAATAAAATTTTGCACTTTGATGTCATGACTTTGGTTCTTTTCGCTGTGTTAGTATTGGTATTATTATGAGACAAACTCATAAACTCTATATAGTCTTTTTTTTATAACGGGGGGAAATGGCTATCGCATTTCCCGACGCTCGGGGGAGCATCGGGGGTATGTGGAGCTCGCACCCACTATAACCCCCCGGCTGCCGTCTTCGCGCTTTTGGGAAGAACCCTGGGAACCACGCATTATAGCGTCCGAATTTCTTCCCACGCTCAGCTGCTATCAGCTTCGTGCTCGGGGAGGGCATATTGTTCCCTCCCCGGCTCGCCTTTGGAGATGCGGCGGCACGGCTCGGGGCCGTTTGATTCGTGTGACGGGCCCACCCACGAACCCAAAGACCCCTTTTAGTCGCCTCTTACGACAGGCAGGGAATACCGTAGACCTATTCTTACGCCCGGACCTACAGGGCTTAAACTCTATATGGCCTAAGAATGCACGCTATCCGTTTTTAGCGTTTTGCGTAACAATGTTCGCCACGCCGGGAATCGAACCTGGGCTCCCGCGTCTCAGTCCACATCACTGCCAACTGAGCTACGGAGCAAACGATGGTCGCCGTTGTCTAAAACTACAGAAGATCTTCAGACTGTTGTTCAACAGAGATGAATAGTTTGATGAGCTATGCCTAGAATCACGACAATGAGGTATTTTACACGGTAAAGTTGAGTTCGGTCACGCTTAGCGGATACTTGCTTTACTATACCTTGAGTTGAACACAGTAGGAAAACACAAAAACAAGTCACGATTTCACATAAGTAAGACCAAAGTCCAGAAGCCCTGTTTCGACCGCTTTTGCAATCTTGCTGGCATCCGCTTTGTGTTTTTTTTTATTGAGTTTCACACTCTAGAGGACGAAAAGAAATGTTGCAAATGTGGCCGCAAAAGGCCCTTAGTACGCGTCCATACAAAAAGTGAAAAGGTTTTTCATTCTACTAATATTTTTTTCCAATTGCCATGAAATTTTAGTAAGTTACTATAAACTTGGTTTGTAATTTTTTCTTTAAATTTCGTAATAGATTCAGACTTATATACAGAGTTTTTTTATAAAAAAAAAGGTCGGATAAAGTTGTTTGTGTTGCGAAACTAATGCATTAAAAAAAAAAAAAGTATAACGTATAACCCAAAATATTTAATTCTGAAGCGAAGCGATAAACATCAAAATCTTTATGATTTGCTAAAATGTATGAGTGAAAAACGTTTTCCTCCTAAACGGAAATTTTATTTAAAAAATTAGCTCTCTCTCTATTGCACGTTTGCGGTTCGGAGGCGACAGCATGACTTTTTGTGGATATTCTATTGATTTTGTACATCCCTCTAAAGGTAAAGTCATGCACTCGTTCAGCGTAACACTTTAGTTTATGGTTTTGCACTTAAAAGAGAACAATGGCTTTTTTGCAATACAGAAAAACCGGAAGTGTTACGGTAAACGAATCCGTGACTGTACAAGGTAGTAGTAGTAGTAACTTAAGAATAAAATAGATTAAAATAAACATTTATTCATCAAAACCGACATAATTACACAGATAAAGTGAAAACAAAATAAAATAAAGTACAGTTAACATAGGCAGCAATATGCATGCCTACGGTCACTCGTCACACGGGCCCTGCACGCCGTCATCGACGCTCGTCTTCCAGTCGATGTATGGTGAAACGGTTACACCAATTCAGCTTACGACCTCAGCTGCAAGGAACTGAAGCCAACTGTTCTTCCATTGGCCACCGCTAGAATAGAATCTTACTTACTTTTAAGATTATATTATTCTCTACAAGTCGACCCGGCGAATTTCGTACCGCCTAACCTATTACAATGTTGTTTTCCCGGTAATTATTGAATTTTTCTCGCCGTCATAAATCCATCCTTTGATATTAACGAACATTTAAAAAAAAAATTGGTAAAATTGGCCCAGGCGTTGTTGAGTTATGCGCTTACTAACACATTTTGCGATTCATTTTTATATTATAGATGACATTGTTTACCAAAATAATAAAGCGCACTGAAACAAACTATATTTATTTATACTGCGAAGGCCAGAGCATAAAGATTCTACTGACAGAAGAATAAAAAGTAAGACAAAAAAACAACATTATTCTAAGGTAATTTACTCGTAAATCCAATCATATACCTGGCGAAGCGCGGCGAAGTTTTCAAGATTATATCAATTAAAACTGGTCTCAAAATTCATTATCATCATCATTTCAACCGAAAGACGTCCACTGCTGGTCATAGGTAGGTCTTCTCCCATAAATAGCCACATAACTTTAAATCGTTCTGCGCTCCAAAATGATTTATACAAAGTCGAGTTCCGACTTTAAGACAGTCAAGCATGCGGTCGACGGAGTATGAGACGGCTCGAGCTAGGATAATAATCAGTACTCGAGAACTACTTGTCCGAGTATCATACTCGACCGAGTATCCTCAAATCTGACTGTGTGAATGTCAAGTTTAGTCATAGAGATTTGTAAATCAGATGCAACCATCAAAATCTTGTTTTTCTTAGTAGAATGGTGACGTAAGTATTTGGAATTTCCTTTTGAAATACCTAACAAAAATCTGGTTACAATTCGTTATCATAATCATAATCTGTTCCAAATTTAATAAGCAACCGTCCTTGTCTTTTCTACTGGAAATAAAAGAGATACCGGGGGCTCTATTCAACTAAATTATACTTATAATGCTTTGTTATTATTTCCGTAGGGTTTCGGCACAAAACACCACGCCCTCACTCTTCCTGGGGGTGTCCTAAAAGCGACTAACGGAATTTCCGAAGGCTGGGCAGCAGCGTCCTTCGTTGAAAAAGTCACAGCCCTCTGCCACAGCCCACACGGCAACCCAGTTGGGTACGCCAAGCGTGGCGATTACGGCAAATTCCTCCAAATTGTTTTTTTGTGGTAATTGTGGGGCAGACCTATGTCCAGCAGTGGACGTTTACGTCTTTCGGTTGAGATGATGTGGAACATTATTTTTAACACGCTTATATTAGTTTCACCTGAAGCTATGTTTGTATATAAGTAAAATAACTGACTCGTTTGGGCTCGATTTAGCTCCTCTTCAAAATTTAATTTCAAACTTTTTGATAAATATTTAATTTTAACTTTCTACATAAATAAAGAATCAATGACAATATTATAAAAAAGAACGAAGAATAGAAAAAGAAGAAAAAGCGTGTTTTTTAGTTTAACTATACAATATTTATTATTATTAATTTAAATAACAGAATTGAGCTTCACTCACGAGATACGATACGCTTGAATGAATGGAGGGAAATCGTACAACCATTCTTTTCCAGCCAGTATGTTTTTGCCGCTTTTACCGTACAAACGTTCCGTTATAAAAAAAAAGTTTTTTGTTTTGATTTGGCAGGTAGTTTTTAAATAAGCAAAAAGTTTATAAATGTGAAGTATTTGATAGTGGAACAAAAAGTTTGGTTATAAAATTAATTATTGTACTGTGAATTAAGTGTTGTGCTGTTTTCGATTGGATTATATTTTATTGTACGAGTTTCTACTTTTATTAAGTAAGTTTTTAGTGTTGTTCTTCTTTAAAAAAATATCTAGAACAAGGGAGGCCTGTGTGGTGGCGGCACAAAATAAAACCACTCCTTATCTTCCTGTCGGTGACATAAAAAAAAAAGCGACTGAGGGAATTTCCGGCCGGGCAGGTGGGGGCCTTCGTGGAAGAATTGAGACAGCCATACTGCGATCAAATAAAATTCAAATTCCCTCCACAATGTTTGTCCTTTTGGGGAAACCTATGTCCAGCAAAGGACGTTTACTTACTATCGGTTAAAATAAATGGTCGCAATAGTTTTCTCTTTTGTTTAATAGACAATGAGGTTGTCCGTGATTTCGAAGGTCCTAGATCGATTCCTGGCTTGGATTAACAAGTATAATGGATGTCAATGTTTGTTTCCCGAACTAGGTGCTTTTAAATGCTCTTTTGTTTCGGGCACCCTAGTTACAGGATTTACCTAGTCAGGGGATTACTCTGCGTGTAATGCGTTATTTTTATGCGTTATTATTTAGTAAATTGAATTTTCGCATTTTGTATTAGTAAAAAATTTCAAATCTAACATACACTTAACATTCACAGTCGGTGTTTTGAGATTACTCCCTCAAGTTCGGCTTGAACTCAAACAAGTCGATCTCGAGTAAAGATAACCTATCCTTGGCCGTCTCATAATCTTTCGAGTGTATGCTCACTCAGTTGAAGTATCAACTGTGTATTCATCAATTTTCGGAGCGGATAACGTATCTTTAGGTTAAATTTTGAAAGTTCGGAGTTCAAGTTTAAACTCATAACTCCGAATTAAATGTCAGCCTTACCTTACTCAAAATCACTGCGTAGGTAGCGAGCGATGTCAACTGCAATGTGACTTTACGGAAGTCCGAGTTTGATTCCAAACCGAGGCGAACATCTATAATGAAATTAGTGAATACATAGTTGTTCCTTGTGTGGGTGTTTACATATCTTTGCATTCTTCTTCTTCTCTCTTAACTCTCTTAAGAGGACAGAATAGCAACGCAAAAATATTAAGAAAATCTCATGCTGTCGCACCCTAACCCTAACCATGCGACAGAGAGAGAGCAATTTTTTTGATGAAATTTGCGTTTCAGGGGAAAACCTTTTTCTGTACCTAAATCTTAGCAAATCACAATTTTGATTTTGATGTCCATCGCTTCAGCATTAAATAATCTATTTAGGTTTATACGTTTTCCTTTTTTTTTTAATATTGCATTGGTTTCTCAAAATAAACTACTTTATCCGACCATTCTGAATGTCAGGGGCCTATAAGTCTGAATCTATAGCGAATTTTGAAAAAATTAAAACGTGCAAACCTAGTTTTTTTTAGTGTTAGTAAGATACTTAAACTTCATGGCGATTGGAAGATAATTAGTACAGTGGCGGACACGGTTGGCGTAACACTTCCGGTTTTTCTGTATTGCAAAATAGCTCTTGTTCTTTGGTAATACAGTCTAGGGCTGACGAAACCATAGACAAATCTGTTACGGCCTCCTAGTCCGCCACTGTACCTAAGTAATGGAAAAACGTTTTCTCTTTTGTATGGATGCGTTCGGGGTATACGGTCCTGTGATCTTGTCGGTGGAGCCTCCTCCATCACCCCTGTTCCCCGCCAGCTTCTTGACCATCTGATACGACTCTGCACTGACTCGCTTTCTTATTTGGTCAAAGACGCTTCCCCTTGGTCGTCCATGCTCTCTCTTTCCTTCAATCTTTCCTTTGCCTTTGCATATTTGACTGCTCCATAGCTCAGTTAGCAGAGATGTGGACTGAGACCGGGATCGATTCCCAGCGGCGGCGGGGCGAACATTGTTATGATAAATATCGATGTTTATTTCCCGGTCTGGGTGTAACGTCTCTGTATAATGTTTCGGGCACCTTAGATACAGGTTCTTCCTAGTTAGGGGCTCTGAGTGTTGATGTGTTCTTATTTAGGTATGATATTAAATTATTTTTTTAGAGATTTTATTAAACTCTTCAAGTGACAATTATTGAGAGATTCGTCGGTGTGGATGCTGACGAAGAAAATTTAATTTTTAGTACCAACCAACCACAGAAGGTCTAAAAGGCAAGGTTTTACGACAAATTTAAACAGTGATTCATATATTTCCGGTTGAAAGAACCTCATAAATTCTTTGCTTATGAACTTAAAGAGGTCTAAATATTCGTAAAGTTTTTTTTTTAACAAAACAAAAGAATTAAGGCTTTCCCACATAGGTGCATAATTATCGGTCGATAAAACCGAATACGGATTTCGATAGCTGCTGCTGTTTTATTACATAATTACATTTTCTATTACGCCTATCAAGAAAGGAACAGCCGAAGGACGGCAGCAGCGTCCTTCGTTGAAATACTTGAAGAGCCACACTGCGATCGCCAACCCGCCTGCCAAGCGTGTTGATTATGACAAATACGAACCAAAAAGATTTGTCATTTGTGTCCACGAGTTATATTACTACTAGCTGTGCCCAGCAGTATTACCCGCGGTTTTTTATCGCAACAAAACGTAGCCATGTGTTAATTCAGGGTGTAAGCTAACTCCATACCAAATTTCATTGAAATCGCTCCAGCCGTATAGACGTGAAGAAGTAACAAACATACACACTCACGCACTCACAAACTATCGCCTTTATAATATTAGAATAGAATAGAATATACTGCATACAAAGTAAGATACAAGAGTACATTATTAATTACAAGAATGAATTTGCATGCAATGGGTTAAAAGTGATTTCTTCCAGGCAACCCACGATATTGATCAATGGAAGTCCATGAATAAGATAAAAAACGCAGTTACACATGCGGCATTATTTTAGGTACCGAAATTAACGCCTCTGTGTGGAAGGGCCTTTAAACCTGCTCTTTATGCCCTAAGCCTTGAAGGAGGTTGTTCACCTTGAAAAGGCCAAAATAAGGGCCTGACCGGACACGTGTTTTTAGTTTTGTTCTTATTATAATATGTACAACGATAAAAAAGGCGGAAAGGATTTGCGTACGATCTAGAGGGCCTTAAATGATATTTCGCGTTCAATAAGCCTTACATAATAACAAAAAATATTTAACGCATCACGCTCAGTGTCCCCTTTTTTTAAGGTGGTAACTCTCGCTATGGCGCGAAATTCAAATTTTTTCGTGTTTTTTATTTATTCTAGCGAAAGTATATATATTTTTAATAAAGTTTAAATGAATTCGCGTATGTAAAAATCTCTCTCCCATATTGTAATACAACGTTTTTTGAAGACAGACCTACAGATTTTGTGTCTAAGGGGTAAAAGGCCAAAAAACAAGTTCCTTGAATATACACAAAATCGGTAACTCTGTCTTCCAAAAACGATATATCACAACGTGGGAAATAGGTTTTTACGTACGCAAATTCATTTAAACTTTATTTAAAATGAACAGTTTCGCCAAAATAATTAAAAAACGTGAAAAACATTGAATTTCGCGCCATACCGTGAGTTACCGCCTTAAGGCGGGGAATCTTCTATCGAGTTCCTTGCAGCCCCGGGGGAGCCGCACGGTTATGTGGGGTTCGCACCCACTACAACCCGCCGGTGTCCATCTCGGCTGTTAGCAAGGGGGTCACGGGAGATCTTTCGATTCGTTCAACTCCGCGACGCGCTCAGTACTTTGTCATAAATGTTCGCAACCTTTGGGAATCGAAAACGGACCTCTTCTTCTTCGTCTTTACTTAGTTGTATTCAGCGATACTTATAGTTCACACAATGCACGTTAATTATTATGCCGTAAGTTCTTCTACACCTGCTTTTTTTGCAGCTCGTTTTTTTTAGTCGTTAGTCGTTACGGTCTGCAAAACAACTTTGTTTTCATGTTTTTTTTTATTAACACAAAAAATATTTAACGCAGCGTAGGACGTCCACCGACCAGATGGACGGATGATCTGCGCAAGGCTGCGGGTCCACGCTGGATGCAGGCCACCTGCGATCGGTACAGATGGAGAGCCTTGAGGGAGGCCTATGTCCAGCAGTGGACGTCTTACGGCTGAAATGATGATGATGATGATGATGATGAACACAAAAAAAAATTATTAGACAAATACGTAGCTAAAACTGGTTTAATTTGTTTGTTTACATTTAAAGTTTTGGACTTTAGTAAGGCCCGTTAATACTTTTGGAAGATAAAATTGGGACCACAGTTTCGTAAACAATAATCCGCAGCCATGATGAATCGCAGCCCGATAATCAAATGCCCGGCCACGTATTTCGCAGCCAATAATTGGTGTACATTGTACAGTTTAAACTAGTTTCGTTGTGTTATATACCGCCTAACCTATAACTATCTCGTGCACGTATATACTTATAAACTTTCCTCTTGAATCACTATCTATTAAAAAAAACGCATCAAAATCCATTGCATAATTTTAAAGATATAAGCATACATAGGGACAACCTTGATATTGATTATGTGTTTTTAGGCTTTTACACAGATTCAACCACAGAAATTGATTTTAGGGTTCTGCCTAGGTTAAGCCCTTTATTGAATCCTTATCGGATTTCTCATCGCCAAATTAAAAAGCTTCCAAGTTCAAAAGCCTTAACGGGCCACACGTTGCGAAGATAGCGCCACTTCCGATAAATAATTATTATCCTAAACTGTACGTGGCCACTTTTAGTTTCACAAACGAATATTTCTTAGACCTAAAGCTAAATAAAAAAAAATAAAAAAATTGCAAAAAGCCATAATAGCCATAGCCTCAAAAATTCTTAGCATGGATCTAGGGAGTCAAATGCGCACATATTTGATTTCGGCCATGGTTTAGAAGATATTAATTTTATTCTTTCTAGGAAGTGGCTCTAGCATTACACCCTTTCGGCCCCTTAAGCAATGTGGCTATAGGTATATGGCATAAACGAAGGCAAAATGGCGACACAAAAAGTTAATTTTAAGCCAATTATCATCGAGGAAAATAACCGTTAAAATTAAATTTCAATGTTATTACTTTTTAATGAACATAAACCTGTCTCGAAAACTAAATTGGTTGAATGATACTCAAGGTAATACTGATCATGAAGGTCTTAATCGATTATAATAGCTCTCTAATGATAATGACAATGGGAAAACCATTGAATTTATTAAGTGACGAGCAGTCCCAGCTTACTTCGTTACGCCATAGAATATAAGATACTATTTAAAGACTTGGCTTTATAGACTATGTTCTATTGACTGCTCAGAATAGGCGAAACAAAAAATAAACAACAACTACAAACCACCTTTTTTTTTTTTAGGCGGGGAAACTCCTAACGAGTACCCTGCGACCCCGGGGGGAGTCGCAGGGTTATGTGGGGTTCGCACCCACTAAAACCCCGCCGGTGTCCATCTCGGCTGTTGGCAAGGGGGTCACGGGTGATCTTTCGATCGTTATGTTCAACTCCGCGACCCCCTCCAGCATTGGCTGTGTAGCCTCTTCACGGGGGGACAAGTGGTGGTAGTCCCCCCTGAGCGCGGATGGCTCTTTCTACGCTCGACGGCGGAATCGGGACACCGCGTTCCACCGTCCTTCTCGGGGCCGTTATATGACTACACGAGGCCCCCGCCTCGTGCACGCAACGACCCCGGGGTCCCCTCTTAGTCGCCTCTTACGACAGGCAGGGGATACCTCAGTCCTATTCTTCGGCCCGGTACTGCAGGGCGTAACTACAAACCACCTGTCAAAATATGTAAACAATGGAAAAAATATTGCAGTCTGGGTTACGTTATTTGAGTTAAAGTAAGGATCCCTATTTTTTTAAAATCTAATATAGCCTATGTCACTCGGGGGTAGTGTAGCTTCCTACCAGTGAAATATTTTTTCAAATCAGTTCAGTATTTCCGGAGCCTATTCGTTACAAACAAACAAACAAATCTTTCCTCTTTATAATATTGGTATAGATAATAGAAAGAAATAAAAGTAAAGAAAGAAATAAACGATTTTTTACAGCAAATACAGCAATACATCCATACTTCTATAAATAGTATAAAAATGAGAAAGTAACTCTTTGTCTATCTGTCTTGCTTTCACGACAAAACCACTGAACCGATTTGAATGAAATTTGGTACGCAGAAAGTCTAGACTCTAGGCCGGTCTCAGGCTCTAGACTCTAGAGAAACTCTAGAGGACTCTTCCCGAAAACCCCACGGAAACGGAAAATTGGAAAATTTGTTGTTTTAAGGAAAAAAGCGCTGGCGAAGCCGCGGGGCGCCCACTAGTATACTTAATAATACATTAGTACATTTATATCAATAAAACACGCACATATAACTAAAATAAATGCAAATGATAATTAAAATAAAAATACTACAAGAAAAAGTTTTATTGGTGGTGCAGTTACTGTAAAATGGAACTGACTGAGGTTGTGGTGAAGGTTTTCACCGACAGCGCTGATATTCAGGTCAAATCGACAATCTATATTTGACTGCTCCGTAGCTCAGTTGGCAGTGTTGTGGACTGAGTAAGCGTGTGCACCTGGGTTGGATTCCCGGCGGGGCAAACATTGATATAATGAATATCGATGTTTTCTCTCGAGCTGGGTGTAATGTTCGTCTATGTATATGTTTGGGGCACCCTAGATACAGGTTATTCCTAGTTAGGGGACCTGAGTGTGATGCGTTATTGTTAATATTATAATATAATTGTTTATTTATTTAATAGGCACATCATCAGAACAAACAAAGCCCCGTTATTCATAATAAAGAGCATTTTAGATATTTGACGTATGTCAACTTAGACTGGACGTTCCGTATTTTTCATAAAACAAACCATAGAAGTATAACTAAAGAAAGAAAGAAAGAAAGAAAGAAAGATTTTTTTTTTTACAAAAACTATGACACACACAAAAAGTTAATCAATACAATACAATGAATTGAATACATAACACAAGTAAGTTAAAATTAAAAAAACAAATGATAAAAAAAAACTCAAAAAATCCAACAGAAAAAAAAACAACAACAATACAACAACAACAAACAACTCCAGAATAGCTACTCAAAACATAACATAAATCATACATAATCTCACGCCTTTTATTCCCCGAAGGGTTAGGCAGAGGTTACTCAAAACCTACTGTATCTTTATGAATAACACGGAAAATGTTTAATTAGAGTTCTCTTGTCCGCACCAATTATCTATACAGGTGTGCACAGGTGTTTTTAAAAAAAAAAAACAAAAGCATGTGTGGAAATATCAGTATAATCAATGAACGCCTTTTGTTACGATTCTTTCTTACTTTATTCTACGATCTATGTATGTTTTTCATTTGTTTGTTTCACGTCGAGTTCACAATTTTATTTAATAGGTATGAGGTAGATATTTTGAATTACTTCAACTATTATGTACCTAGATACTACACTACATTAGTACAATACATTATCTAGTGTCATACAGTGCCACATTTTTGATATTCGCCTTAGTTTAGAAAGATATTAATTTTTTTCGCGAATGGCGCTAGCATCGCTGTAAACTGGCTCTTAAGTGTTTGTTAAGCGCATCGATAAGTACCGATTTTAGAACGCATTTACGGCACGCAGTGGTATAAAAAGTGAAAGTTCAGTGAAAGTTTTGCATTGCATTGCATTCCCTAGTGCCTTAGGAAAACTGTTTGCGTCACCGGCTCCCCGGAAGTCTGGAAAAGACACGCTTTAAGAGGTACCTTTATTACGCCAATACTTAAAGAGCTCCAATCGAGAAAATAAATACAAAATCCCACGCCTTTGATTCCCTGAAGGGTTAGGCAGAGGCACCAGCTCAAGGGCCGGACCCACGTTTAGCCGAGTTGTCGCCGCGGTGAATAAAATAAATAGTGTCGTCTAAAGCTAAATTATGGCAAATATCAAAAATATGATCTTTTATGTTGACAGATAATCTTTCGAAGTGGAAGAGGCAGTGTTGTTTTAAATAACAAAAAAAATACTGCTTGTTTCTTAAGACGATATACGACAAATAAATCAAACGACCGAATGAACAGTGTCTATCTCCTTGATATAGCATACTGAGGGAAAAGGACAGTCATATGTCAGTCGCCCACATCGGTTGCTACATTATAAAAAGTAATAAATATTGAATATCTTCTTAAGTAGTTTATTTATTAAAAGGAACACAAACATATTTACAGTACATTACATATTTACAGTATAAAATTCCGGTTAACTAAAAAAAATTGAAAATAAAACATATAAGTACCTACAAGTAAAATATTTCGTTCAGATCGCCGCCACTGGTCGGAACCGTGCCCAGCAGGCTGGCTGCGTTTCCATGCTGGATGGCCAGGCTTAAACGCTGGCCAAGATATGAGCCGGCCCGCTGGTCATTTGACTGGTCGATCAGGCGCGTCGACAGTTCTTTAAACAATCGGCGCGCCTCCGGCCCCCACGGCCCTAGGGTTTCGACCCCAAACGGCACAAATTCGTACTCCCCACTAAGGGTGGCGTATTTGCGCCGTTTGAGGTCTTCAGCAGCTGCGGCTGCCGCGCCCGCGCCAGCTGCCGTGTGTCTGACGTGACAGGCCGCCAGTGTGTAGACACATTTGGCGTCCCACACTAGGGGCCTGCCGCGCTTCCACGGTATGACAAACATACCGTCGGGCCGCTTGCCGTCGTCACGCACCAGCCCATTGGGTTCCAGTATGGCTGGTACGTGGACACTGGCTAGGGCCCGGCGGATGATGTCGTTCAGGCTGGCGTGGCGCGGCAGTCGCCCCGCACTGCGCGCGCAGGAAAGTCCGTGGTGGCCGAATCGATCGACCATGCCACCGCAGTGGCAGCGATGTGGAGCGCAAATCGGTACCCCCAGCCGCAGGCACACCGACAGCGATAGGGTAATCCTGTCTAGCAGGGTCCCTATCGCTGCCGATGGAACAGCTTGCAGCCAGTACCCCGACACCGGATCCGAGGCGGCAAGGAGGCGAGCGCGCTCTACAGAACTGCTGGCAGAGTTTTGAAGTTTTGACTTTCTCTAAATTACTCTGATTGGCTAGATTACATTGCATGCTGTCCAACTCTTATTCTGATTGGTTCTCTGTAGCGACAAAGGTATTTCAATGAACCAATTAGAATAAGAGTTAACTAGCCAGCAATAATCTAGCCAATCAGAGTTAGGGAAGGTTTAAAATTTTTCAATTAGGTTTTTTGCAAAAAAAAACTCCTTTTTCTCAGGATGATTGAAAAAAAGTGAACCTATTATTATCCGAGTTTTCGCAAAATCCCTAGTTTTTTTTGGAAAAAAAGCTATTTATCAAATCTTCCTACGACATATATATAATGAAGATCATAAAGGTATGCAAAACTTACTTTGCGATCGTTGGGGATAACCAATGGATAACTACAGCGAAGTATGACGCAGAGCGGATTTTAAATAATAAAATATTTAACCAAATTGAGGAAATTTACAATTATGAGGAAATCAAGAGTTTCCAGAGAGCCAGTTTAAAGCGATGCTAGCGCCATTCGCGAATAAAATTAATATCTTCTAAACTAAGGCAAATATAAAAATTATGCCACAGTTATGACACTAGTTAACGTAGCCTTGTATTATTTAAGTACAGTAAAGATGTCCTTAGTAAAAAGAACAAAATACCACAGATTGTTGCCAAAAGTGGCCACAAAGCTACAGCTTTCTTTCGTTTAACAGGGCCTTAAAAATTATAAGAAAGATTATCTTAGAGTCAAAGACGCATATTTTTGATTTCAGCCATGGCTTAGAAGATATTAATCAATCGAAATGGCCGGGACAGCTAGCTTTTAAAAAACTTGATGAATCAGTTCTTTATTGTTAAAAAAAAACAAGAAACCTAATGAATCTTAATGATTTCTTTCAGGTACATACCTTACCTGTTTTTTTTTTTTTTTTTATAAGTAGTTCATACATGCACAGGGTACATGGTATGAAGAAACAAACTTTAAGACGACGATAAAAACAATAGAAGAAACTGATTAAAACGGACCGTCAGTTTCGGAGAAACCTTCTTACAAACTTTACTTAGGGATCTGTGCCAAAAAAAACCGAAATGTTTTTGCAACGATAACTACCTACTTCGTAATACAATGAGTTCAGTTATGCGACCGAAATAAGCCGAATTCATTGAATAACAATGACAAAAATAACTGTCCAAATGTCAAGGCTTTCTGACAATGGTTCAAATAACTGTCAAAATGTAATTTTTGAATGATTCGTTTGCGCAGACGAGAGACACAGGCACTGGTATTATGGTGGTAACGAGAGCATCTTCCTTGTTCTGTGGTGGTAACTCTCGGTATGGCACGAAATTCAAATTTTTTCGCGTTTTTTATTTATTGTGGCGAAAGTATTCATTTCTAATAAAGTTTAAATGACTTCGCGTATGTAAAAAACCATCTCCCACATTATAATACAACGTTTTTTGAAGACAGCCCTACTGATTTTGTGTTTTGGGACATAAAGGCCAAAAATCAAGTTATGTCCTTAGACACAAAATCAGTACGTCTGTCTTCCAAAAACGTTGTATTACAATGGTGAGAGATAGTTTTTTTACATAATTACCTAAAACTTTATTAAAAATGAATAATTTCGCCAGAATAATTAAAAAACGCGAAAAAAATTGAATTTCACGCCATACCGAGAGTTACCGCCTTAAATAAATAATACTTCATAAAAATATTTTTGTAGCACAGCTGAGTCAGAGCCCTTTCTGTGGTGCGGTTACAATGGAATTCTATAATTTGTAAAGAGAGTGCCAAATTAATGATTATCCTTTTTATGTTTGTTTTACCTTCTTGTTTTATAAAATGTTGTAAATAATGGAACTGCTTCATCGAATAAATATGTTAATCAATCAATCAATCATACCACTAGCCGTGTGGAGGCGGCATAGAATACCACCACCCCCTCTCGTCCTACAGGTGTCGTAAAAGGCGACTAAGGGAACCCCCGAAGGACGGGCAGCCGGGCAAGTCGGCGTAACACTTCCGGTTTTTCTGTATTCCAAAATAGCTCTTGTTCTTGAGTAAAACAGTCTAGGGCGCACGAGACAAAAGACAAATCTGTTTCGCCCTCCTAGACCGCCACTATACTACGTTATACAGCGTAAAATGGGTAATTTCCGTATTTTTTTTCTTAAATTCGTGAGATATTTATATAACAAGCAAATTTATGGCATCCTAAAGATCAAGATGATGAATCTATCACGAGATAACTGGATGATAAATGATTGATAAACATTGACTGACGTAGTCGCAATCACGGCGTGATATAACACTAGTGACTGATAACCTATAATAACGTATTACACTTAGAACCTATATCTAGGGTGCCCGAAACATATGTATGTACTAAGAGACACCCACAAAACAATCAATGATATTTCATTAAACATACTAAGATTTAATTATTATTACAATAATTAATAATATACTGGGAATGTGCCCAGGATCGGGAAAAGTGGAGAAAGGGGAAAGAGGCCTTTGCCCAGCAGTGAGACACTACAGGCTACAAATAATAATAATAATAATAATAATAATAATAAGATGTGACGACCCCATCGCCCAGTGGAAATTCCAGTACTTTCGGTCTGGAACTTCTATTGCAATTAGTCACCGCAGGGACGGCTTGTGGCGAGTCGATGGTGAGTGGCGACACCACGGACCCTATACCTCCAGGGGGACACACGCAGTCATCACACGCACACTCACATGCAGTCATCACACACACACACACACACACACACACCCCCGCCTCTGAGCTTGCCTTCACCAGCCGGCCAGAGTGGAGTAGCAAGAGCGAAGCCTATGCTCCAGGTTGGAAGTGTAAAATGTCATAACGCCGGGTGCATCTTATGCTGCCCGCAGTCTCACCTCTCGACAACCTTAGCTGTCCACGCCCAGTGTTGCGACCCGTTGCCAATATATCGGCGACTTAGTGGAAGCCCACCCAGTGGACAGCGAGTCACCGCCTGCCATGATAATTAGTGAAATGTTGCATTAAAGGCAGGCGTACCGGTATTTCACTCCATAGCACCAGTTAACCGGTCCATTAAACAGTTCACCCCCATAAACCATTTCTTGTCATCCATTTTACAATAGTTTCTATCACCTTCTGGGTGCCGCCTCTGGGTGCATGATTTATTTGTGCATTTAGTGACGGTGCCTGGTTGGTGATCCATATACAATATAGCAAAACTCTCGAAAGGGCCTCTACGAGTTGGATTTGTCCCCTCGCACGCCTCTCAAAGGACCGGGCTCCATCCCGTGATACCGAAGAGTATTGAGAAACATAATAATAATAAAATGGCGTAGGGATGTGACGACCCCATCGCCCAATGGAAATTCCAGTACTTTCGGTCTGGAACTTCCATTGCAATTAGTCACCGCAGGGACGGCTTGTGGCGAGTCGATGGTGAGTGGCGACACCACGGACCCTATACCTCCAGGGGGACACACGCAGTCATCACACGCACACTCACATGCAGTCATCACAGACACACACCCCCCCGCCTCTGAGCTTGCCTTCATCAGCCGGCCAGAGTGGAGTAGCAAGAGCGAAGCCTATGCTCCAGGTTGGAAGTGTAAAATGTCATAACGCCGGGTGCATCTTATGCTGCCCGCAGTCTCACCTCTCGACAACCTTAGCTCTCCACGCCCAGTGTTGCGACCCGTTGCCAATATATCGGTGACTTAGTGGAAGCCCACCCAGTGGACAGCGAGTCACCGCCTGCCATGATAATTAGTGAAATGTTGCATTAAAGGCAGGCGTACCGGTATTTCACTCCATAGCACCAGTTAACCGGTCCATTAAACAGTTCACCCCCATAAACCATTTCTTGTCATCCATTTTACAATAGTTCCTATCACCTACTGGGTACCGCCTCTGGGTGCATGATCGATTTGTGCATTTAGTGGCGGTGCCTGGTTGGTGATCCATATACAATATAGCAAAACTCTCGAAAGGGCCTCTACGAGTTGGATTCGTCCCCTCGCACGCCTCTCAAAGGACCGGGCTCCATCCCGTGATACCGAAGAGTATTGAGAAATATAATAATAATAATAATAAAATGGCGTAGGGATGTGACGACCCCATCGCCCAGTGGAAATTCCAGTACTTTGGGTCTGGAACTTCCATTGCAATTAGTCACCGCAGGGACGGCTTGTGGCGAGTCGATGGTGAGTGGCGACACCACGGACCCTATACCTCCAGGGGGACACACGCAGTCATCACACGCACACTCACATGCAGTCATCACACACACACACCCCCCCGCCTCTGAGCTTGCCTTCACCAGCCGGCCAGCGTGGAGTAGCAAGAGCGAAGCCTATGCTCCAGGTTGGAAGTGTAAAATGTCATAACGCCGGGTGCATCTTATGCTGCCCGCAGTCTCACCTCTCGACAACCTTAGCTGTCCACGAACAGTGTTGCGACCCGTTGCCAATATATCGGCGACTTAGTGGAAGCCCACCCAGTGGACAGCGAGTCACCGCCTGCCATGATAATTAGTGAAATGTTGCATTAAAGGCAGGCGTACCGGTATTTCACTCCATAGCACCAGTTAACCGGTCCATTAAACAGTTCACCCCCATAAACCATTTCTTGTCATCCATTTTACAATAGTTCCTATCACCTTCTGGGTGCCGCCTCTGGGTGCATGATCTATTTGTGCATTTAGTGGCGGTGTCTGGTTGGTGATCCATATACAATATAGCAAAACTCTCGAAAGGGCCTCTACGAGTTGGATTCGTCCCCTCGCACGCCTCTCAAAGGACCGGGCTCCATCCCGTGATACCGAAGAGTATTGAGAAACATAATAATAATAATAATATACATAATATTTTATCTTCTATAATCTATATACTATATCAACTATATAAGTAAAAATGAATCGTGGTTCGTAAGTCTCGCTTAAACTCGGGAATGGCCGGGCCGAGTTAGCTGATTTTAATTTTGAAATGTTTGTAGTAATCGAGGGAAGGTTTAATAGGTGAGAAAATATCGATCATGGAAATGCCAATTGTCGTAAGGGACAAAGCACGACTTTTCAGGAGAGCCAAAAAACATTTTTTTTTTACAAATCCTTTTGTAACTTTTGATTGCCTTGATTTACAGCGATCAATTAAAAGAAGGCCAGTGCTAATTTTTGAAGATCTTTTCAATTATTTTAGTTTGAATACGCTACAACTAATGGTTTAGAAGATTTTGTCCCTTACGCCCTACCAATTTTAGCAACATTGTCCCTTACGCTGAGCTTTTTTTCAACTTTTTCCCTTACGACCTAAACATCATTTTAACTTTATAAAATAATTGGTTGTAAGTCCCATAAGTGTTTTTCCAATGTAGTCGTATGACTATTATAATATTTAATTTTAAAATAACTAAGTAAAATTTAAAAGGGCGTAAAGGAATTAAAATACCAACTAGTGTGTTGTTATTAGTACTGATGAAACTAAAAAAAAATATATTTTATTGTCTATAGTGTTAAATGTTATTTTTTGGTTACCCTTGTAAACCAAATTGATAAAAGTTCTCAAATACGAAGTACAAACATTAATGTTTTAATATTAATTATTGAAATAAAAAAATTAAATAAGGTACTTACATAATTTTTATAAAATAACAAATACCTAGGAATTCCAATAGCGCCCTCGTAAGATTTAAAAGAAATTTAAGTTATTAATCTTCAATTTCTACAATTAAAATCAACACTTTAAAAAGATAGATAGGTAGTAATTCGTTTATAGCACAAGTTTAAAGTTATTTAGCTTTTAACACGGTAAAGGAATGAATACTTCAGTTAGACCAATTAAAAAATCACAAGCCTTACATTAAAAAGCTTTTTTTGTATGGTTGGTATGTAACGTAATGTATGAATAGAATACCAGCACCCCATCTCCCATGTATGGCTAAGGCGACTAAAGGAAAAAAACCGAAGCACGGGCAGTCCATCGATGATCCTACAACAGCTTAGTACAACAGCCATACTGCGATCTCCAATCTGCCTGCCAAGTGTGACAATTATGACAAACCAACTAGTATGATCATGGCTAAAATTTACCTATAAATTTAGCTAAAATTGGCCTAAATGCTCTTTGGTAGCGGTCAGGAAAATGTGGGGCAAGGAGCACTAACTAAAGTTGATCCCGGGTCAACGAAGCTAGAGCAGGAATTGAGTTCGTTACGGTAAAACATTATTGTTGAGGAGAGAGAACCACAATCCCAGGAAGGTTTCGGGTGTATAGTGAACAATTCCCTTCACAGCATTGTAAATACCGATATTATCACGGCAACGGTAGCGTGTCTTGTACGTCGATGAATCTAGCAGTATTTGTTCAAAGTTATACAAGTATGCGCTCCTACATATCAATACAGTCCAACGACAAAGTGGAGATTATGTATCCCGTGTTATGCATAGCTCAAAAACTTACCTCACAGTTGACATAGGAGATTTAAATGCAAAACGGTTAAATTCTGATATTAGCGACGGGATACTAACGCCAGAAGCGTGGAACAGAAGTTTGTTAGTACTGTTCTTCAGGCCATAAAATCAGCTGAAGAACATCTAAGCCACCTTTATAAATTGTTCTTGAGAGTCATCAAGAATCGTTTCGCGCGTAGGTTTGAGGTCTTCGCTCTACGAATTAGCTGTTTCTCGTAAAGGCAGAGTACCATGGATCACATACATGCTTTAAGGCAGGTAATATAGAAGACGGAAAAGTATAATCTGCCTCTTTGCCTAGCATTTGTGAACTATTGGAAAGCCTTTGAAGCTGGGTAGTACTGGTTATATCGAAGTGTTTGTAAAAAAAACGCCACTATGTCAGCTGGGCTACAGGATCAGACCTCGAAGGCTGCTGAGGACTGGGTTCAGAAAGGGTTATGTTATATCCCTAAAACTGTTCACAGCAGCCGCTGTGCACTCGAGTATATCTTCAAGACTCGGGACAGGAATGAAATAGGCATCAAGAGAAATGGTGAGTTCGTCAGTTGTTATCTTTTACTATAGAGTCAAATTAAAACCCACCGTTACGTTTAGATTAAGGAATACAACAAAAAGTGCTAGAAATCAATGCATATTGACATTTGACGTCGTACCCACTCAGATATAGTTACATTTTGATTGGCTGATTAAATAGATCAACGAATGGGTACTTTTAAAACATTATTTTTTAACAAATTCATACAAAATAATAATTAAAATCTGAGTTTTTTATAAACATAACATTAAGTTACGACCCTAACGACCTTCAGCTTTAGATACTGCAACAAATTTTTTTACGTCGTAAAGGACATATTGACAAAACCGTTTAAAAATCCTCAAGAATATTTTAATTTATTGGCCTTTACGCCAAAATGGAAAAATTAAATGTCCCTTAAAGCTTTTTTTTAAATAAATTTCTGAGAATCTTTGGAAGCTAGAGAGGTTTCAAATATACCATTCGATAGAGCGTGAAAAACTGAGTATAATGGCATCAAAAACGAAATTTCGAAAAATGTCCCTTACGACAATTGGCATTTCCATGATCGATATGCAAAAACTGCTTGGAAAATAGTCAAAACAATATTTCATTTTCTATATAAAATACGAATTCGCCGGGACCGCTAGTACATTATGTTTTACGTTGGTGCGTGGTATTTTGACGTTGAATTGTCCAATCAAGATGCATTTTAGCTAATTTAGCGGATTTTTTTAAACAAAATTAATGCCGTGATCGGAACTGCAAAGTTATGTTCCCGATGGCTAAGACGGACATTGTTACTCACGTTACGTAACGTCTTTTTAAGCAAAAGTTATTGAAATATGATTCACCGTAACTTTTTCTAGATGAAATACATAATCGTAGCCATTTTTCTGCTTTTTGTTCTAAAATGCCACTGCTATTCTGTTATCTGTAGAATTTTAAGGCTACGAACGCACAGGCGGTTTTTTGCCGCGCGGATTTTATGTAACATACTGAATCCTATGGAAGTGTGCGCACCAGCGGATAAAAAACCGCGCGGTTAAAAATCCGCTGTCGCGGTTTTATTTCCGCGCGGCTAAAAATTCGCCTGTACCTTCGTGGCCTATGAATAAGGTTGAAAATGAAATAACAACCTTTCCAACCGCGCGGAAATAAAACCGCAACAGCGGATTTTTATCCGCGCGGTAACAAACCGCTAAAATCCGCCTGTGCGTTTGAAGCCTAAGTGACTTCATTAAGTTAATTTCGGAGGTAATTATTTAGAATTGCGGCCGTATCCGATTTGAAATAGGTTACTATTTTTTTTACCTACTAAGTTGACCGTGTGGGGCTTATTGTTACTGGGGCTTTAGTAAAGATTTGCTAGTGACTTTACGTATGGTACGCAATTTTTAATGTATGAACGTTGTACGAACTCTTACCACAGCTTGGACACTTCATAGAAAAAAAAAACATTTTTTCGCGAACAGCCGAAACTCGTGTACGTGCACAAGTATCACGCTTGTGTGTGAGTGATATAAGACGAGATATTTGCATACTGAGCGGTAACTGAGAGGTAACCGAGCGCGGGGGCGCACTTGCTAAGGGAGGCAGGGAGTACCCATACTGTATGTAGTACTAATTATTGTACTGTGCTTATAGTATGCCTACCTACACTGTACAATTTCATTTAATTGCATTAAATGATTTATATCAGTATAATTTAGGTCTATGTATGGTTGTGAATTTCTTGTCATTTAAGTACCGGCCTTTTGAAAAAGCGGGCCATGGGCAATGTGAATGATTGGACGGGAAAAAAAAACTGAAAAAAAAAACTACATCTTTAGATTTTTGATCTACTTACCTAAAAGTGAAAAAGATACATGATATTGCTGAAGTTTTATTTAAAAGCTAGCGAAATTGTCATCCTTTTCTACGCAGCAGGTACCTAATATTGTAAATAAAATTACCTACTGAAAAACTGAAAGGTGCGATCAAACTAAAACTCGAAACAAAATTAGGCACAAACACCCGCAGAAGTTTTGCCCGGAATACAAGTACCGGGGAAGAATAGGACTGAGGTATCCTCTGCCTGTCGTAAGAGGAGACTAAGAGGAGACCTCGGGGTCGTTGGGTGCACGAGGCGGGGGCCTCATGTAGTCATATAACGGCCCCGAGAAGGACGGCGGAACGCGGTGTCCAAGGATAGCAAGTCAGTGTTAGAAAGCCAGCAAGCTAGTACTTGCGGCTTTGTTTACTTACTAGCTTAGGGCGTATTTACGTACAAAGCTGGTAACAAGCGCTTGTTTGCGCTCGTTCGAAAAATGTATAGAAAATACCTGCGCCTACATTCGCGCTGGAACAAGCGTATAATGTCCGTGCAGGTATTTTCTATACAATTTTCAAACCGAAACAAGTATGTGTTCCCAGCTTTGTGCGTAAATACGCCCTTAGAAATGAAAATAGTTTTGTCTATATAAAAGAAAAGATGGAAATGTCCTCTTGCTATCTTCAACTTGCTATATGTGCGTTGGCCTAAGTGGTAATGATTGAAGCAATTAACACATTCCATGCGGATTGATTGGTGTCAATAGTATCAATAATAATGAGTAGTTGGGGAGACTTGTGACCTAGATATGCCTATTATACTGTTCCGTACTAGTGCCAATCTCGGAAATTTTATCTTCAACACGACATATCTAATATCACGCCTTTATTCCCTGAAGGGGTAGGCAGAGGCACCAACTCATTGACTGAGCCCACGAGAGGCATCAGTGCATCGAGCTGGACTCGCATTTAGACGAGTTTAGGTTGTCGTTTTTTCTTTAAAACAATCTACTTTCTATGTATATACAAATGAATCGTGGTTCTTTAGTCTCGCTAAAACTCGAGAACGGCCGGGCCGATTTAGCTGATTTTGCTTTTGAAATGTTCGTAGTAGTCCAGGGAAGGTTTTAAATGTGAGAAAATATGGAAAATAAAGGGGAAGCTAGTAAAATCAACAATTAGATTTTTACATATAAAATTGTATGGAGTGATACGAATTTCGCCGGGACATCTAGTAGCAAATATTAAAAATTGTTATCCTGTATCAAACTAGATCATTTTCATATGAAGGTATTTCTAAAGGTATACATTTCGCTGGGCCAAACAGTTAGTAATAAATAGGTTTTCTATAAAAAAAATATCTTTAATCTCCTACATACGGGGCGATTCCCGGTAAATTTTTGTCACTCGGAGATAATACTGCTATTCAAAAAAGGCGAGAAAGCGGATATCGGCAACTATCGTCCCATCAGCCTTACATCCCACCTCTACAAGGCCTTCATTAAAGTGATTGAACGTCGCATATCCGCTCTTCTCGACCAAGCTCAACCACCGGAGCAGGCCGGTTTTCGCCCTGGTATGTCTACCACGGATCATCTACATGCTTTGAACCAGATCTTTGAAAAACATCAAGAATACCGCATCCCTCTTTATGTCGCATTTGTAGATTATTCGAAAGCATTTGATAGTTTGTCTCACGATTCCATATTCACATCTCTCTATAGTCAACAAATAAACCCCTTCTACATAAATCTCCTTAAACATATTTATAATTACAGTACTGCTGCCATAAAACTTCAAGTGACGGGACCTTCTTTTCCGATTGAAAGGGGTGTTAAACAGGGCGACCCCCTCTCTCCTAAATTATTTACCAGCGTATTAGAAGAGGTATTCAAAAAATTGGAACCGGAATGGGAGAACAGGGGCATAGACATCGGCGGAGCGAGACTCACAAACCTCCGCTTCGCTGATGACATAGTTTTGTTTTCCAATTCAGCATCTGAGCTACAATCTATGCTACAACACCTCAGCAATGCAAGCCTCGAGGTGGGACTAAGAATGAACATGTCGAAGACCAAGGTTATGACGAATCATACACAGCATACAGTGGAAGTGGATGGAGTGAAGATTGCATATGTCCAAGAATACATCTACCTCGGCCAAATAGTCTCTTTTCAGGCACGACAGGACAAGGAAGTCGAAAGACGCACTGAAAATGCCTGGAAAAGCTATTGGTCGATGAAGGAGCTAATGAAGGGGGACCTTCCCCTTTCTTTAAAACGTAAGCTCATGGACATGTGCATTCTTCCCATCCTTACCTACGGAGCTCAGACTTGGTCTTTGACTGACATCCAAAAGTTCAAACTCGGGGTTTGCCAAAGAAACATGGAGCGCAGCATTCTCGGGGTCCGGTTTATTGACCGCGTCCGAAACACTGAGCTGCGCTCCAAAACTAAAATATTAGATGTAGCTCAGAAAGCTGCCCAGTTGAAGTGGGACTGGGCCGGCCACGTAGCTCGAATGCAGCCTACCAAATGGGCCCGAAAAGCGACAGAATGGCTACCAAAAGACGCGAAGAGGCACCGTGGTCGCCCGAAAAAGAGATGGAGCGATGAGCTGAGGGCAGTAGACAAAAACTGGTGGAAGACCGCGCAAGAACGCGATGAGTGGAAGAAGGGGAGGGAGGCCTTTGCCCAGCAGTGGGACAGTACAGGCTCGTAATAATAATAATAATAATAATCTCCTACACTAAAAATGTTTAAAATAAACAGACTTGTATTCTATGAGTAAATGAGTAATGAGTCAACATTGTACAAGTTTTTATACAAAGTCAGTAAGTTGACAGCTTCGTTAGTTTTAATTGGATTCCACACTCCGCTCCTCCGCGGCTCAGTTGGCAATGATGTTGGCTGTGATTTTGGAAGTCCGAGTTCGATTCCCGGCGGGGGCGAACATTGATATGATAGATATCGATGTTTGTTTCAAGGATCTGCTTAGGTATGTGTTTGTACCTATGTGTTTCGGGTACCCTTTTTTTAAGGCGGGGAAACTCCTAACAAGTACCCTGCGGTCCCGGGGAGAGCCGCCGGTATATGTGGGATTTGCACCCACTGAAACCCCGCTAATTTCCACCTCGGCTATATTGGCAAGGGGGTCACGGGATATCTATTCGAGCTTGTTCATCTCCGCGACCCTATCTAGCTGTTAAGCATCTTCTCGGGGGGACATGGTGGTCGTCCCCCCAGAGTTTGGTTAGCTCGTCCAGCGCTCAACGACGGAAACGGGACACCCGCGTTCCGTCGCTACGCTCTTCTCGGGGCCGTTATTTTATATGGGTATGCACCCAAAGACCCCGGGGTCCCCTTTTAGTCACCTCTTAGGACAGGCAGGGTTACCTCAGTCCTGTTCTTTGGCATTTCGGCCCGTTACTGCTGCAGAGCGTAGGACTTTTGCACGTGACTGTACATACCTTTTAATCAATATATATAATACTCTTCCGTTACTGACTGACTGACTGACTGACAGACAACGCAGAGCCGAAACTACTGGGCTGAAATTTGGCATGTAGGTTCCTTAGGGAGTGTAGGTGAGCACTAAGAAAGGATTTCCCGAAATTCCCACGCGAACGGGAATAACGGGATTTTTGTGTTTATGATAATTCTGCGCGGGAAATACCGCGGGGCAGCCTCTAGTAAATAATACAATTGCATTCTATGTTGTACTTTTTGTTTGTTTGTAATTACGATAGATAAAACCGCTTAACAATAAATCACTATTCAGTATGCGATAACGGTATAAATTACAACAGATTGTTTTGATAAGATAAATTATAAAGACTAAACAAATTTGTAATGGCGTCTTGTTTACTGAAGATTTAATTAAATAATGTTCTCTACAGGAATAAGACAAACCTAGCTGACATGACAAACGAACTTCGTACTGCCCTAAATTCTAATTTTTTAACCGACTTCAAAAAAGGAGGTTATCAGTTTGATCGTATGTATGTATGTTTGTGCGCGATTAAGTATCTCACGTTTGGCTGAACCGATCTTGATGCGGTTTTCAGATAAGTATTTGTTACATTCAGGAGAAGGTTTTAGTGCCTATTTTAACCGACTTCGAAAAGGAGGAAGTGCTCAGTTTATGTATGTGTCAGTTTATTGAAAACGGGTTCCTTTTTCGTAAAAAAGAAAATAATTATAACACATCACACTCAGAGCCCCTAACTAGCAAGAACCTGTATCTAGGGAATTATTGAGAATATTCTACAGCCTATGTCATCCGGGGATAGTGTAGCTTACCATTAGTGAAATAATTTTGAAATCGGTTCAGTAGTTTTGGAACCTATTTAATGCAAACAAACAATCAAATATTTCCTCTTTTTTATTGGTAGACTTTTACAAGAAATCAACCGGTACATAAACGTAGTTGATTTATATTACCTTCTCTCTGCCGGTACAGAAAGCCACAGACCAACTAGCTGAAAGCGAAAGCGAAGCGAAGCGTGAAAAAACAAAAAAAAAAAACAAATTACATTTGAAATTAGTGGAGGCATTTAGAACAATCTGTACGTATTTTTCATAAAAAAGATAATCTATGTCAGATTATAACCAGCCAGTATGTCGGCGTTTTTAAAAAGGCCTATAATAATTTTCAAAACTGTGCCACATTTTCAATATTTGCCTTAGTTTAGAATTAAATTATTTTTTATCACTGTCGCTACTTTAGGTGTGCTATGGCTCTTAAAATTAAATTGTTGTAGGTAATTTCGGTATTTTCGCTGCGCCTTGCCTAGTGTGCGTAAATCCTAAAAAACCTTGTCCAAAGCCTTTGTCTTAAAATCTAGGCTAATCTTTCACTAGGTCGATTGTCATTAGCATACAATAGAAATGCGCGCTATTCTTGTTATAAGTTGTTTCATCCAGTGGCGGTCTAATTCAGCGTAACACTTTTGTTGAAGGTCTTGTGCGAACTAGTCTTCAATACAAAAAAAAAAACAGGGATATTTGATAAGTATTCTAATAATCTACTTCTACTATTTATATACTATCTACGGTATATAAAATGAATAGTGGTTCGTTAGTCTCGCTAAAACTCGAGAACGGCCAGGCCGATTAAGCTTGGAGTTTGGTTTTGGTAGTCCAGGGAAGGTTTAAAAGGTGAGAAAATTAGGAAAAATTAAGGGGAAAATTGGTTAAAACAACGATATAATGTTTCCATGTAAAATTGTAAGGCGCGATACGAAGTTCGCCGGGACAGCTAGTAAAATATGTTTTTAAAATTGTCTCGGTATAATTTCGAGGCTTATTCGATTTAAAGAAGCAAACGATCGTATATTTGCTCAAAGAAGATTGCAATGCAATGATGATCACGTGTTCATAACTTTTCGATAGAACAGATTGATTGATACTGATTGGAAGTGATTGAATTCAATCAACTGTTGCTATGTAGGTTTGAAATAGAAATTTATTTGCGCGGGAAGCAGCTAAATAAAGCTGCTCCGTAGCTCAGTTGGCAGTGATGTGGACTGAGAGTAAGCGTCTGCACCTGGGTTCGATTCCCGGAGGGGCGAATATTGGTATGATGAATATCGATGTTTGTTTTCGGTCTGGGTGTATGTTCGTCTCTGAATATGTTTCGGGCCCCCTTGATACAGGTTCTTCCTAGTTAGGGTTAGTTTATTAGTAAGTTTATTATTATTATGTTTCTCATACTCTTCGATAGCACGGGATGGAGCCCGGTCCTTTGAGAGAGGCGTGCGAGGGGACGAATCCAACTCGTAGAGGCCCTTTCGAGAGTTTTGCTATATTGTATATGGATCACCAACCAGGCCCAGCATCTAAATGCACAAATAGATCATGTACCCAGAGGCGGCACTTATTATTATTATTATTATAAATTAGTGCCATTGTATATGTGATAATTTAGACTCTGCGCACTTTTGTAGATATGCGTTGTCATGATAAATATGTTGCCTATTTAATATGAAAATCGGAATTATAATCCATAAATATACCGCTGATAATTTTTAAATAAACGAATCCCACTAGAAATTCTCTTTTCATCAGGTTCTGGGTGTGATATTCATAGCATAAAACAAAGACGCTTTCTGCGTCTGTCCCTATTTATGCTTACTTAAGGCGCGAAATTCAAATTTTTTCAGGTTTTTTAATTATTTTGGCGGAAGTATTTTCATCTCTAATAAAGTTTAAATGAATTCGCGTACGTAAAAACCAATCTCCCACATTGTGATATATCGTTTTTGAAAGACAGAGTTACCGATTTTGTGTATATTCAAGGAACTTGATTTTTGGCCTTTTACCCCTTAGACATAGATACAAAATCTGTAGGTCTGTCTGCCAAAAACGTTGTATTTCAATGTGGAAGATGGTTTTTTACATACGCGAATTCATTATAACTTTATTAAAAATGAAAACTTTCAGTAGAATAAATAAAAAACGCGAAAAAATTTGAATTTCGCGCCATACCGAGAGGGACCACCTTAAATCTTTAAAACTATGCAACGGATTTTGATGCGGTTTTTTTTATAGATAGAGTGATTCAAGAGGAAGGATTTTATGTTTAATACATGCATAACATAGTAAAAGGTTAGGTGATACGAAGTTCGCCAGGTCGACTAGTTATATTATAATTTTAATGATTAATATTTATTATTCTTGTTTCAGATGATTTCGTGAAAGATCAAAATGTAGACTAAAGGTTTTCTTCAAGAAAAACTAATAATTATCGAAGCGATGTGAACTCCAAGGATTATCAACAATGCTTCTCAATATTTGCAAGTCATGCCAGTAGTAAGTATATCGCAAGAAAAAACACATTTGGTAGTCTCGTAATGAATTTTGCTATAACTATAGCAGTAGTATCGCAATAGATTGGAATTGACCAAAAAAGGTTGTCTGCTCCATAATAAGATAATCTTATGATTACGTTCGACTGACATTATATATGTCAATAATGATTGATATTAAGTGACAGTTGCACTACGCCCGTTCCAATTTCGTCTAATAAAACAGGATTCACTATTTAGGTAAAAAAATCCCAGATTATTCTATAGCTTGCTATTCATATTCTATTGCTATACTATAATGATCGATCAAAGTTACGAGACTCGCAATTTTTGACACAATCGTAATAGAGTAATAGTAGAATAATAATAGAATAGAAGTATAATCGTAAGTTTAAGAGACTAGAGTCCCTGGAGTAATTTAGCGCACCATACCTAAATATTTATCCTTAGTAACTTCTTTTTCTGTCCACAATAAGCAGGCGGAATTTAATTCACATGATTCTCAGAGACCGTTATTTGTGGCTCAGTTGGCAGTGATGTCGACTGAGTAAGCGTGTGCACCTGGATTCGATTCCCGGGCGGGGCGAATATTGATATGATGAATATCGATGTTTGTTTCCGGCCTGGGTGTAATGTTCGTCTCTGTGTGTGTTTCGGGTAACCTGTATCTAGGGATACTAGTTCTTCCTAGTTAGGAGATCTGAGTGTCATGGTGTTATTATTATTTGATACGGTGAGCTATATCACTTTTCTAATGATGTAACGTACAATGGCGGTCTCATTCAGCGTAACACTTTTGTTAAGAGATTGTAATGCCAAAGAACAAGATTAGATCTAGTTTGCAATTACAAAAGTCAAAAAAGATTTATTCTATTGAATAATCAGTTCTAGTCGACCCGGCGAACTTCTTTTCGGCGAATTTTGTGCATGTGTAATACTTATATACCTTCCTCTTGAATCATTCTATGTTTAGGGTGAATATTCAGAACGGCGATATTCAGCTGACTCCTCTGGCAGTTTTCAAATTTAGTTTTTTTGAAATATCAGTTAACTTTTATGAAAGTATGCCTCATTAGCTTTAATATTTTTGATTGGGCACCATTTTTGGACCAGGACTTCCTATGAATAATTAAGTTTTTAAGTTTTTGGCCCAGAGCAATCAGAAAAGTGCTTCCAGAGTAATCACAACGATAAATTTATTTGAGTTTTAGTAGTTTAATCTTCCAAAAAAATGCTTTTTATCATACATGAACTAGTTCTAGTAGTTTTTTAATGAAAATACCGAAACTAACTAACTTGTTCTTACTAAGAATACTTAGTAATTAGTCATATTTATGCTTACAAACATATCACCAGCATCTGCTTAAAAGTGGTCCATACCAACTGGTATTGTGTCCTGCTCTTGCTCATATTTTTTTGAAATTGCAACCACATTTTGTGGACCATCAATAGCGCAGTGCCAGCAATCAGTTAGGGATTCATTGACATGAACACGCAGGTTAGGTGAGAATTGCCAAAAAAAATTACCGGACAAGTATTCAAATGCAAGATACAAATTTTGGATTCCTATTAGAACTGTGAAGACTTAGATAATTTATTCCACACAGCTTTTGAGGCCATGCTGCCTACTGGAATGGCATGTAATATAGTGGAATAGTAGAATGCCTAAGAGCAGGTTTGTGGTCAGTGCAGCGTCAATTTACGTGACACATAACTATGATCATCACAATAATGTCGATAGACCGCAGGAGTTTTGGAGTCTTCAATTCAAAATCTCCCGTAATAATCTAAACCTATTTGGTAATTCTCATGTAATTCAGTGTGCGTTGTAGCTGGTCTTCAGATCAGCGAAGCTGATATAAATGCTCTAGCTTATGTTTGGCTGGCTAGGCTGGTCAGTGGTTGTCATTTGCGGTATAATGCTCCTGCCTAAAGCTTTACAAAAAAGCCTTTGAGTTGTATTTGATCTGATTAAGGATAACTCAGTGCTGCAGTATCTCTAGCGAGGCCAAGTGGACTATAGTAGCTATAGCGAAGTGTTAATGTTTTTGTAAATGTAATTTCGACTTTAGACAAAGACCTCGAAGGATATGAGACTGCAGCAGTTAGTCAGACTGGTAAATGTCATAACGCCAAAAATTGTTCATCGCTGTACTCGAGGATGTCTTCAAGGCTCCGGACTGGAAATAACTAGGCTAGGCATCAACATAAACGGTGAATACATCAATCAGACTCGATGTGATATCGATATCATAGTTATGGATCCAGACCGCGCAGGATCAAACTACAATGCTGGATGACTTTAGTTGGATTCTCAACATGGACAAAACCAAAATGATTTTAAACGCCCATTTCAAATGCTACTGTTAATATTGAAGTCTGTACGTACGCTCGAAGAGTAGTCGATGAATACGTAGCCAAACTATCCAACCAGCCTGGTCCAATAGGAAGAGGGCGATGGGCAAGCTTTGCTACATATTTTCCTCCATATTACCATAAGCAAACCCATTACAGTTCGCCATATCAGGCTCAAGACAAGGTCTACGATCAACGTATATTACCTGTGATGACTTACCGGACCGAGACATAGCTCACTACGGGCCTAATCAAAAAGCTTACCAGTCACTCTAAAGGGATAACTTGAAATTTTTCAGCATAACCCAATCAGAAAACTCCCACGTAGCCAAAATAAATTGCATAACTGTATCATAATGGGCAAGTAAAAGTTCTCGATTGGCGCCCGACCGCGCAATGCAAGATGTGATTAGGCCTATTTTGACTAAAATAATAATTATGATGATAACAATAGGTTTGACATCTGATTTTCAGGTTAAAAGTGCTAAACTGCTGAAAATTGCTGATTCCTATGGTAAAAAAACCAGAGATATCAGACCAAAGGAATCATTAAAAAATCATAAAGTGATCCGTCCAGCTTAAACGGGATAGAATAGAAAACTTGGTATTTTATGAGGAACACCCAACTATACATGACATACAATATAGTCTTTAGACATGACATAGCTATTTTATAACATAAGATAAACATTGCAGAGTAATCAGAGTGACCACTGAACCACGATCAGAGCAATCAGATATTTGGCATCATAACTACTAAACGGAGCACCTTAGCTAGCAATCACCTCATACACACTATAGAGCATAGCTTGGGACAGCCCATCCATAAAACTGCTGAGTTCTACGTAGCTTAGTTTAACCATGAAAGTGATTGCTGCACGCGCCAGAGAAATCACACGGTACACGTGGACAAATCTCAAGCCTCGATTTATTTCAAAACCAGCTTCAGTAATCAATCAGGGACAATTTATTTGTAATAAACAACTATCTGACTATGCTTATATGATCTTAAATTTTATATATGTTTGTTCAAAAAAAAGTTATGGAGTCATTTATAGTAAAAAATGGAGCCCGGACGCCCCACAGGAATCAGAATATTCCGGTTTTTTTGGCTTTAGGTAAGATTTTAGCGTACTTAAACTATGTATTTTTTAATAAACTTTGCGGGCCCAAACAGAATGGAAGCTAAAGTTTGAATCTAAATCTTCAAATTAAAAGTTTTCTTTGGAAAGTCACAAAATAAAGCCCCGGACAGAAAAAAATCAGGCTCTGAATATTCACCCTTTAAAAAAACCGCATCAAAATCCATTGCATAGTTTTAAAGATAAATCATATATAGGGACAGACGCGGGAGGCGAGTTTTTTTATACTATGTACAGTCAAGGACTAGGAGGCCGTAACAGATTTGTCTATGGTTTAGTCAGCCCTAGACTGTATTACCAAACAACAAGAGCTATTTTGCGAAACAGAAAAACCGGAAGTGTTACGCCGATCGTGTCCGCCACTGTACTGACTGATAGGATACAAGATATCACTTATTGAAAGGTAATTAAACTAATATAATTTGTATTTGGTAAAGTATCTACGAGAGGCGAGGTAGTTCAGGGTACCCACCAATTGCCTCAGGCAAACAAAAAAAACGGATGTGTAACGCTAAGCGAGTCCGTGAGTGTGTGCGAAGTGTGTGAGTGATTCTGTGCGTGGAAATAAGACGATGTAGTAAAGAGTGATGAAGTTCGCGGTGTCAGCTCTAGTGTAGATAAGTATACAAAAAGATATCAACCATCACTTGTCTCTTTGTCAAGATTATTTTGGATAAAGTTTTTCATCTTAAAGTTTTCCACGGCTTAATCAAACACCAAATTGTAGACTCTATTATCTTCGATTTAAAGACCAATTTTGCATAAAGCATTACAAGTTACGATTTGTATTTTTGGTTATTTTTTCTCTAAAGAATGGAAAATAAGATGATTGACTCAGTTTTAGCGCAGTTTTAGATACGTTTTGGTGTTAGTGGCATGCTGATGATTATTTAAGTGTTAAAATTTATTACTTTTAAAGACATTAAACCTCAGCATTAAACTTATGATTTTACTGTTTTTTTTGTGTAAGGTCTGTAATAAATCAATATCATCATCATCAATCATCAATACATAGTATAAAATGAAGTCGCTTCCCGCGTCTGTCCCTATGTATGCTTATATCTTTAAAAATATGCAACGGATTTTGATGCGGTTTTTTTTAATAGATAGAGTGATTCAAGAGGAAGGTTTATAAGTGTAATATATGCACAAAATAGTAATAGGTTAGGCGGTACGAAGTTCGCCGGGTCCACTAGTAAATAATAAATTAAAAGAGTCATTACAACTACCATACCTTACAACTTTCCAAAAGAAACATGGGTTGAAATGTCGAAAAAGAAACAGCTTCTGAACGTTTGTTCGACGATATCACGGGGTCAATGTACGGGACAGCTGATTTTTGTCTTAAGATTTTGACCCATCTGGCTTTGGGATTTGGTGCTCTTACAGGGTTTATGTGCTGTATTTTACCATACACTACCACCTGCATCTTATCACATGTTCGAAATAAATGTTTCTGATTCTGATTCTGATAAATGTTAGGTATGGTGGTTAAATCCGCCTACCCTTTTGTCTGTGACACATCCATTTTATGGACAAAATGGCCGCCGTTAAAATTTAATGTTTTGGTCTTGATTGTCTATGAAATACCAGTCTAGCATTCCATGTTGACTTCCATGTGACGGCATATTATGTCCATGGAACATTTGGATGATTGATTGAAACTGATTGACATCAATTTTTTATACTAATTTTGGACATAAACATTAAAAACACCCGTCTGTGACGGCATCCACTTTATGGATGTCACAGATAAAAAGCTACTCAGTAGTATGTTAAAGGTTTTTTTTTTTAATTTTCAGTTGTCTGGAGACTATGTACTGGAACTGCTGCGAAGAAAAGTTCTGCTTTGACAAAAAAATTGCAACATACAGGTGAGGTGGTTACAAATTAAGTATAACAATCGGCCCCAGAAAATAATCGGTAACCAAAATAATAATGTTCGGCCCCGCCGGGAATCAAACTCATAACTCCAAATCACGTTAAGACGCTATATAAGTTTTTAAGGTTTTTTAGATCAAGTCATTCTCTCTATAGAAGGTAAAGATCTGGAATTTTAATATAAGTTTTTTATAATTGAGGATCACTAGTGGAATCAAAAAACCTCGATACATTATTTCGTCAAAGATAACCTTTCCAAAACACGGGAATAGCTAATTCTTCGAAATTACTTACTAGTTTTTGTTAAAACTACCTAGGAATAACGATAATAAACAAAATCAAATTCTGGTAATTCAGATTTGATTTAAAAGTAATAATTAAAAAGATATTCAATATTTACTACTTTTTCCAATGAAATGTAGTAACCGATGTGGGCGACTGATATATGACTGTCCCTTGCCCTCAGTATGCTATATCAAAGAGATAGACTCTGTTCAAGCTCGTTCCATTTATTTGTCGTAAATCGTCTTAACAACACTGTTAAACCTTGGAAGTGCAATTGGTCATAAATTCATAGATCACGTATACCGTTGTATATTATGAACAGTATTATCTTTTATTGTATGCAATTTAATATGCACTTATTGTTCTAAGTAGCTACTAGAGATAATAATAAAAATAAGGAAAACCTTGTATGGAAACACATAACTTAGTTTATGCCTCATACAGAAGAATCAGTCAAGAGTAATATAGCGAATAGAATTTCCTTACCTCCATCTAAGTAAGTAAGGGGCGAACATTGTTGTGATGAATATCGATGTTTGTTTCCTGTCTGGGTGTAATGTCATGTTCGTCTCTGTATATGTTTCGGGCACCCTAGATACAGGTTCTTCCTAGTTAGGGGCTCTGAGTGTTTTGCGTTTTTAATATCTAAAAACTCAGTATAATCATTCTGTGAGCGCTAAATCTAGGGTCGAATTCTCAAAATTTTTAAATTAGTAATTATGGATTATTATAAACATGACAATAATATTTAAAAAAAATGCTGCTTTTAAGGACAGAACAACAGTATTCCCTAAGAAAAGCAGCAATATTTACGGAAATTACTCTTAAAAATCAAGATTTAAATTGTAATTATAATAACAATATTTCACAAAAAAATTATAATAAATTAAATAATATTTACAAAAATTTCAACGAGAATCGGTTGTATAATGCCAATCAAACATGCCAGCATGTGCAAAACTTGTAAATGGTTTTTTAGAATGGAAATTTGATAGAAGTGGATCATATAGGTATATCAATATCTGAATAAATAAATAAATTATTTACTAGAGGCTGCCCCGCGGTTTCATTCGCGCAGATTTCTCATAAACACAAAAATCCAGTTTTTCCCGTTCCCGTGCGATTTTGAGAAATGATTACTTAGTGCTTCCCTACACTCCCCAAAGAGCCCACGTGCAAATTTTCAGCCTGCTACGCCCAGTAGTTTCGGATCTGCGTTGTCTGTCAGTAAGTCAGTTACGGAAGAGTTTTAAATATATATAATAACTTAAGGAAAAACATAAATAGATATACCTAATTAAAGTAGGTAGAATATGCGTAATTGAAGCTTTAATCTATACCAATATTATAAAGAGAAAAGATTTGTTTGTTTGTTTGTAACGAATAGGCTCCGAATATACTAAACCAATTTAAAACATTCTTTCACTGGTAGGAAGCTACACTATCCCGGAGTGACATAGGCTATATTAGATTTGAAAAAAATTAGGGATCCATACTTAACACTTTCCGGGACACTCCGCCTGTCGACGTAATCTTCTATGCGTGTAAATTGACAGTACGGCTGTGGGCGGTCGACTTTAGGTGCTCCTAGCGGACAGACCGTCGACAGCCGTTTTAGTTTCATACAATTAGTATGGAGCACGTGATCAGGTGTCGTATCGCACACATTTCTGTGTTAGTAGGTGTCATAACCAACCTTACAAGGCTTGAAATTATCATCATATACCCTATGTTAGGTACATGATATGGCAGACCGCCGGTGGCCGTTAAAACGCCATACAAAAATATAACAATTTGAACTGGGTGTCACAACACGCTCAACCTAGTTGGTTTGGTGGATTTTTGGCTTACTATTGAAAATCTGATGTGATTTGACGTAACGGCCATAGACGTATGAAAATTTTATATGAGATTTCGAGGTGTCATATTATCACAATATCACAAGATTAAACTGTGTCCCGGAATGTGTTAAATTTAAATAATGTAACCCAAGGTGCAATATTTTTTCCGTTGTTTACATATTTTGACAGGTGTGGTTTTTGTTGTTGTTCGTTTTTTTATTCGCCCATTCTGGGCAGTCAAAAGAACATAGTCTATAGAGCCAAGTCTTTAGTAGTATCTTATATTCTATGGCGTAACGAAGAAAACGGGGACAGCTCGTATGTCATAAAATAAATATGAATGGACAATAATGTGAAATTTATTACAAAATCGTAGGTATCTATTGTTAGATTTGAACTCAACGCAGCTAGTTTACTCTGGTGCCTTATATTACAGTAGGAATGCAGTAGAAAATGTTAAGGATAGGTACGGCAAGTAACTCAATCTTATTTAGTAGGTAATAGGGAATTTCCATGCAATAGCGTTTCCTTAGAGCATACCATACCATATCTATACCAATATTATAAAGAGGAAAGATTTGTTTGTTTGTTTGTAACGAATAGGCTCCGTAAATACTGAACCGATTTGAAAAATTCTTTCACTGGTAGGAAGCTACACTATCCCCGAGTGACATAGACTATATTAGATTTTCAAAATAGTTAGGGATCCTTACTTAAACGCGAATAATGTAGCCCAAGGTGCATTTTTTTCCGTTGTTTACATATTTTCACAGTTGGTGGTTTGTTGGTGGTTTGTTTTTGTTGTTTGTTATTTTTAATTAGCCCATTCTGGACAGTCAAAAGATCATAGTCTATGTCTATAGAGCCAAGTGTTAAGTAGTATCTTAAATTCTGTGGCGTAACGAAGTTCGCCGTGTCAGCTAGTTTTACCATAAGCATGAATCTGCTCCGCTTGAATACCAACAATGGCCGGCCATAACATTACTGAGACGAAATTGCGATTGCGACTGCGAACGAGAAGACGCAGAGTAGGCAGACTGCCCCACAAGGTGAGGGTTCTGCGGCTTAAGTTGCGGGTGTGGCGATTTATGGGGAGGCCTCCTATGTCCAGAAGTGGACGTCAATTATCTGAAATGATTAAAAACTCAATGATGATGATCCGAGTTCTTCTGCAGATCTGATCATTTCTGATTGATACTTTTACTTAAGATACAAGATACCAGGACCCCGAGTCGCGTATTTAAAAATGACACAAATGTTACCGTGATTAGATGTTAATGTTCGTTCAACATTGTTTTTTCGGCACTTTGTTAGTCTGCTAAACACAAACTGCCATTGATTTCACGTGAATTGTTGACAACGTTAAAATACGCGACTCGGCATCCAGATCATTTATTTGCAAACTAATGAATTGAACTTATTTATTTGCAGTGCAAATTATAGACCGATCTATCTTACTACTGTTATCGGTAAAGTTCTTGACAGTGTGCTCAACTCTCACCTTAACAAGCACATTAAGCTGCATGACGCCCAGTTCGGTTTTCGACCTGGGCTGTCCACTGAGACTGCCATATTGAGCTTAAAGCTAGCTGTCAATTACTACACAGATAGAAAGACACCAGTTTATGCGTGCTTTCTAGACCTCGCAAAGGCATTTGACCTCGTTTCTTATGATATGTTGTGGAAAAAACTAGAGGCGACTGGTTTACCTATGGAGATCACCAACCTCTTCAAGTATTGGTATGGAAACCAAGAAAATAAAGTGCGTTGGGCTGGAGAGTTGTCGGAGCCAAGCAGGCTGGAGTGTGGGGTCCGGCAGGGGGGACTAAGCTCGCCGTTGCTGTTCAGCTTGTACGGACGCATTGTATGGGCGCGCTGATCGAGCGGCTCAGCAGCATGCCTGTCGGCTGCTCGGTGGACGGCGTCTGCGTCAACAACCTGAGCTACGTGGAAGACATGGTGCTGCTGGCCCCCTCGGTCAGTGCGCTCCGGCAGCTGTTAGTAACGTGTGAGGCTTACGCGCTCGAACATGGTTTACGCTACAATGATAAAAAGGCGCAGTATGTCGTTTTTCAGGCGGGTACCAAGTGTCCCACTAGTGTCCCACCCATATGTCTAAATGGGGTACCCCTTCAAAGGGTGGATCAATTTAAGTATTTGGGACACTTGGTAACAACCAGGTTGACAGACGATATAGATATGGAGCGGGAGCGCAGGGCATTGTGTGTTCGTGCTAATATGTTAGCCCGGAGATTTGCATGGTGCACGACTGCAGTAAAAATAACGCTTTTTAAAGCATTCTGCACGTCGCTATATACTAGCAGCCTCTGGATCAAGCATACGGTAAGGGCATATAATGCTCTGCGTGTGCAATATAATGATGCGTTGAGGATGCTGCTGCGACTGCCGCGCTTTTGCAGCGCATCAGCGATGTTTGCTGAGGCGCGAGCCGATGGCTTCGATGCTACCTGGCGCAAAAAAACCGCCTCTTTAGTAAAGACGGTGCGTGGTAGCGGCAACAGCATTCTCGCCATGATAGCGGGGAGGCTAAATGACCCAATGATTTGGACCCTTCTTAAAAGGACCAAGTCTTTGTTAGTTATTAAGTATTAAGATGTAAGTTTATTTAATTTTACAAGTATTATTTTAAATATTTTTATTATTATTTTTATATCATTTTATGTTTATTATACTTATATTAATTTTAATTTTTATACCATATATGAATTTGTTATATTTGTGGACCTAGTTGTCTTTTAATGAATAAATATTATTATATTATTATTATTATTATTTATTTTCAGATTAGATGAAGACCCGGCCTTCTACAGCCACAACGGTTTAAATGGCTACTGCAACAACGGAGCCAGCCTCGAAAGCGTTGTCACGACACAGCCAAGCAACAACAATGTCAACCACATTTACAACAACAACAACAACAATATACCGAGCCTACCACCTGTCCACGCTGATAAACTTTACGAGGTAAAGACATAGGACGTAGCCAGTGCTGGACATAGACCCATAAATCGCCACGACGACCGATCTTGGGCGATCTTCACCTACAGCTTTGACCATGACGTCTGATCACCTGCTTTCTCCGTGTCTTCCGGTTCGCGGTCGACCACTCGAGATCCTTTCGGCCCTAGTGATCAGCTGTCTTACGAGGTAGATGGCTAAAAGCAATGAGGGGTTTTCAAAAAGAGAGAAAAGAAAAAAAAAGTTTCATAATACGCTCGTAGATGGCGGTGTCTACAGCAATATCAGAGAGATAGGAGATAGTATTGACTGACTCTTTGGATTGGATCATTTTCTGCTAAGTATAAATCTTAATTTCACCCACTCCGTCACTGCCTCAGTAAAATTTTAGTTTTTATGTTTTATTTTGAGCTATTCAATCATTCATTTCATCTTGACCTATTGCTCCTGACAGAGCGCCATCTGATAGCAGCGTAAAAAAACTTGTTTTTTTTTCTTCAGAGCTGTCAAATTGAAAACCTCTCATTGAAAAGTTAGTGGATTCAAAACTTTTTACTCTGACGAAACCGCGATGCTTATTTTATTTGAGAAAGGTCTTTAGTAAAATCAAAACATTCTTGATGCCTTAAGTCTTAAAACAAGAAAGATTTGATTGTTTATTTGCATTGAATAAGCTCCTAAAGTTCTGAACCGATTTGAAAATTATTTCACTGTTGGGAAGCTACACAATCCCCGGGTGACATAGGCTGTAGAATATTCTCAAGAATCCAGAACGCAAGGCGGTACGAAGTTCTCCGTGTCAGCTAGAAAAAAAAAACTTCTACTTCTAATCAATCAATATCAATATATAGTATTAAAAAAATTCGCCTTCCGCGTCTGTCTCTATGTATGCTTAAATCTTTCAAACTACGCAACGGATTTTGATGCGGTTTTTTAAAATAGATCTAGAGTGATTTAAGAGGAGGGTTTGTTAGTATAAATACATGCACAAAATATATAATAGGCGAGGAGGTACGATTTTCGCCGGGTGGGCTAGTGTTACAATAAATTGTTAATCCATTACTTTTAAGTCTCACATATTTCAGGCCTGTAATTTTTTTTTCATTAATCATGAATGAAAGTTCATCATAAACATTTTCACAAATATTCGCATTAATAATAATACAAAAATAACAAACAATTACGAATAGTACATACTTAGCACTCATAAAATTATAATAAGAAACAGAGAATATATTTATGTTTGAAGAGGTAATTCACTCCACTAGATAACATCTTGTCTGTCGTGCTATTTACTTCTAAAGGTCGTAGCTCACTAACACGACTCTGCTCCCACCCGGCAAAAATTGTGTAAATAAAATATGGGCTTTAAATATGGCTCTTTAGATCATTGGTATCATTATTTAGCAGACAGCTCGCTGTCATTAAGCTAACTGCCGTCAGACTGCTTGGTAGTTGACGCCTCGCTGGCTGCACGTTATAGACGAGCTTACTGCTAGCAGTCGCCTCGCGGGCCGTCGCTGCTCAGTCAGCCAGTATCCACCAACAATTACACGTCTGCTATCTGTCGCCGCGTGGACTGCTAGGTGCCTGCTGGCTGTCGCCGCGTGGACTGCGAGCAGTCGTCTTAGTTTAGGGAAGTGTTGGGTGGGATCGGTGTTGGAGCAGAAGCGTATAAGTGGGCTACGACCTTAATACCTCTAACTACCTAGTAGCTTTACACGAACATTTGTTGAAAGATATTCTAAAAATAGACACAATAGATAAATACAAATTTCCATTTATACAAGTAACCCTTTATCTACGCTATTCACCAGAACATATGTGTCTGTATTGTGTGTGCAAATAAATCTATGTCAATGTCTATGTCTTTTTCTTTTCACAGGTATTCACAAAATCAATGATATTCAGAAACGACCATGAACTCAAATCGAACGAAGGCAGTCTCGACTCGTTGGACGAACTCGAAACCAAATCCGAACCCGACTATCTGTCAGAGAAACCGAATCGCACCAAAGTTTACTTCGAAGACGAGGTCGACTCACCGGTCACTGACTTCGAAATCATGTTCAAAGATGAACTTTTATTTAAATACGATATGTTCAAAATCGAGGAGGAGGAGGAACTCGATAGGAAATCACAAGACACAGAAGAAGGTTTAACAATGAGTGTTAAAATCAAAAAGCAGGACGTCATCAAACCAACCACGGTCACAATGAAAGATGAAACTAAGATAACGACTCAGCATCCAATATACGAGTACGATCCCCGAATGACAGTTTTAGTACCACCAAACACTTTACCAAGAGTTGAAAGCGTCAAAGGCATTTTGAGAATCAAAGGTGATTTGCCAAGAAGTCTAAGCGCTAGAACTTTGGAAAGAGTCGACAGTGGAAGCCGCTTGGCAAAACCGCACTTGAGCAGAGTTGAAAGTCTCAAAAGCATGTCTCCAGATAAAATGAACAAAGTTCTTTCAAGGGTGCCTTTAAGGAGCGCATCTTTCCTTAACATACCACAGCATTTGATCCCAGAGAAACCAACTTTAACCAAAAGCAAATCTACTATTGGAGTAACGTCACTAGAAGACGAGCATAAACTAAGTACATTACCAGATACGCCTATTATAAAGAGCAATAACCTTCCAAGGTTCTTTGCTGAAAGCCCTACGCTACAAGAATACAGAGATGAAGAAAGCCTACAGAGTATACAGCAGAAATCAGCCATGATGATGCAGGAAGACTTCAGTATGCCCAGGTATTATGGGACTCTAGCAAAGACTTTAGAAGTTGAACCAGTACATGAAAGCAAATCTATGCCGGATTTGAGGAATCCTACGTCGACTGGTAAAGTTAGCAAGAGGCTGGTGAAGATTAGGAGTAAGTTGAAGCCGCTAGTGATTATGAAAGGTACTGATGAAAGATTGTAAATTTTTATGTTGAAGAAGCTGAGGCAATAGTAGAAAAATGTTTTCGTAAATCAAAGGGTTTTTACTAGATTTCATTTCGAAATTGTATCGAGATCGTTGGAATCGAAAGCCTTTGGGAAATCTATAAATACATTATGCACTGTGATTTTGAAAAAAGAAGCTGAATTGGTTTTATTTTAAATTCCTCGATTATTTATTAAAAACTTACGCCCCAAAATAATGTTTCGGTATTTGACGTAAAAATGCTTTTTTTTGTATTCTTTTGCATTGCATAAAAACACAAGTCTACCAAGTTATTCACAGTAATAAAAATATTTTAGTTTAGTACCTACTTCATTATTGATTTAATTATTCTCTTCGTCCTATTTTCATGTATCAAAAATCCCTGTCACAAATTAATTTTTTAATCCAATAATTTATTTATTAATAATTTATGATTTTCACTGTACCTTACTAAATATGTTTTTATTAAGTTGAATTGAAATTTCTAGTACTTAAATTGGAGAATAAAATAGTACTTACTTAAGTTATGAAAAAAGTTCTACTTATTATAGAATTTAAATTCATCGCTCAATAATTTGTTCTTTTACATTGTCATTTGAAAAGACAGCTTAAAATGACTGTGATGTTTTTGTTTTGTTTAAGAAATGTCCTTATATTATTGTATCTAGTCAACGACACTACAAAAAGTATTTTTTTTTTTTTTCAATTTGAACTTGCTCCTTAAGAGCTCAAACAGACGTCGTCGCCACCGCGCCGCCGCGACGACGCCGCGCTTCCGTCACTTGCGAGGTGAAGAACTAGCAATCTATACCAATATTATAAAGAGGAAAGATTTGTTTGTTTGTTTGTACCGAATAGGCTCCGGAAATACTGAACCGATTTGAAAAATTCTTTCACTGGTAGGAAGCTACACTAACTCCGAGTGTCATAGGCTATATTAAATTTTCAAAAAAATTAGGGATCCTTACCTAAACTCAAATAATGTAACCCAAGGTGCAATATTTTTTTCCGTTGTTTACATATTTTGACAGATGGTTTGTTGTTGTTGTTTGTTTTTTTATTCGGCCATTCTGGGCAGTCAAAAGAACATAGTCTATAGAGCCAAGTCTTTTGTAGTGTGTTATATTCTATGGCGTAACGAAGTAAGCCGGGACAGCTCGTGTATTACTAAAATAGTACCTACAGTGGAACGATAAAATTTGCATTGGCGGTGCGGTGGCAGCGCGGTGCGTGTGTACAGTGTTGCGGCGCGGTGGCGGCGTCGTCTGAAGAAGCTCTAACCCGTTTATAATTGTGATTTATCCTAGTATTTCATTGCAAACTGTGTTCTGTCTGACACAGCTATTTCACACAGTAACTTACAGTTTTGTTTTTATATAGTTTTTCCCTTGTTTGGTCTTTTTTTAACCTTTTTATCAGTGTTGAATGTATGTGTGAATTAAATAAAAAGAAAGTTGTATATCTCGTTAAATCCTTGTTTGTAAAAAATAACCCGCGCCACTCCTTTAAAAACTAAGCCTGCTATTCATAAAAAGTCAAAGAGAATTTTAGTTATTTGACGTTATGTTAATTTAGACTGGATGTCACGTATTCACCATACAACAAACCAGAGAAGTAGACCTCCAGTAAAGCTACCTAAAATCTACTGTATCTTTATGAATAACACTGTACGTCTTAAACCATGTCTTAAGTTAGTAGTTACCTAATAAGTAAGTATTACTACTTTGTCGAATAAATTGTATAATTTTTTGCAAAAGTACTTATAAGTTTTTTTTTCTTTCACTACCTACACGTATAAAACTAATATAAGACCTGTCTAAGGAAATAAATTGTTTAGGTCTAGATTTAAAATCGAAAATTAGTGTTTATATTTTCGAATAACGTGTAGGATTTTTTTTTGTGGTAATACCGTTTATAGAACAAAGTAATAAAAATAAAACACCGTATTTCAAAAAAACAATACTTTTCTTTTATTTTAAAATAACTTTCTAGTTTTTGAGGTTAAGGAAGTATGAACTACAAAAGTAGATACTTAGTACATTTTTTTTAAATATTTTTATGCTAGAAAATGTGAACTAAGTATTTATAGAAACTATTAATAATAAGAATAATTTATTTAAAATAATTATTTTTATTACAAACTATACACGTTGCCGATTATACAAAGCTTTTCTTAGGAACAAGGATCTAAAATTGGATAAGTAAATAACTATGTAGTAAAATTATAGGTAGGTACTTACCTATTATAATAGTTATATGTATATCTTTTCTATTCTTGAAGCCCGCTAGGGATAACAGGACAAGAAGAAGAAGAAGAAGATATCTATTCTATTAAGAAATATATTGGGGTTTGCTTTTTCGCTTTGCTTCAGTGCTAAGTAAGGTACGTTAAGGGCTTACACGGTGCGAAACTAGCGCCACTTCCGATAAATAATTAAAATCTTCTAAACCATGATCGAAATCAAAAATATGCGTCTTTGACTCCCTAGATAGTCTTGCTTAGAATTTTTAAGGCCCTGTTGTGTAGCTTTCAGGTTCCAAATCTAAGAAAAAAAACCGTTTGTGGCCAATTGTGGCCACTTAAGTTTCGTACAATAATATTTCTAAGATCATTATCCAAAAAGCTACACAACAGAGCCTTAAAAATTTTAAGCGAGATTATAATATTGTATACATAACTGGCCAAATATAAGATGAAAGCATTTTTACACTATACAAATAACTACAATATTTAGAATTCTACGCGTGTTCATTTTTGGTATACTTATGTAAGTAATAAAATTAATTATTATTTATCTTATCGAATTACTTGGAGTTACATTTATAATGAAATAAATAATTGGCACTATTTGAATAGGATGTTCCTATATTCTATACCTATTTAAGTTGTATACTCGAACGCCATTCATATATAGAAGTTTTTTTTTTCAAATAATTTTACTTTTTTTTCCTGAGAAATATAAAAGGCGAAACCGCTGCGCGAACTAGGCGAAATTCTTTTTTTTAATTATTATTATGATTTTTATAGTTTCAGTATTATGTTGGGTAATTTCTATAGTTATTTATGTCAAGAGCCAGTTACAGCGATACTAGCGCCATTCGCGAAAAAAAAAACTTCTAAACTAAGGCAAATATCAAAAATGTGCCACAGTATGACACTAGATAATGTAGTCTAGTATTTTTGGGCACTGTTGTATAATTGTTTAAATTTAAAGACCAAAGAAAGCTACAAAGTGTTGCTAAAAGTGGCCACTTTTATCAACAATCTGTGGATAATTTTGTTCTTTGTAGTTAGGACTACTTTACTGTGCTCTAAGCATTATCCAGTGTCATACTGTGCTACATTTTTAAAATTTGCCTTAGTTTAGAAGATATAATTTTTTTTCGAAAATAGCGCTAGCTTTGCTGTAAACTGGCTCTTAACTAAAGGCAATTAATTTATATATGTAGTCATACAATAAAACATAATACGTCTAAACATTATTGATTAAATAAGACTAGTAATTTTTTACAATATTATTTAAATTAATATAATCTAATTTATAATGTCGCTTAATTTAATTGCATTAAAAGAAGTAAATACACCCCTATCAGGTTTGTAATAAGATCTTTTTTAATGTGGTCAGAGGCCATATTTAAGGCGAACTACTATGAATCATATATTATATTTTTTTACTTTTAAAATATTTTCAGAACTTTTTGTTTTTAATCACTTGTATGTAAACTCTTTGTTTAATCACTTAAATACAAGTAATTTAAAATAAAAAATTCTACTTACTAAATAATAAGAGGCGAAACGATGCGAAACTAGAGCCACTTCGATAAATAATTATTAACATCTACTTAAACCATGGCCGAAATCAAAAATATGCGTCTTTGTGTAGCTTTTAGGATAATGATCTTAGAAATATTCTTTTACAAAACTAAAGTGGTCACTTTAGGCAACACAGGTTTTTTTTCTTAGATTTGGAACCTGAAAGCTACACAACAGGGCCTTAAAAATTATAAGCAAAATTAATTAGGGAGTCAAAGACGCATATTTTTGATTTCCGCCATGGTTTAGAAGATATCAATTATTTATCAGGAGTGGCGCTAGTTTCGCACCGTGTGAGCCCTTTATTGGTATTTGCAAGGCATTAAACTAACAAAAATAACATTATACTATACATTCTATTGTTTTACCTTATCTAAATTAAATAATCTTATTGCGTTACCGTTCTCGGTATGAAGCAAAATTCAATTTTTTTGCGTTTTTTAATTATTCTGGCGAATGTATTCATCATCATCAATACATAGTATAAAACAAAGTCGCTTCCCGCGTCTGTCCCTATGTATTCTTATATCCTTAAAACTATCCAGCGGATTTTGATGCGGTTTTTTGTAATCGATAGAGTGATCCAAGAGGAAGATTTGTAAGTATAATACATGAGCAACATAGTAATAGGTTAGGCGGTACGAAGTTCGCCGGGTCGACTAGTTTTTAATAAAGTTTTAATGAATTCGCGTATATAAAAAACCATCTCAATACTACTTTCGCTTTCGTCATAGTAAAATAGTTTCGCCATACAAAATACTTAAGTCAATAATAAATAAAAAACGCGAAAAATTTTTAATTTCGCGCCATACCGAGAGATACCACCTTAAGACAAATTAATAAGTGGTAATTGTAAACCAAGTCAATGTACTTTTCCTTATTTACATAATTAGCTATAGGTAGTAATCTATACCAATATTATAAAGAGGAAAGATTTGTTTGTTTGTTTGTTTGTTTGTTTGTAACGAATAGGCTCCGGAAATACTGAACCGATTTGAAAAATTCTTTCACTGGTAGGAAGCTACATTAACCCCGAGTGTCATAGGCTATATTAGATTTTCAAAAAAAATAGGGATCCTTACCTAAACTCAAATAATGTAACCCAAGGTGCAATATTTTTTCCGTTGTTTACATATTTTGACAGGTGGTTTGTTGTTGTTGTTTGTTTTTTATTCGGCCATTCTGGGCGGGCAAAAGAACATAGTCTATAGAGCCAAGTCTTTTGTAGTATCTTATATTCTATGGCGTAACGAAGTAAGCCGGGAAAGCTCGTAAAAAATAAAAAAATAAGCTGCTCTAAAAATACTCTAACAAATATTAATTAACTCACTGCAACTAAATAAGTAGGTAAGTAATTAATACTAAAATACTGATACATTTTTAGAGGGGTCACCAAACAATTTCACGGTTACTTTTTTATCGTTTCCAGAAAACAAAATCAAAAAATAATCAAGCGTGCTTACTTGAGGTAGGTACTTAGAAAGTTTTTGTAAAAAAAAACTAAAAACATTGTGTAGCATCAGAGCAATGACCTACGGTGGCTTAGCTGGTGCCAGACGAGTCAGGGGGTGGAGGGCAATACGGGGGGGGGGGGGGGGGTAAACAAGGAGTCCATCGGCCTTAAATACTTAAGTTTTTTTTTTTTTTTTAAATCAAAAGTCAATAAAAAAATATATTTTTTTGAATAATTTATATTCGACTCATATATGATGCAAAGAATTAGTCCTGAAAGTTTCCGCCACGATAAAAAAATTGACCGTGTATAATTTAATAATAATAAAATTATTAATAAGTTTATTTTTTTGTCCAGTGGGCCTCCTAAAATTGAACTTATATAGACTTACTAGATACACTTATAATCTAATTACAACTCAGGGTTATATCGGCCTTTAAAAAATATTTTAAAAATATATTTCTAACATTTGCAAAGCAAATCGCTAAATGGACGTACATAGGTACTTACTTAAATATAAAAATTTATAAATACTTTTCATAGGCTGTTTATCCTTACTGGCTATATGTACTTATTATACTTTTAAGGGCGTATTTTGTTACAAAGCTGGCAACAAGCGCTTGATGCGCTGGTTCGAAAAAAAAAAATACTGCGCGGAAATTCGCGCTGGAACAAGCGCTTTATGTCAGCGCAGTTATTTTCTATACATTTTTGAAACCAGTGCAAACAAGCGCTTTTTGCCAGCTTTGTACCAGAATACGGCCATATGCACGAAAATGTAAAACATTTATACTCGGCCAAATGTAAGTCCAGCTTGATGCACTTTTTGGAATATAGGCGTGAGATTATGTTATTTTGCGTAAGAAAGCGTACTTGGGTAACCTACATATACTTACATACATTTTCTGAGAATCCTTCTACTAAATATTAGGGAACTAATTTTTTACTTGTTTTCAAAGCTATTGTTTCGTCTGATTAATTAAAAAATCTGTAAGTATGTGATTTTTTTAATTACTGTACTGGTTCTTCAAACCACAGTGTTAGGGTGCATTCACGTATAACGCTGGTAACAAGCGCTTGTTGGCGCTGGTTCGAAAAATGTATAGAAAGCACCTGCGCGGACATAGACGCTTGATCCAGCGCGAATATTAGCGCAGGTAATCTCTATAAATTTTTCGAACCAGCGCCAACAAGCGCTTGTTACCAGCTTTGTACGTTAAAGCACCCTTAGACTCTATTTTCTCAAGATTTAGACTAATGACGGTAGACTGTCTTGTATATTTTTCCCGCCAAAACTGTTTTGCACCTATAAGAAACATGGCCACCAAAAAAAACTCAATAAAACGAATTTGCGTTCTTCACCAAATCACTAGTTCATTAAAATGTGGGACCACCCTAATATTTCAATATTTTTTTGCCTATTTTAGGAAAAGTAAAAAAAAATGGCACAGAAAACTTGGCTGTATGGCCCACGTTCTTTTTCCTTCCCAGTATAGAATAGAAAATAAGAAAAGAACCAACGAAGTTATCTAACAATCTTGAATCTTTTTAGTTTCAACTGGACTTTTGGTCCGGCGGCCTTGCAAGCCATAGCGCAAGCGTTATGATCAGCGTTGGAAACGTCTTCACCGTCCACTGAATGTAACAGGTCTCCTTTCTGTATACGACCGTCTAAATCTGCTGCGCCACCTGGTAACTGAAAAACAAAAAAAAAATTTTTTTAAATATTATCTTTAAATCCGCCTTCAATGGATACATAAGTAAACTGAGCAAACCTTCTGAAAACCGCACCAAAATCAGCCAAACGCGAGATAATCGCAGACAAATAAATAACAAGTCAAACTTGAGAACGGTGAAGTCGGTTAATACCTCGTTAATACATTTAACACAATGTCATTCTTCATCCAACATGGCGCCACACTCGAGCTAGGGATGCTCGATGATCAACGATGAGGCGCAACGCGTTATATCAAACATTGTAACATCGATATTGTTATATCAAACATCAAAATATCTAAGTATGTTGTCATATCAACTGTTGTCAAAAATCGAAAAATCGGTTTTTCATCGTAACATCGATGTTACAAACACAAAATCGACATCGGGCCCCTGGAAAAAATCGATTTCTCAAAGTTACGATCAACAACCCTCAACAAAATCTGTAATCTATAAAATAAACGCATCCATAAAGTATTTTGTCAAGTTTTGGACGCAACTAAACATGAAAAAAAAAAAATTCGTTTGCTATCCTCTAAAGTTGTCTGTAAAAAACATCGATGTTGTCCAATATCGATTTTTTGGTTTCGATGATCATTCGATGTTGAGCTATCGATGTCAACATCGATGTACATCGATGTATTATCAAAAATGAGCATCCCTAACTCGAGCCTCCAATAGGTGGTCAAACGACCTGAGGGGCTATTACGGCCGCTTTTGCAATATTGCTTTGCGTCCTCTTTGCGTTTTTTTTGTAATGACTTTGACACTTGGAGGAAGAAAAGCAATATAAGGGTCGCTTAAAACGGGTTGGTGTGACGATTTGTATGAGATTCCTATATCCAGCAGTGGATCTCTTTTCCTAAGTTGTTGATGATGATGATGTAGAGGTACAGATAACTTACAATCTCCGATACGAAGACGCCCGGCGGCGGTGTCTTCGCCATCATGCAGAGACCAAGTCCCTTGCTAGGCTTCTTGGGTAGCTCCACGTCGATATCGGTGAAAGGTATCGGGTCTGGACGGTACACTGTCATTCTTATCTGAAAACAAATGTAAAAAAAAAACTTAGCTAAGAGTAATATTTTTGTTCCGTTTTTTTAGGTTGGTCTATTATACACTTTACAGCCTTTTTAACCTCCAACGCAAAAAGAAAGGAGGTTTTAGTAGGAGTTTTATAAGTTTAACGTTTCTGTCAGTTTCTGTATCTCTCTGGGTATAGTACATAAAAGGATGAACCGATTTTGGTTTTTTTTTGTCATAGAAAATTTTAACTAGTGTTCTTAGCCATCTTCCTTGAAAATCTCTGCAGCCATTTGAAGATAATATCTTTCTGATATTATCAGCTCTTTTCCACTTTATGAGGGGATCTGACTTTCTTTCGTCCAATCTATTCGAAATTTGGTAGAGGTACAGTGGCGGACACGATCGGCGTAACACTTCCGGTTTTTCTGTATTACGAAAAAGTTCTTGTTCTTTGGTAATACAGTCTAGGGCTGACGAAACCATAGACAAATCTGTTACGGCCACCAGTCCGTGACTGTACCGTGTTTCTTTATTCAATTATATTGAAAGTATATAAAGTACATGGGGGTTTTAAATAGTAGTTTATTCAATAAGGGTGTAAAGTGATGTATTATGTACGAGGGTGGTCTGTCAAAACCCGAGCGCGGAGAGAGTTTCAAGGGTTTATTCCATCCGACGAGAAAATTAACATACAAAAAAGCAGCACGTAGCTTGTTTTCAATCCCACTTCACTTCAATCATTTATTTTCGTAACTTTTATACAGTTATGCATCATAATTGCCCAGAGGATCATAAATAATGTATGGAAATTCATTATTGACCGGCTATAAACCGCATGTGAATAAAAAAGTGTACTTTTCGAGTAGATGGGAAATTTTTTTTTGTTTATTCTAAGTGATAAGATGTAAGCTATGGAACATTACCTTTGGAGCACTCTGCTTTATAGTAAGGCATATTCTTTCATAGGTCATCTCTTTAGTGATGGCAACACCGCCGCATTCGACAATATAATCACCCGGCTTCAATCTTCCATCTTTCCCTGCTGCCCCGTTAGGTATTACTTCTTGGACTACTGCTGCTGCACCCTAGGGTTTGAAATAATACTAGGTTTAATTTTTTATCAATTCGGATATTTTAAGGACTATAAATGTTTAGGGTGCATACACGTGCAGTGGCGGACACGATCGGCGTAACACTTCCGGTTATTCTGTATTGTAAAATAGCACTTGTTCTTTGATAACACAGTCTAGGGCTGACGAAACCATAGACAAATCTGTTACGGCCTCCTAGTCCGCCACTGTACAAAGCTGGAAACAATAGCGCTTGTTGGGGACTGGTTCGAAAAATCTATAGAAAATACCTACCTGCGCGAACAATTAAGCTTGTTACCAGATTTGTACGTGAAGATTCACAGTCAAGTCGGTCAAGATTGACTTAATATTAACATAATATGTTGATATTAACCGTATTATTCATAAAGATACAGTACATTTTAAGTAGCTTTACTGGAGGTCTACTCCTCTGGTTTGTTGTATGGTAAATACGTGACATCCAGTCTAAATTACATACGTCAAATAATTAAAAGGCTCTTTAACTTTTTAGGAATAACAGGGTACCTAAGTGTTGACTGTTGAGTTGAATTGAGTGTTGTCTCAGAGCCACTAACAAGAAAGAACCGGTTTCTAAATTTCCCGCAACATATTTCCGAATTTAATGATAACAATTCCCACCCGTGGGGAATCGAACCCAGTGCACCCGCGTCCCAAGTCTACAACACTGCTATCTGAGCCACGGAGCAGTCGACTAAAACTCCCCGAGTGACATAGGCTATATTAGATTTTCAAAAAAATTAGGGATCCTTACTTAAACTCAAATAATGTAGCCCAAGGTGCAATATTTTTTTCGTTGTTTACATATTTTGACAGGTGGTTTGTTTTTGTTGTTTATTTTTTTATTCGCTCATTCTGGGCAGTCAAAAGAACATAGTCTATAGAGCCAAGTCTTTAATTGTATCTTATATTCTATGGCGTAACGAAGTAAGCCTGGACAGCTCGTACGTTATTAAACATAGGCCTACGTTTTGTTCTTGCAGCGTTGAACGAAGTGGGCACCGGCAGTGCACGCGTCGGCGCCCGCCAACGCGCCTCCGTAAACGGTCTCATACATTGCTATACGTGTGATTTAATCGCAGCACGTCCCGCACGACGCCTCGCGCAACGCCCCTCTTGATCCTAAATGCGGCCTTAGGCATTTCTCCTGATTATAAAAAAAAAAGGTAAATTTGATCAGAATACTGCCTCAAAGCAATCAGAAAACTTACATTGATTTTAGTATCGGAGCCGCCGAGTAGTGCGATCCCGAGTGATTGGTTGTTGGTAGCTATTTCTATGACGGTGTCCTTATTTCTTTGTATAGGTGCCGTGGCCGGGTCCGGTGGGGGTTCCACTGCAAGAACGTTAATTCATAATTAATAATAATAACACATCACACTCAGAGCCCCTAACTAGGAAGAACCTGTATCTAGGGTGCCCGAAACACACACAGAGACGAACATTAAACTCAGACCGGAAACAAACATCGATATATCAATATTCGCCTCGCCCGGGAATCGAACTGCACACGCTTACTCAGTCCACATCACTGCCAACTGAGCCACGGAGCAGTCATAAATGCATGAAAACATATGAAACAAATCTCACGACTACATTTATTCCCCAAAGGGTTAGGCAGAGGCAGCAGCTCATTGACTGAGCCCTAAGAGATGCATCCTAAAGGATGTGTGTGGTATTTGCGTGCAAGCTATTTTAGACTTAACACTATGTATGGACTTTTGCACGTGACTGTACAGTTAATCAATATATATAAAACTCTTCCGTTACTGACTGACAGACAACGCAGAGCCGAAACTACTGGGCGTAGAAATCTGAAATTGAGCACTAAGAAGGGATTTTCCAAAATTCCCACGTGTTTTTGCTAACATATTGGTGGCAAATAAAACTATGAAATCTTCATTCCAGAGCGTTTAATTTAGAATTTAGATCTGCCACGAATGACGGCCGAAAGATGAGTGTCACTTTTTACATGTTAATGCCTTACATCTAGCACTACTTAAAACTACATTTCTTAAGCACGTTAAACAGTTTGCGCACTTTACTGGTGAAGGCGCTTCCAATCCAGGAATGGGTGTAGAAGCCTGAACACCACGGGAACGGGAAAAAACGGGATTTTTTGTGTTTATGAGAAATCTGCGCGGGAAAAACCGCGGGGCAGCCTCTAGTATATCATACATTTATTTCTGAATTTATTGTGTCAATTTGTATTTTTAACCGACTTCAAAAAATGAGGCTATCAGTTTGACCTCTATGTAGGTATGTATGTTTGTTTGTATGTATGTATGTTTGTCCGCGATTATCTCGCGTTTGGCTGAACCGATTTTGATGCGGTTTTCAAAGTATTTGTTTCATTGAGGAGAAAGTTTTAGTACCTATTTTAACCGACTTAGAAAAAGAGGAAGTGTTCAGTAGATGTATGTGTCAGTTTATTGAAGGCGGGTTAAAATTTTTTGGAAAGGAACCCAAGTAGCAACCGATAGATTTAACTGAGTATTGAAGATTTCTTGAAGGCAACATGGCTAATTCCAGCTATTGCCTTGGCCAAAACTATTATGTCCCGCAAGATATCCCTAAGACTTGCTTGGAGGGTCAGTTAAGAAAAAGTGGGCACGGTATTTAGGAGAATACGAAGGGGGAGTTAATACTACTGCTAAATCATACTTTAACCTTACATAAGCAATTGGGATTTAATAGGGTTTTCCAGATTCCTTAACTAAGGTTTCGCGATATCTTGAAGTTTAAGTAAAGGCAGCAAAATAGATTTAAATGCAAAATTAAAACTGTTTTATAATCTATTTTACTAATGCAATTTTTGCTAAGCGAAGAAAAATTTAAAACGTTTTCAATTTAAGTAATCATAATAAAGAAAATATGGTGAACATTTTATGCTACAACACAAGAACTTTACTTAGTGGTAAGAATTTGTAAACTATAAGTAAATATGACAATTAGAAATCCGTTTTATTTCGTCGTAAGCAATAAAAATCTTAAACGCATGATCATTTATCGTGTAAAATCGATAGAAAGAGCCATAAAACAAACGGGCTCTCGAAATAGCTTGAAATAACAATAAAATAAATAATAATTGTATATGGAATAAAAATAAAGTTATCATTTATGTCATTAATATTACCTTTTCTCATCACATTATCACTTATTTCTTCAGTAAAAACTATTACACTAGTCACATTTAACTGAAATCCACACTTTTTTCACGATATCACTTCGATTTTATTTTGTTGTTCTGTTTTCTAAAAGTTCAAAATGGCGTATAATCTTGTTTTACTTGACGAAATCTGAATTTAGAAAAGTAAGGATTCAAAAGGGTAGTTGAGTATCAATTAAATCAAAGATTAATAAGTTCGATTTGAAATAATGCTATTTTAGAAATGTTTTACTCAAAAACGATTTCCTCAAATCTCACTTAATACTTAATCGTTTTACTAAATCAAACGTAAGTAACATTTAAATCTCACAGTATTAAGTGATCCTTTAGTTTGATTAAGTAAATCCTCAACGATTTAAGTGATACTTCCGATTGATTTCATGAATACTATTCTGATTTATTTGATCCTTTACTTTGATTTCTTAAATCAAGATTTCTTATCGCCGCCTCCGTGCTTGAATGTTCAATTTCCATTTGTTTACTGTTCAGGAGAAGGTTTTTTTTACTTATTATCAAACGAGATGTTTAGTTTCAGGAATGATAAATGCATATTTATAGTTTTTAGTCTAATATATGGAATTGCCAATAAATTTGTTTACGATGCTGTGATTTTACGTATTTTATCATACTTTTAAAATGGAGGTTGAACAAAACTGCGAATAAAATGTTCGTTCATGGAATACAACACTCCTGCCATGGAGATAGCACAGTGTTCCTTAAAATTGTTGCGTGCTTGTTTGTCCAACCTCCTAATACCATATACAGGATGATAATATTACTTCGTAAAAATATTTGTTTTTAGATGATAAAAGGTATAAGAAATTAAAATCAAGAAATAAAAAAAAAAAAAAAAATTAAAATCAAGTAATAATAACATAAACATAACGAAATGATAAAATATACCTACTTAATTATTGTTAAAAATTTGGTTGGTGTGTTGAACCATTGTGAAAGACAGACAAAAGGACTATCAAACAGAATTAACATAATAATATACTTAATTCTCAACCGTTTTATTACAAAGTGAATTTATTAACATCCTGTATCAGTACGTTTAAGTTTCTATTCGGAAATGAACATTATTAAAAAGTACTTATTGCTCGAAAGTCGCCAAAGTACGCCTTTTGCTTGTTTTGAAATTGGTACTCGCCATCCTGCTGCAGCTTTTAACGTTACTCGCAGTTAGTTTTCTTAGTTTTGAACACAATAAAACTAATTTATTAGGTTTTTGCAAGCAAACTAAAGGAGCAACCAAGTTTATCATAGAAAAAACAAAATGGCCGGGTAGCGTGACGTACTGTGCTGTGATTGGTCGGCCGGCTGGAGTTTGAACACTCAAGCACGCAACAAATATTTCGATGCGGGACTTTGGGTAATGCTGTGGAGGTTGGCTAAACAAGCACGGAATTTTTGTTACGATGATGTGGGCTTCAAAATTTAAAACGTGAAATTTATTGTATTTTTTCTAGGAAAAGCCTTTTTTTACTTGACCTTCTGGACCTAAATTACATCGTTAACAATCCTGCATCAAAAAGTCATTTTCGACCAAAATGGAGTTTGAACACTTAAGCACGGAGCCGACGTTATCTCACAGTATTAAGTGATCCTTTAGTTTGATTAAGTAAATCCTCAACGATTTAAGTGATACTTCCAATTGATTTCATGAATACTATTCTGATTTATTTGATCCTTTACTTTGATTTCTTAAATCAAGATTTCTTTGTTTTGCAACAGAGTTAGTTTTTCTAATACCAAGTGTAAGTGTTGAAAGTGATAGACGTATGCAATATTATTAGACACATAAATTAGATGTTTATGTACAATTGTGTTTATCAGAATGAATTACAAGGTTGTTCAAACGAATTAATATGATCTATGTTTGTGGCTGGCATGTTGGCGATTCGGGTAGGAAGTGACGTGACTTGGCTATGTCTATATGGCAGAATTTAAAAGGATAATTTCGAATTCAAGCTTTTGTAAGTATTCATCACTTCCGCTTATAGTTCCTTTCGCAAAATGACTTTTTTTTATAGTGTCCCTTTTGTACATGTAAACTTGAGATAGTGGAGAAATGGTCATTTTTCGAACGGGTCATTTTGCGAAAAGGACGTTTTGAGAATTCTTTAAAAGCGTTATGGTTTTCAAAGAAAGTTATATTATGTTTTTTTTGGTGTTTTAGCAATAAAGTGCATTTAAACAACAGCAGAGCTTGCATATAAAGTCAAGTGTGTGTGGCAAGTATTTCTATCAGACCATTCTGCTCACACTTGTGGCAAAACAAAAACTGTTGTAATCATTTATATCACTGCCTTTTGCTGCTTTTTAAGAACCACAAAAGTACCATATGAAAATCAGCAATGGTTTTCAATGCTGTCATATCATCGAGTTATCATATTTTGTTTAGCTAAGAAAGCTGTGTTAGAGCTAGTTCGGAAAATATATATAAACTACCTGCATTGACAACCTAATACTTTTAACTTATTTAAGTGTATCAAATACTTATTCAAAGACTAATCATACAAAATGTGTTATGCTAAACGAGTCCGTGACCGTAACTACCTACCTACTTTGCATCGATTAAGAGTGAAAGGCCCTACAATTTAGACCCATAATGCACCGTTCGCAAATATTTCTTCGAAACTGTCTACAAAAAATAAAAGCAAAAGGGACATTACGACAAAGGTTTTTTCGATGTGGTACATTTTGAGAAAGGGTCATTTTGGGAAAATACAATTTTAGAAAGGGACATTATGTAAAAGGAAAATTATGGGAAAGGGACATTTCTGTGTTAAAGGTTATTTTTTTAATTTTTCAACGTCTTTGCTAATTTAATTTTTCTCCATCTTGTACAAACCGTCCCTCTAAATCAATTATTACTTATAAAATAATAATTAATATAAAATTTATTTGTGTTTTGCCTAGCAAAAACTGATTTGAGGACAAACGTCTTAATATGGCTTTTAGTTTGGATAGCAAATCTTTTTTGCATTAGTGCGACTGTATAAGTCGAACAACTATCCCTTAATGATTTAATTTAGTTTACAAATAATGAGAGTTGAGTGAAAAGAGAGTTTTATGGTTTATCTGAAACCTTAATTAATACTGAATAGGTTTAAGATGATTTAACTACGATTTGTTTAATCTTTTTTTTCTCAAAAAGCGGTATTGGAATACTATATAGCCTTTAAGAAATATGTGACTATATGAAATCGTTTTTTATTTAGTTAAATCACAATACAGGCACTGTTAAGATATATGCGATTTAAACAAAATTCTTCAGTGCTACTTGGGAAATTATAGACTTAACACTATGTATGGACTTCTGCACTTGACTGTACAATAAATATATCATAAATTTATTACTGAAATTGTATTTTTAAAGACACTTTCACGGCTCGTTAATCAATCAAAACCAAAAATCAAATAATTATTTATTCAATACGAGCTGTCCCGGCTTACTTCGTTATGCCATAGAATATAAGATACTACTCAAAGACTTGGCTCTATAGACTATGTTCTTTTGACTGCCCAGAATAGTCGAATCAAAAAATTAAGAACAACAACAAACCACCTGTCAAATATGTAAACAACGGAAAAAATATTGCACCTTGGGTTACATTAAGATTACATTACATTATTTGAGTTTAAGTAAGGATACCTAATTTTTTTGAAAATCTTATATATAGCCTATGACAATCGGGGATAGTGTAGCTTCCTTCCAGTGAAAGAATTTGCAAATTAGTTCAGTATTACCGGAGCCTATTCGTTACAAACAAACAAACAAATCTCTCCTCTTTATAATATTGGTATAGATAGGATACAAGATATCACTGATTGAAAGTCAATTAGACTACATCTAATCTAATTGCTATTGATACCTTATGTGGTAAAGTATCCTATACTGCGAGAGGCGAGGTAGTTCGTAATTGTAATCGTAATTACCTTTAGCAGGCGATGGCTTAGGTGTTTGCGATCTGGACGCCCCAGCCTTCAGTCCGGGGTCCGGGGTTTGATTCCTGCTTGCGTTGCGGGATGCTGTCTTTGAACCTGGAATTTTATTTGACTTCTTCAGCCCGGAGATAAGAGAAAATAGGAATTTAAACAGCCCGCTTATTCTGTTACGCTGAATGATATTCATATTCTTTCCCTGTTATTCATAAAGAGTTTAAGAGCATTTTAGTTATTTGACGTATGTCAATTTAGGCTGAATGTCACGGATTTACCATACAACAAAACAGAGAAGTAGACCTCCAGTAAAGCCACCTAAAAGCTATACAACAGTGCCCTAAAAATACTAGGCTACATTATCTAGTGGAAAACTGATCCACAGTTTTGATATTTGCCTTAGTTTAGAAGATGTAGTTTTTTTGCTGGTGGCGCTACTAATTTAGCTGTGCTATTCCTCATAATAACAGCTTTCCTAAAAAAAGATACAAATAAAAAAGTGGCAACACTACCAGGAAAATGTGTCAGATTTTCGAAAATTTCCTTGCAGTGTAGTGTTGCCAAATTTTTAATTAATAAATTTTTAAACATTGCATAGTCACGGACTAGGAGGCCGTAACAGATTTGTCTATAGTTTCGTAAGCCCTAGACTGTATTACCAAAGAATAAAAGCTATTTTGCATTACAGAAAAACCGGAAGTGTTACACCGTTCGTGTCCGCCACTGTACCAGCCAGATTAGTACCTAATAATAGGATTCTTTTGAAAGCGTCACTAAAGTCATGTCTAAATCGAGGCATAGCTAGCAGTTACGAAGTTCGCCGGATCAGCTAGTCAGAATTGTAAGATTTAAAGCACTCACCCCCGCCCAAAGAGCCTCCCCCGTCGTCCGTCGGCGAGTCGTCCTTTTTATTAGGGTTGCACACTGTCAGTACTACCAAGCCCTCTGTCCTCTTCAGGGTTGCTGCTGCCTGCAAAAATTTAATACAAAAACATGAGGCTTGAGACAAGGGCTTTGTGTATTAACCCGACTAAGTAATTGTTTTTTTTTAAAGACCCATACATAAACTGAGAACTTCCTCTTTTTTTAAGTCAGTTAAAATTGCTACTAAAACCTTCTCCTGAATGTAAAAAATACTTTTGTGAAAACCGCATAAAAATCGGTTCAGCCAAACTCGAGATAATCGCGGACGAACATACATACATACATACAGGTCAAACTGATAATCACATTTTTTGAAGTCGGTTAAAAAGCGCTTACCATTGTTCAAAGCGTTTAAATTCAAGTAGAGTCATATTATGCTCGACAACTCTTCTAACAAGCTTGGCGATTGTGGAAAATCCCCCCCTTGGGCTGAGATGAACCCTTTTTAACCGACTTCAAAAAAGGAGGTTTAGTTTGACCAGTATGTATGTTTGTCCGCGATTATCTCGCGTTTGGCTAAACCGATTTTGATGCGGTTTTATGATTTATGATAAGTTTTTTTTTTCATTTAGGAGAAGGTTTTAGTAACTATTTTAACCGACTTCAAAAAAAGAGGAAGTGCTCAGTTAATGTATGTGTCAGTTTATTGAAAGCGGGTTCCTATTTTGTAAAAAAAGTAATTACCTATGTTACAAAATATTCTTTGGATATTTACAACCAACATATGTGTATACGGTACGCATAATTTTCGTTTCACGCTGTTTCATACAAAAGTTTTTCTATACAACGTTTGTTTTTTCCACAGAACAAGAGAATACAATAGAAATAGCATCATGAGCTTTTAGTACTAAAACCAGTGTGTCCAAACTCACACATATAAACCAAACGCTCACTATGAAATCCATGCTACCATTGGTGATTAACGACAAAGCCGAAAAGATCTACATCACAAAACTTTGAAGTAGACTATGAACCTTTTTTACAAATAAACAAAGATCAAAATCAAATAACAATTATGAAATACTTAAGATAATGATGACATACATATGATAAAAGAATGAAATTAGGTTTTTCCAAAGACATGGTAGAAAGCTATACATCCTCTTTGCTTTAAAATCCTCACGCATTGTTCCTAGTTTTACTATTCGACGCTAGATGGAACTACAGCTTTTGTACTACCGCTACTAAACACTAGGTGGCTACGTCGAAAAATGAAAAACTAAGCTAGGGATGTACATATTGCGGGAGAAAGTTTGTCGATGAGAAAAACCTATCGATATACAACTTTCTTTCATATGGCTATAGGTAACAATTACTGTTTTTTTACGAAAATCTATGTGTATTCTACGCAAACGGCCTTCTTGGTGATTGGCGATGTATTGGTATTATCATATGAAAAAACCAGTCGCTCATAATAGAACAAAGTTTATTTTAGTGTACAGTTTAATTTTTATTTATTTCCAATGTCGTTTTTTATTCAACAGTTATGCTTCGCATAAATAGAGATTCAGAAATAAAAATGTGTTTAGTTATAAAATTGTATATACCTACAGTACTGCAAAAGTTATAATGCGCATAGAAATCTTCGTCACTGTTCGACAACGGTCGTATTCCCTAGCGACGGAAGACGATATGTATTTAAGGAGGTTAAGTGCATTTTCTGCATGCGTAATTTAGTAGAATTATGATTTTTGATTCAGGTGTTTCAGTGAAATCGACAATTAGCGAATCTGCATGCGCATTATTAATTTTGGAGTAAGTACTGTACTTTAAATGAAGCTTTATTTTAACCAAAGTAGTAAACAATTTAGGTGGATGGGTAGATAGACCAATAGAACAAGATGGGTTTTATATTTTTATTATTTTATCTTATTTAATATCGAAGTACTTGCTTATTTATTACTTGCCTTAAACTCTTAACTAATCTTGGTTTTTTTAATACATAATATTTAGCATTTTTTCTTCTCTAGGTATTGTTTATTGAAACTCCTCTTAGCTTAAGAAGCTTTCATGATGGCTCCATCTTCAAGTTTATGCTTAAGTGTATTAGGTTCTGAGCTTGGCCCAAGGTGATCCAGTAACACAGGCTGTAAATAAATTAAAAGAAAAATAAAATATAGCACACTATAAGAGTGACGACTTGTCTTTATACAATACTAGTCGACCCGGCAAACTTCGTACCGCCTAACCTATTGTTAGAACGTGCATGTTTTATACTTATAAACCTTCCTCTTGAATCACTCTATCTATTAAAAAAATCCGCATTAAAATCCGCTGTATTTTTAAAGATTTAAACATACCTAAGGACTGATGCGGAAAGCGACTTTATTTTTTACATATTTCAACATTATTGTAATATGATGATGATGCTAATATAATTTCATTCATACGCAAGAGTCTAAGTTGAAAGATTCATATAATTTCATTCGTATTCAAGAAATTAACTTTACAGTAAATCACATTTTAAACCGAAAAAAAGGTAGAGGTTTTCAAGTCGAAGCGAATACCTATTTTTTTTTTCACTGAAAATTATTATTATCGATAGATTTTTATCATAGAAAATTATCAATAGATTTTCATCATGTTGAGCAATCTCTAACTGATTTCCATTATACTGTTGTCAAAATGTTCTAGAAAAAGTCATGATTCTAATACCATAGATAAAGAAGAACGCTAAGAAGGTACAGTCACAGTCACAGGACTCACAGGCTTCAATGAAAATTCAATTTTACTGCTCCGTAATTAGGGTGTTTTCATTTTCTCACTTATGGTTTTGTTTTCTTGTTCATGTATAATTTCAAATTTATTTAAAAATACAGTGAAATATTACTTACCGATGTAATGATACGGCATAATTAGTACTTTTAAGTCCCCGACTTTAATTTTTGCATTCCAACACAGCACAATATGGCATTTTAGTGGGTTTTTTTTTCATATTTTTCCTGGTGGTTTGTTTACAAGAAGCTTAAAGCAACTGAGCTTATCAAATCTGTCAAAAACTACGAATAGGCACTGCAGAGCTAATGATAGGCACGCGGGCTCCGCCTACTCGCGATTTCTATTTAGAGAGAGAGAGCATCTTCCTTGTTCTGTGGTTTTTTCAATGTTCACCAAAGATTTACATGTGGGGTACCTATGTGTGTATGTCAATGTGTGTGTATTCTACTCACCGTATCATAACTGCAACCGAGTAAGCTATCTTTGTTAACAGCCAGTATCATGTCACCTATTTGGAGTCCAGCCTGAAAAAAAAAAGATAACTGTTTTAGAACAAAAATCATAAATAAGTAGGTATTTATTATTTTGAAATAAGTGTAATACTAAGGGTGCATTCACGTACAACGCTGGTAACAAGCGCTTTTTGCGCTGGTTTGAAAAATGTATAGAAAATACCTGCGCGGGTATAGACGCTTGTTCCAGCGTGAATGTCAGAGCAGGTATTTTCTATACATTTTTCGAACTAGCGCCAAAAAGCGCTTGATACCAGCTTTGAAGTGAATGCACCCGAAGGATTCACCGAGTGGTGGCAGCATAGAATACTACCACCCTATCTCCCATGGGTGTCGTAAAAGGCGACTAAGTCGATCAGCCGAAGGACGGGCAGCGCAGCGAACTTCGTTGAGTCAAAAATCAAAGTCAAAAATTATTTATTCAATATAGGATACAAGATTTTGAAAGTCAATTACACTAATCTAATTGATATTGATACCTTATTTGATAAAGTATCCTATACTGCGAGAGTACCTAGTTCAGGGTGCCTACCAATTGGATCATGCCTTGCCCTATAACAATGGTCGCCTGGAGACGCCCTCTAAACGAGCCCTCCTCTGAAAGAGCCATCACCAAGCGTAGCAATTAAGGCTACCTCCGAAAAATGTTTGTCCTTTCCACGCCCAGTTGCTATCCAGATTCGCACTCGAGGAGGGCATGTTGTTCCCTCCCCTGCTCGCCTCTGGAGCTGCGGCGGCACAGTGCCACAAGCTGTGCCGCCGCCCATCTCGGGGCCGTGTGATGAGTGTGTTGGGCCCCGACCCTTCATTCATCATTTGACTGAGGTGGTCTCCTTTGGAGGTGTCTTCATGCGGAAGGACTTCGGACGCTATAATGCGTGGTACCCGGGGTTCTTCCCAAAAGCGCCAAGACGGCCGCCGGGGGGTTTTAGTGGGTGCGAGCCCCACATACCCCCGACGCTCCCCCGAGCGTCGGGAAATGCGATAGGCATTTCCCCCCGTTACAAAAAAGGTGTCTCCATGCGACTCCATTGTTGGCTAAGCTGATGAGTCTGATCCGCGGCATGAAGCGGCAGGTACAGTCTTGGTCGCGTGGCATAACAGATCTACAAAGTACCAAAAGTCATCTTCTATTCGAAGTAGTATATCCATCTGAAGACAGCTTGATTTCACATTCGTTTGTCTGAGCCGTTTGATGGGCGCCCCTAAAACACCTCGACTCTCACAGTTTAAGATACTTTAACTAAATTTAAGGTACCAACTAGGTAATTAGGTAGGTAGGTAATTGACTTACAATAAGTGATACCTTGTATCCTATATTGAATAAATCATTCTTCATTTTCATTTTCAAACCCACGACCCATCCGGCACCTGACCTTACCGAGCGTTGCTGAATATTAGTTAAGGCGAATGTGTACCTGCTCGGCGGCGCTGCCTTCCTGAATGTCTGAGATGAAAATCCCCTGGCCGACTTCTGCGTGGCGACCTTCGATTATCATGATGCCCAAACTTGAGGTGCCCTGTAATTATAAAAATAATATTATAAGATTGGGTGCATTCACGCTTGTTGGCGCTGGATCGAAAAATGTATAGAAAATACCTGCGCGGATAAAGACGCTTGCTCCAGTGGGAATGTCAGCGCAGGTATTTTCTATACATTTTTCGAACCAGCGCCAACAAGCGCTTGTTACCAGCTTTGTACGTAAATGCACCCTGTAAAAGTACGTTGTGCTGCAAAATCCCAATTTTACTAAAAAAACAAATGATGACGTATGGTCGCCACAGGACACTTTGGTGCGAAAAAAACTGGGAGCGCAAGACAGAGCCTGGTGGGAATAATGCCCTCAAGACAGAAAAGTGTGCAAAATGGGGAAATACGCTTTTATAACCGAAAGTGTAAAAGTGTAGGCTGATAAGATTTACTTTTTTTTAAATTAGAATGCACTAAGGTTAAGAGGAGTTATTGAAAAATTTTGTGTTACAAAAACTTATACTGTGTTTCTAATTGTGAATGTCCGTAATTATTTCAAGAGGTGACTAAGTTCACCATTAATTACGTTTTTACTAAACAAAATATTGTAGAAAATCCTTGATTGCAATTACCTTCTTTATGGAAACATTTCGAACTCCTTTGTAGCCAGCATACCGGTCCTCCGACTGAAACAAATGAAAGACGATAAAATTTAAAATTCGTTCTAAATTAGGTAGAGGGCGCACCAAAGAACGCACGCGGTCAAAATATGAACCAATAATCAATAACCCATTTTGTGTCGAATATGTAGCGGGTGAAGTAATTGTAATATCACAAAAGAAAAAAAAAGAGAGAAAGATAAATTGTAAAGTAGAGTTTGTTACCCCTTTCTTCTCTACGCTGTAAAATCATTGCTAAAGGGAGTAGAATCATTTGACAGAGGAGGGCTCGTTTGGGGGCCTCTCCAGGCGACCATTGTCGTAAGGCAAGCCAAACATTTGTTTGCCTGAGCCAATTGGTGGGCACCCTGAACTACCTCGCCTCTCACAGTATAGGATACTTTACCAAATAAGGTATCAATAGCGATTAGATTAGATGTAGTCTAATTGACTTTCAATAAGTGATATCTTGTATCCTATATTGAATAAAGATTTATTTGATTTGATATTTGAAGTCATGGTGCTAGTATAGGTAGCTGTAGCTACACTCGGTAGGGTAAGTACGTAAACAGTGGTGCCACCAGGTACGCGCTGATTCATCTGGCACGAATATATATCTCCTTTTTTTAAATAATTAAATAATAATATAATTTATAGGGATTCTATTTGAACATTACTTAGTGGCTGCCTGGGTGATCCATTAGGAGCTAGATTACCGCGATGCTAGCGCCATTCTAGAAAAAAATGTTGTATATCTTTTAAACTAAGGCAAATATCAAAAATCTGGCACAGTATGACACTAGATAATGTTGCTTAGTATATTTTGAGCACAGTAAAGTAGAGAACAAAAGTATACACAGATTGTTGCTAAAAGTGGCCACTTTTAGCAACACTTTGTAGCTTTCCTTGGTCTTTAATTAAAAAGCTATACAACAGTACCCTAAAATACTAGGCTACATTATCTACCATGGTCGGCAGCAGAGAGGCTTGGACGGCGGCTGTCTCCTTCTGCGAAGCAGTCATGCTCGCCAAGGAGACGGCCGAACGCGAGAGAGAGGCGGCGAACCCGGCCAGACGGCGAGTTCGTCGCCGCGGCGGCGCGAGGCCATTAAGCGCCGCCGTACGCCCTGCAGTACCGGGCCGAAGAATAGGACTGAGGTATCCCCTGCCTGTCGTAAGAGGCGACTAAGAGGGGACCCCGGGGTCGTTGGGTGCACGAGGCGGGGGCCTCGTGTAGTCATATAACGGCCCCGAGAAGGACGGCGGAACGCGGTGTCCCGATTCCGTCGTCGAGTGTAGGAAGAGCCTTCCGCGCTCAGGGGGGACTACCATCACTTGTCCCCCCGTGAAGAGGCTAAACAGCCAGTGCTGGAGGGGGTCGCGGAGTTGAACATAACGATCGAAAGATCACCCGTGACCCCCTTGCCAACAGCCGAGATGGACACCGGCGGGGTTTTAGTGGGTGCGAACCCCACATAACCCTGCGACTCCCCCCGGGGTCGCAGGGTACTCGTTAGGAGTTTCCCCGCCTAAAAAAAAAAAAAAAAGGCTACATTATCTAGTGTCATACTGTGCCACATTTTTGATATTTGTCTTAGTTTAGAAGATATAATATTTTTTTCGCGAATGGCTCTAGCATCGTGGTAAACTGACTCCTAAGTCTGTACGCGGTCAAAATATGAACCACTTATAAATCAGCCGATTAAGGGATGCTCTTGACCGGTCGTTGTGGCGATGTATGTGGGATGTCTAAGTGGAATATTTCAGCTGAAATTATGATGATGATGATGATGATGATTAATTAAGAGGCATAGCACAGCTAAAGTAGCGCCACCCGAGAAAAAAATAAATATCTTCTAAACTAAGGCAAATATCAAAAATGTGAAACAGTATTCCCCTAGATAATTCAGCCTAGTATTTTTAGGGCATTGTTGTATAGCTTTTAGGTTAAAGACCACAGAAATAAACTGATTGTTGCTAAACGGCCACTTTTGGCAACAATCAGTTTCTTTCTGTGCTATGGATCTTAAGCCATTTTGTTTAGAATGGCGGGTGAAGTAATGTATACAGTGGCGCCCCCAGTTTGGCGCTGACTTATCTGGTACGAACTCTATATACTTACTTTTTTAGAGACAGTGAAGTCTAGTTAGTGCCGTTTGGATATAAATCTTATTTGCTTTAAAAAAACGTAGTGGCTGTAAACAAAACAAATAACAGACCAAACATTTGTTTAAACAAATTTGGCAAACAGGCTCGTGCCAGGGTTTGCGCAGATGTTCATTCGACTTACAATATAATTTATTGTTGGGACTTTAGTACCTAGAATTAATGTCGCATTATGTTTTACTAGAAACTGCCCCGCAGTTTCACTCGCGCAGATTTCCCATAAACACCAAAATCTAGGTTTTTCCCCGTTCCCATGGGAAATTTGGGAAAATATTCCTTAGTGCTCCCCTACACTTCTCAAGGAACCCACGTGCAAAATTTGAGCCCGCTACGCCTAGTAGTTTCGGCTCTGCGTTGTCTGTCAGTCAGTAACGGAAGAGTATTTTATAAATTGACTAGAGGTTGCCCCGCGGTATTTCCCGCGCTGATTTCTCATAAATACAAAAATCCCGTTTTTTCCCGTTCCCGTGGGAATTTCGGGAAATCCCTTCTTAGTGCTCACCTACACTCCGCAAGGAACCCTCGTGCCAATTTTCAGCTTTCTACGCCCAGTAGTTTCGGCTCTGCGTTGTCTGTCAGTCAGTCAGTAACGGAAGAGTTTTATATACATTGATTGTCTTGAGACTTTATAGATCTTGATATTCTAGAAACTCTGGAATTTCGGGAACAAGAAACATTTTTAAATGGCATTGAATTTCCAGAGCACTACCAAATTATAACTACCAAAGGTAGCAACTGTTGTTATCACACTGATTTTGATGTCCATTGCTTCAGCATTAAAGGTTTATACAATTTCCTTTTTTTTTAAATATATGCATTGGTTTCGTAACAACTTTATCCGATCAATTATTTATTACAAAATCTCTGTATTTCAGCGGCCTATAAGTCTGAATCCATTGCAAATTAAAAAAAAGAAAACGTATACAAACCTAGTTTTTATAGTGTTAGTAACATTCTAAAATTTCATGTAAGAATGCTCGATGTTTATCGATGTTCGATGATCATCGACGTTAAGAGACAAGAGAGGCTTTATATCAAACATCGAAACATCGATGTTGCATCGAAACATAATAACAAAGTGACGATCAACAAAATCTGTAATCTATAAAATAAATATGCATCCACAGATTATTTCATCAATTTCTGAAAGCAACGAAACATGAAAAAAAAATTGCTAACCCTTATCAATGTCTGTAAAAAAAACATCGATGTTACCTGACATCGATGTTTTGGGTTCGATGATCATCGAACATCGATGTTTTCTCAAAATCGAGCATCCCTAATTTCATGGCGATTGGAAAATATTGAGTAGTGAAAAAACGTTTTCTCTTTTTGTAAGGACGCGTTCGGGGTATTACTGAAGTCTTAACTTGTTTTTATTTCGCAAATTGGTTTCCTTACCTTTTTCGGTCTGAATGAGCGCCATAGCGCCCGAATAGCCACAAAAGGCTTGTGGCGGCGCCGGTGAAGGCTCATCGCCAATCCCAATCATCACCATTGGCGATTCACTCAATGTTCATCACCAACACTTGTTCATCATTAATTATCATACACTGTTTTGTTCACCATCTCACACTTAATCGTGTTTTTAATCCTACGAATTACGAATGTAACCCTGTTATTCATAAAAAGTTAATGAGTATTTAAGTTATTTGACATAATTTAGACTGAATGTCACGTTTTTACTATACAACAAACCAGAGAAGTAGATCTCCAGTAAACCTACTGTATCTTTATGAAAAAATACCGTAAACATGTGCCTGGGCACTTTAATTTATTTTGTAAATTGGTAAGGTTATCAAGGATTGAGAGCTAGTTTACAGCGATGCTAGCGCCATTCTCGAAAAAAAAATATAACTTCTAAACTAAGGCAAATATCAAAAATGTGGCATAGTATGACACTAGATAATCTTGCTTAGTATTTTTTGAGCACAGTAAAGTAGTCCTAACTAAAAAGAACAAAATTATAAACAGATTGTTGCTAAGAGTGGCCACTTTTAGCAACACTTTGAATGTTTCTTTGGTCTTTAACTTAAAAGCTATACAACAGTGCCCTAAAAATACTAGGCTATATTATCTAGTGTCATACTGTGCCACATTTTTGATATGAGCCTTAATTTAGAAGATATAAATTCTTTTCTTGAATGGCGCTAGCATCGCTGTAAACTGGCTCTTAAATTACATTGAATACTAGAGGCTGCCCCGCGATTTTTCCCGCGTATATTTTTCATAAACACTAAAATCCCGTTTTTTCCCGTTCCCGTGGGAATTTCGGGAAATCCCTTCTTAGTGCTCACCTACACTTACTAAGGAACCTACATACAAAATTTCAGCCCGCTACGCCCAGTAGTTTCGGCTCTGCGTTGTCTGTCAGTCAGTCAGTCAGTCAGTCAGTCAGTCAGTAACGGAAGAGTTTTATATATATTGATTACTTCGCGCCTAGCTATAAGTTATTCTGTGATTTAACTATAACTACAAAGCCTACTAAGATTTTGTTTGGTCATTTAAAAAAACTGTCATCTACATCATTATCTCAGCCAAAAGCCGTTCACTGTTGGAAATTGGGCCTCCTTCACAGAATTGCCACAAGATCATTCATTGTATTTGCCGTAATCGCCATGCTAGGAATAGACAGCAAGCGGATAAAAACAGAAAAAGCTTTTCAAGTATTTCAACGAAGGACGCTGCTGCTCGTCCATCGGCAGTTCCCTTAGTCGCCATTTACAACAACCGTGGGAGGAGATAGGTAACAAAATTACTGTATGAATAAATTAATTGTGTACTTGCTCTTTTTAACCTATTACGTAACGCAGTCAGGTCACGCGATAATTTTGTTTTAATTTACAAACAAATACCTAAAGATTTAGTCATTCGCTTTAATAAGACTTGTGTCTGACTGCCGACTGTAAACTCAAAGCTAGTAAAAGGAACAAACTAAGGCCGGTTATAGATTAAGACGCCGTAAAATTATACAATTAAGGCGGTAACTCACGGTATGGCGCGAAATTCATTTTTTTTACGTTTTTTAATTATTTTGGCGAAAGTATTCATTTTTAATAAAGTTTAAATGAATTCGCGTAAGTAAAAACCTATTTCCCACATTGTGATATATCGTTTTTGAAAGACAGAGTTACCGATTTTGTGTAAATTCAAGGAACTTGTTTTTTGGCCTTTTACCCCTTAGACACAAAATCTGTAGGTCTGTCTTCCAAAAACGTTGTATTGCAATGTGGCAGATGGTTTTTTACATACGCGAATTTATTTAAACTTTATTAAAAATGTATACTTTCGCCAGAATAAATAAAAAACACGAAAAAATTTGAATTTCGCGCCATAGCGAGAGTTACCACCTTAACCTAAATTTAGACGAACGGTACGTTGATGGGGTGATATTTCTTATAGTAATTAAACTATAGTAACGAAAATGTAGCTATAAATTTTATCTTTGCTAAATATGTAGAGTATTTTAGCATTAACGTCTAAGTGTTCGAAGTAAATAATTGAGAGAAGGTTTCGATACTTCCTGTAAAAAGCTGAGCCATACATTTTAGAGAGTAGTTTAAATTGTCATTCTCTCTCTACCTCTGGGCACTGGGCACGAAGCCAAAACTACATTAACTGTATTTTTTTTTTAACGAAGTTCCTTATCTCGGGTGGCGGTGGGGACTTAGCCAAGAAAAAATGCAACGTTACGACTGAAGTGAGACACAAAAGCGTTACAGCGAAGGAGAGATTGAAAGAGACCAAGAACTACATATATATTTCTCTCTATCTCTTGATCTCTTGCTTGCAGTACTCGCTCCCTCCCTACGAGCAGTGGCTTGGTCGACTGTCAGTCGGCCTTCGTTCTTATCGCGTGTCCCACAACATGTTCTACTTTTTTTTTAATACAACGCAAGCTAATAATAATAATAACATATCACACTCAGAGCCCCTAACTAGGAAGAATCTGTATCCGGGGTACCCACATACAGAGACGAACATTACACCCAGACCGGAAACAAACATCGATATTTATCATATATCAATATTTGCCACGCCCGGGAATCTAACCCGGGTGCACACGCTTACTCACTCCACATCACTGCCAACTGAGCGACAGAGCAGTCAAGCTCTACTTATACTCTACATATTTCACCAAAGTTAGCTAGCTTTTAAGTAACTAGCTTACTAGCTAGCAGTGGGAGAGGTGCCTTATACACACGGGGTGTAATAATTATCTTAATTGGGTTGCTTTTGCTAGCCAAGGTAAGGTATCAATTTTAATTGCTTTACTTAATTAGAGGTTCATAGCAAGGAGCAGTGGTTAGAGAATCTTACAAACTTACTGGAGGTCCAAGATTCTATTCCGGGATGCGATTCGGATGGACACAAAAAGAGTTGGGCGTGATCTATATCAATAGACTACGTTTACGTCACGTTACGAATTTGTCGATAAAAATTTCACGATTTAGACCGGTCTTAATGTTTTTGTTACCAAAAAAGCTGCGGCCATTTTATAGTTTTGTTAAGTCCGTCGTCGGTCCGTCTGTCTATCGCCGTCGTTCTTCTCAGAAACTAGCCAAGAAACAGTATTGAAATTTTGCATACAATTCTAATAATTATAGTGCCCGCATTACAATAAAATAACCCGACTTGTTCCGGCGGGAATAAAAAACAATACAAGCGCCATTATTTAGTATGGCTGAGGTGTGTGTGATACCTTACGGATTCTGATGTAATGTGTTATTATTTACAGCTTGACGCGGCTCAGTTGGCAGAGATGTGGGCTGAGTAAGCGTTTGCACCTGGGTTTGATTCCCGGGCGGGGCGAATATAGATATGATGAATATCGATGTTTGTTTCCGGTCTGGGTGTCATGTTCGCCTATGTGTGTGTTTCGGGTACCCTAGACACAGGTTCTTCCTAGTTAGGGGCTCTGAGTGTAATGTGTGTGTAATTATTATTATTTTTATTTTACTCTCGTATAATAGGTCTTAGATCATAACAAAGGTCTCGGTATTAGGTTTTGTATAAAGGTAATGTGGGATTTTTGGGGAGTACTTAGAACTAGGACCTCAGCGTCCGGTCTGAGGTTCCCGGGGTCCTTCCCCGAAAACGCCGAGATGGAAACCGGGGGGTTTTAGTGAGTGCAAACCCCACATACCCCGACGCCCCCCCACCGTTACAAAAAGAGGCATTTATAGGTAATTCTGATAATCCATAACAAAATGTGTTATCACTTTATCTAGCTAAGTGAGTGTTTGTTTGTTTGTTATTCCATTTGTATAACATAAACTGGGCGGCGCGATAAAAGGATTTTCTAGTAAGTGCTTAAGTAGAGGATTTAGTAATCTGTGGTAGTGGTAGTAAGTAGACTGCTCCGTGGCTCAGTTGGCAGTGATGTGGACTGAGTAAGCGTGTGAACTTGGGTTCGATTCCCGGGCGGGGCAAATATTAATATGACGAATATCGATGTTTGTTTTCGGTCTGGGTGTAATGTTGCGTCTCTGTATGTGTTTCGGACCTACCCGAAACACATACAGAGACGCAACAAGAAAGAACCTGTGTCTAGGGTACCTACCCTAGACACAGGTTCTTCCTAGTTAGGGCTCTGAGTGTGATGTGAAAAAAAAGTAAGTATATAAAGTACAATTACGTATTTTTAGTCCATACAGGGTGAGCAAAAATAATCGCATCCAGCCAGTGCACACATTTACCTAAAGTCGAAAATGATTTATTTAATATAGGATACAATATTAGACTAATCTAATTTGTATTGATACCTTATTTGGTAAAGTATCCTATACTGCGAGAGGCGAGGTTATTCCAGGTGCCCACCAATTGGCTCAGGCAAACAAAATTTTGCCTTGCCTAAGACGACGCTTACAGCATTTGTATGTAATGTATGAAAATGTCCTGATGGTTCAAATAGGTACAGATGTAGCGGGCCAGCGGAAAATGTTTTAACAGATGTGTGTGCTAATTTGCAAGCAATTTTAGACTTAACGACTATGTATGGACTTTTGGACGTGACTGTACATTGTACAAAGTTTAATCTTAGTAAGCCTACTTACCCTTGTACCCTATCCCAATTTGCATAAAAAAAATTAACAGGTACTTAAAAAAATAGGGAAATTTTTGTACATATTAAACTCTTTAACTGACTATAACCATTGATTATTATTTATTGTTTTTTGCTATTTGCAAGCAATTTTAGACTTAACGACTATGTATGGACTTTTGGACGTGACTGTACATTGTACAAAGTTTAATCTTAGTAAGCCTACTTACCCTTGTACCCTATCCCAATTTGCATAAAAAAAAATTAACAGGTACTTAAAAAAATAGGGAAATTTTTGTACATATTAAACTCTTTAACTGACTACAACCATTGATTATTATTTAAGTATTGTTTTTTTTTTAAGTACTTGATACTTTTATTTAAATAGGCGTAGGCCTTATCGATTGGAGCGATTTCTGGGTGGATTGAGAAAGTGAATAAGAACGAATTCAAAAATTAAATTATGAACTACTTATCATATTATTAATACAAAATTAATACCTACAACACAAACTAATAATATAAATAAAATAAAAACACATCACATAGATACACTTATAAATTTTCTTTTAACACAAACTACCTTTAGGAAAATAAGTACATAACATATTTTTATTTTTAGCACTATGAAAAATACTTTTTAATTTAATTAATTTATATTTAAATTAAGAACTAAAAACACTCGCGTGCAGCCAAACGCTATCAACATTGCAAACTACAGAAGAAAAAAAAAACTATATGACATTGCTAAATGAAAGATAACACTGTGCACATAATACACCCAAAAAGGTTGGTATCATTTAATTTGGCCGTCTTATAATTATCTATATTACAAGCTCGGTTCAGTCTACATTTTTACAAAATAAACAATGGATTTACGACGTTTCTGAACGGGAGCTCTAGATAAACGCTGAAAATATCATCCACACGCTAAAATGTACTTAGACTCGCTTGGTATAAGGTTCATTATAGTTTGAAAGAGTGAGAAGGAAAATCGTTCGGAAACCATTCGCGCCGGTAACCTATTAGGGGGAAAGAGATGCAAGATCGCAAGGTCAGTGTCATGGCAAATACAGGTTACTTATTATTGTAATATCGCATTTTGTATAAATAAATGATAAAATATGCTAATTCATTTGTAGGAAGGCTAGATAAAGTAAAATAACATATTTTTTGAAATTTGAATCATGCTTGCAAGTCGCAAGTTGTAGATAAGTGTCTACACTAGGGTTCATTCCCGGGAATTCTCGGGTCGAGAATTCCCGGGAAATCGTTGGGTTTTGTTCCCGGGAAATTATACTCGAGAAAAGTCGAGAATTCGAGAAATCATATTTGAGTTTAAGAAGTGCAAAAAAGTTCGTGAATTACGCTAGTGATGGAAATAACTTTTTACTTTTATAAGCTTTATGATGATACAGTGGCGGTCTAGGACGGCGTAGCACTTCCGATTTTTCTGTATTGCAAAATAGCTCTTGTTCTTTGGTAATACAGTCTAGGCCGCACAAGACCATAAACAAATCTCGTTGGACTCGTAATCGTGTTACAAGCGATTGTCTTAGCCATTGCTAGTTTCTTAAGTATTATTAGAAATCGACATTGTTAAAGCGGCAATGGTGTCGTTAACACGACAGACAACTATTATTCGATAGAGTTCAATAACTTAGCTTGACGGTGTACTTACTGTTTGTAAATATTTTGTGTTTTATTTAATCAAATTAAATTTATAATCTTATGAATTCCTCTACCTACATCTGGATATCAAGTTGCTTAAGCTTAAATTAATTAACAAAAAAAAATCGATGTCAGTGATAGCATTCGAAAACCATTGCGGCTTTTTAAAGAGGACAACAGTGTAGATGTCCTAAGAAAAGCAGAAATAGTTTTCAAATGCTGTCTTGTCATCGAATTTTCTTTATATTTTAGTTAAGCGACTCAGGCCCCTTTTCTAATTTTTTTCTTAAAATGTAAACACTTAAAATACCTAATTAACTATACTTTTAGTTTAACGTTGTTTTTTTTCTAATAAACCATCCAAAATTGGTGTATTTTTATTAGATAGAGGTATATTGAGAGAAGTTTACTTATTTATTTAGTTTTATTTTTTCAAGTTTTATATATTTTTTAAACTTATATTTTGCAGAAAAACCAATTGATTTATTGGTTTAAAATGAGTTTTTTTTAATGATATTGAGAGAAGTTTACTTATTTATTTAGTTTTATTTTTTTAAGTTTTATATATTTTTTAAACTTATATTTTGCAGAAAAACCAATTGATTTATTGGTTTAAAATAAGTTTTTTTTTAATGATTCACATTGCGAATTTTGTGTCAACTTTTTTTATGACTTGGATCGAAAATATATCCAAAAACATAAGTAAATCAAAATTTCTCGACTTTCGAACTTTCTCTTTCGCATTTTAATATTAGTATGTATTAATTTTGTTCGCGAGTGGCACTAGTTTCGGTCTTATCTTAAATACTTACAGTGTTATTCATAAAGATACAGTAGATTTTAGGTAGCTTTACTGGAGTTCTACTTCTCTGGTTTGTTGTATGGTAAATACGTGACATCCAGTCTAAATTGACATACGTCAAATAACTATAATGCTCTTTAACTTTTTATGAATAAGAGGGTTACAGTGTTATTCATAAAGATACAGTAGATTTTAGGTAGCTTTATTGGAGGTCTACTTCTCTTATTTGTTGTAGGTAAATACGTGACATCCAGTCCAATCCAGTATTTGACATACGTCAAATAACTAAAATGTTCATTTAACTTTTTATGCTTATCAGGGTTACTTGTCAATGTAAAAGACAGCCATAGTAACCTAAAATTAAATTTGTTTTACTAACCTCTTCTTCTAAAGCGACGGGAAACTGCGTAACTGGCTTTACCGCAACGTCTTCTAGTGCTTGCTTCCGCCTAGAAAAAAAAAAATTATACAAGTTGGCGCGAAATCAACTGTTTTTAAAGAGTTCTTCTTCTCACTCGTGTTATGTAATTATTTTCTTGCAAAATGTCTAGATTTTCTTTGCGCATAAAATATTGCGGAATTTGCGTAAAGATACATTATTACCGCGAAGTTAAAAGAAAATGGCGGATTTGTTAATATGTATTTGTTAATAGCCGCCTCCGTTAGCTCAGTGGCATAGCGCGTCGCGCCTTTGATAAGGGCACGGCAGGTTGTGGGTTCGATCCCCGCAGAAAACACCACATATTGATTTCTCACAAAAATCACGTTGTGGTTGTTTTCGGTTGGATAGAACATTGCAGGCTTGAATCACCTGATTGTCCGAAAAGTAGGATGATTCCGTGCTTCGGAAGGCACGTTAAGCCGTTGGTCCCGGCCGCAGTAGTGGTCGTTATAACCGCGGCGACATGCTGGCCCCTTGTCACGTTGGTAATAAAGCATAAAATCGGCTAAACGTGGGTCCGGCTCTTGAGCTGGTACCTCTGCCTAACCCTTCGCGGAATAAAAGGCGTGATATTATCTATGTATGTTAATATGTTTGGTCCTTTAAAGAAAAGGTAGAAAATTACAGAATTTGCTTCAGTTCGAATGATTCTGATCGATATTTCGGGGAAAACTTATTTATTTATTTATTTATTTATTTCCTCTTTACATTATCATTACAGGATTAACCTAATGCGATAAAGTAGTTATCTAAGTACAGTTATAACAATTTATAACTGAACCAAACTTAAGTACAAAGTTTACTTTATGTTAAAAACAAAACACCTAAGGTCCATAACTTATAATTTCAAGTGCAACCCTTGTGAATTCACTCAGTGTACAAGCAAATATATCAATTCTCTCTGCTATGAGGTTGAGAGTGTGCAGTGCCCGGGTAAGTGGCGCCTTCTTGAGGAGGTTGGTACGCCCGCGCGGCGCCGCGAGCAGCTGCGGTCTCCGCCGCCTCCCCAAGTACTCGTTTGGAACGCATAAACTCACACACGATAACAGATTCGGATTGTGAATCTTAGCATTAAGTAACTTATAAATATATTGCACCATTGTATAATCCCTTCTTACTCGAAGTTCATTGTATCCCACCATACCTAGGATAAATAGGGTGGGATACAACAAGGGATAGAAAGGATACACTCCATAATATTTTAAATAAAGAAATCTAACAAATTTATTTTGAATGCGTTCCAACATGAGACTATATTTAGCCTCATGTGGAGCCCAGATTATAGCGTTACACTCCAACTGACTTCTTACTAGCGCATTATATAATGCTATGACCGCCCGAATGTTTGTGAAGTCATGAGCTCTACGGAGTACAAAACCAAGGTTTCTGAAGGCCTTTTTGCAGATCATCGTAATGTGATCACTAAAATTAAGATCAGACGATAGTTGCACCCCCAGATCCCTAACCCTAGTTACTCTTTCCATTGAAGCATCCTCTACCTGATAGTTGTAATGAAGAGGCGAACGCGCCCTGGAAAAGGTGATTGCCAAACATTTCGAGGTGTTAAATTGTAGCTTGTTCTCTAGGCTCCATTCTACCACTCTATCAATATCCCGCTGCAATTTTTCACAATCTGATTTGCTGTGAATGGGTAGGAAAAGCTTCAGATCGTCTGCAAACAAAAGGCAGTCAGCATCTCTAACTACTCTCGGTAGATCGTTTATCATTATGATAAATTCAAGGGGACCAATATTACTGCCTTGACTCACTCCTGAGCGTGTGTAGTAAAGTTCCGATTTGTGACCGAGATATTCTACAAATTGTTGCCTATCTGCCATGTAACTTGCAAAAAATTTTAGCAAGTGCGGCGTAAAACCTATGGATGCCAACTTCTTAAGCAAAACATCGCTATCAACCAAATCGAAAGCTTTTTTAAAATCAAAATAAGCTGCGTCGACCTGTATCCCCGAATCTACTCTAGGTACCACTTTACTCATCAGGTTAAGTAAGTTGCTGGTGGTACTGCGCTGTGGCCTAAATCCATGCTGTTCATCTGTGAGTTGTGATTCTACCTGTAGAAGAACGCATTTTTGAATAGCTGATTCAAACACCTTTGCAGGTGTTGAAAGAACCGCTACAGGTCTATAGCCTTCCACCGACGAACCCGCTCTTCCTTTAGGTATTGGAACTACCCGAGTAATTTTCCATTGTTTTGGGAAAACAGCCGCGTTTAAACATGTATTAAAAATATGAAGAAGTGGTTCAGCGAGCACCATACGGCAGTCCCTGTATACAAAAGCCGGAACACCATCAGGACCCGCAGATCTTTTGGGCTTAAGTCGCATTAGGGCCCGCTTTACCTCTGACAGCTGAAGACTCTTTACCTGTACGCGTGAAGAAGCATTTTCAGCTCCCGCCTCTATCACCGCTCTTTCTACGTTAAGCTCCGCTCGCGTTGGATTGTAAACAGAGTGAAAGTATTTAGCGAATTCCGTTACACATTGTTTTTCGTTCAAAATAACCCCGTTTTGTAAGATTTTTAAATTACTACGCCCTCCTTTTTTTGAATTTAGATAATTCCAAAATGATTTTGGATCCTCTACTAGGTGATTTTGTACTCTATCTCGATACTGGCTATGCGCATTGGCTATAAGTGTTTTCACCTTTGCCCTACATCTTGCATACAATTCATAATCTGTTTTTAATTTACTCACTTTGAACCTTTTATGCAACTCTGCCTTAGATTTTATGTAGCGAATTAATTCCGCAGTGTACCACTCAGGGTAAATAAACCTTGAGTTTACACGCTTTCGCGTTTTTCTTGGTACGCAGTCATCTACAATATTATTAAAGGTGTCACAAAAAAAAGAAAGTAAAGGTTCTACATCCCGAATCTGATATAGCGGTGTCCAATCTACTAGCATTAAAGATGAATACAATTTTTGATAATTTGCTTTACCAAAGTTCCACTGCAGCTCGCTCTCTCCACTACCATTGGTTTCCGGTAACGGGCTAGCGCAGCAAGGCGCCGCGGCGGCGGAGAGCGCAGCCGCCGCGCTGCGCACGGGCAGGCTCACCTCGAGCGGTGGGTGGTACGGGTCCACCGGCACCAGGGCCTCGTCCGCCGCGCGCACACTCACACCGTCCCCCACCCCTGGTGCCACGAGAACTAGATCTAATTGCCTGTTTTTGCAATTAGGTACGCTGTTACACTGAGAGAATTCACAGAAACTTAACAAACATTCAAAATGATTTGACACATTAACCGAGCACGAGTATAAATTGAAATCACCGACCACAATTAATTCTTTATACCTCATTGATAATCGTTCAATTACTTTAAATAATAACAAGTAATCACACTCACTACTACGTGGTGGAATATACACTACACAAATAACTACCATAAATTTACTTTTAAAATAAACAGAGGCGCATAATAATTCGAATACACAATGGTCAATGTTTACAATATCCGCTGGTACTGCTAAGCGTCGCATCTCGAACTTCGGTGCGGCCACGAGAAACGCGCCGCCTTGTTTACGTCCATCCGCTCGATCGCATCGTAGAATAGAGTATCCTTGTGGGATTAGTTCTGCGTCATCTATTGATGGGTAGCACCCAGTTTCGGTTATTGCAAACAAATCTGAATTTGCCGCCAACATTCCCAACAAGAATTCATCTGTTTTAGTTCGGAGTCCCCTTGCATTCTGGTAATAAAGTACGATATTGTTATGATGATGTTTTCGGCTGTGTGGTTGATCTGCGAAACCAAATCCATTCACAATACTCAATATGGATGTCCCAATTTTCGGCTTCGCACAACTTATCGTACTGACTTTCTGGCACTCCTATTATAAACGCTGCATAATCCCTTTCAGTCTTATGATTTATTTTTTCTTCTGTGTTAATCATTGAAAATATTATAGAGAGAGACCACCAACGACTTCGTTTAAAATAACAGAGACCATACAGCCAAGAAAAGAAAAAAAATAAGAAGGGCAAAGGCAACAAAATTGTTGCCAATCATATCATCATATCGGTAAGGGTCGACTCGGTGACTCCTCGTAATCAAAAAATAATTATCACAGCTCGAAGAAAAGATGGCCGCTGTGGCCGAAAAGTTCTCAACCGTGAACCGGAAGACGCGGAGTAGGCAGACGCGCAAGGTGGTCAGACGACCTGGTGAAAGCTGTGGGAGGTACACTGGATGAGGCTCGCTCAAGACCAGTCGTTGATGCGAAAGGCCATGTCCAGCAGTGGATAACTTAATGATCAAAACAAGTCGAAAGAGTAAGTAAAAGTAGAAATAATTTCTTTTTTACAAAAAAGGAATCCGCCTCCAATACAGTGACAAATACATCAACTGAGCACATCCTCTTTTTCGAAGTCGGTTAAAATAGGCACTAAAACCTTCTCCTGAACGTAACAAATACTCATGTGAAAACCGCATCAAAATCGATTCAGCCAAAATCGAGATAATCGCGGACAAACATACATACATACATACAGGTCAAACAGAAGTCAGTTAATAAAAAGGCCCGTGCCCTACAGTAGAAAGTGTGTTAGTTTAACTGACCTTAACAAGATGATCCTGAAGGTAGGGCCCGGGAGACCCTTTATAATGGCTGACGCGTTGAGGTGACATCTTCCATGCAGTACTATGCCATTTATCTGAGGGCAAATAAAATAACATAATAACACATAATAACACATCACACTCAGAGCCCATAACTAGGAAGAACCTGTATCTAGGGTGCCCGAAACACACACAGAGACGAACATCACACCCAGACCGGAAACAAACATCGATATTCATCATATCAATATTCGCCCCGCCCAGGAATCGAACCCAAAAATAAAGGTAATAGCCAGATAGACAGCTATGTGGTGGCGGCGTAGAATACCAATACCACCAGTAGAATCATTTGACAGAGGAGGGCTCGTTTGGGGGCGTCTCCAGGCGACCATTGTCGTAAGGCAAGGCAATCGTTTGTTTGCCTGAGCCAATTAGTGGGCACCCTGAACTACCTCGCCTCTATCAGTATAGGATACTTTACGAAATAAGGTATCAATATTAATTAGATTAGTCTAATTGACTTTCAATAAGCGAAATCTTGTATCCTGTATTGAATAAATCATTTTTTACTTTTTACTTTTACACCACCCCATCTCCTCCCACGGGTGTCGCAAAAGGCGACTAAGGGAACAGCCGAAGGACGGGCAGCAGCGTCCTTCGTTGAAATACTTGAAGAGATTAACTGTTTTTATCGGCCTGCTGTCTATTCCAAGAGTGGCGATTACGGCAAATATTCTCACAATGATTGTTCTTGCAATCTGTGGGGGAGACCTATTTCCAGCAGTGGACGTCTTTCGTTTGTCAAAATCAAAAAAATATTTATCAATATATATAAAACTGTTCCGTTACTGACTGACTGACTGACAAACAACGCAGTGCCGAAACTAACTAAACGGTAGAAATCTGAAAATTCGCACGTGGGTTCCTTGGGGAGTATATAGGTGAGCGTTAAGAAGGGATTTCCCAAAATTCCCACGGGAACGGGAAAAAACTGAATTTGTGTGTTTCTCAGCCTCTAGTTCAATATAGGATACAAGATATTATCACTCATTGAAAGTCAATTAGACTACATATAATTTAATTGCTATTGATACCTTATTTGGTAAAGTATCCTATACTGCGAGAGGCGAGGTATTTCAGGGTCCCCACCAATTGGCTAAGGCGAACAAATGTTTGCCTTGCCTTACAACAATGGTCGCCTGGAGAGGCCCCCAGTTTGTAATGATAGCTTGAGTGTATTTTTTTATTAGTAACAAAATTCATTTGAATTTCAACATCAAAGCGAATTTTCAGACTGAGGAATTGGCCAATAAAACAGACAAAAGCAAACAAAGCGGTTACACGATTTTATTAGTTTTGTTTAATGGTTCGTTTACCTTTACAATATACAGTATGTTTATAAAAAGGTAGCTCACCATACTAAACTAGAGGCTGCCCCGCGGTTTCACCCGCGCAGATTTCTCATAAACACCAAAATCCCGTTTTTCCCCGTTCCCATCGGAATTTCGGGAATTTATTCCTTAGTGCTCCCCTACAAGGAATCCACGTGCAATTTCAGCCCGCTACGCTCAGTAGTTTCGGCTCTCAGTCAGTCAATAACGGAAGAGTATACTGGATGTTTCTGACAAGGCGGTAATAAATCAAAGGAGGGATTCTGCTCACCATAACTATCAACTTTCCCAAAGCAACATGGGTCAAAATCTCAAAAAAAATTCGATCAGCTGACTCGAGATTTCGACCCATGTTGCTTTGGGACAGTTGTTAGGTATGGTGAGCAGAATCCCTCCTTTGATTTATTACCGCATTGTCAGAAACACCCTGTATATATTGACAAGTTTTCCCAAGCAACCATGCACCTTTGATACAGGTTCTACCTAGTTAGGGGTTCAAAGTGTGATGCGTTATTATCTAATACACCTTTACCATTACCAAAATTATAAAGAGGAAAGATTTGATTTTGTGATTGTTTGTTTGTTTGCATAGAATAGGCTCCAGAACTACTGAACCGATTTCAGAAATTATTTCACTGTTGGGAAGCTACACTATCCCTGAGTGACAATAGGCTTTAGAACGCAAGGAGATACGATAAATCAGATAGTCTCATAAAGCGATAAGAATTTTACCGGGTCAGCGATAGTTTTAAATCCTTACCTCAAGTATCTCATCACCGAGTTTAACAGGCGGTTCAGCCTTTGCCGCAGAACCAGAAGGATGTACCCCACAAACGAACACTGCCATGCGACTTCGGTCCCTATGGCCGGCCAAACTGATGCCCAGACCAGCTTTAGGTGACCTCTCCAGGCGAACTGAAACCACAGAGTCGCCGAGGCCGGAGTATTTTTTGCGTAGTTTGTCTGTGGACAAAAGTATACAAATTAATCCGGTTCGTTCTGGCACAGAGAATAACCTTTAACCGTTCTCAGGCTTTTTTTTTTGTTGCTTTTTTGTTTATCTATACCGATATTATAAAGAGGAAAGATTTGTTTGTTTGTAACGAATAGGCTCCGGAAATACTGAACCGATTTGAAAAATTCTTTCACTAGTAGGAAGCTACATTAACCCCGAGTGTCATAGGCTATATTAGATTTTAAAAAAAATTAGGGATCCTTAGCAAAACTCAAATAATGTAACCCAAGGTGCAATATTTTTTCCGTTGTTTACATATTTTGACAGGTGGTTTGTTGTTGTTGTTTGTTTTTATTCGGCCATTCTGGGCAGTCAAAAGAACATAGTCTATAGAGCCAAGTCTTTTGTAGTATCTTATATTCTATGGCGTAACGAAGTAAGCCGGGAAAGCTCGTTATCAATAACATCATTTCAGCCGAAAGACGTCCACTGCTGGACATAGGCCTCGCTCACAGAACGCCACAGTGACCGGTCTTGAGCGATCCACATCCAGTGTTCTCCGCAGCCTTCACCAGGTCGTCTGGCCACCTTGTGGGGGGTCTGCTTTTTTGTTAGCTGTAATTTATTTATGCTTAATATTATGTTTTGTTTAAGAGCCAGTTTACCGCGATGCTAGCGCCATTTCGGAACAATAATTATATCTTCTAAACTAAGCCAAATATCAAAAATGAGGCACAGTACGACACTAGATAATCTTGCTTAGTATTTTTTGAGCACAGTAAAGTAGTCCTAGAAGAAGTAGTAAAGAGTTCACGAAACCGACGTGCGTGTATGAAAAGGCTTATGACTGTAGAAGAAGCGAAAGAAGTGTGTCAGGATCGTAGCAAGTGGAAATCAATTGTCTCTGCCTACCCCGATGGGTATGATATAGGCGTGACGTTATGTATGTGTAAAATAGTCCTAACTTTAAAGAACAAAATTATACACAAATTGTTGCTAAAAGTGGCCACTTTTAGCAACACTTTGTAGCTTTCTTCGGTCTTTAATTTAAAAGCTATACAACAGTGCCCTAAAAATATACTAGGCTACATTATCTTGTGTCATACTGTGCCACATTTTTTAATATTAAAATTTGGCTTAGTTTAGAAGATATAATTATTGTTCCGAAATGGCGCTAGCATCGCGGTAAACTGGCTCTTAAATGTTTTATCATTCTCTTTATGTTATCTTGCAATTTTTTTATATTTCCCGTATTATGGCCACATAAAGAGAGACAAGGGTACTATCTCGGCTACATTTGCAACATTGCTTTTCGTCGTCCGTTTCCTTACTCTGAGGTCCAGAGTGTCAAAGTCAATACACACATAGACAAAAAAACAATATTGCAAAAGCTGCCATATTACAGGGGTAGGCACTCCTTTGGTTGTTTTTGCACTTTTTTTTACAGGGGCAGGCACTCCTTTGGTTGTTTTTGCACTTTTTTTTACAGGGGTAGGCACTCCTTTGGTTGTTTTTGCACTTTTTTTTACAGGGGCAGGCACTCCTTTGGTTGTTTTTGCACTTTTTTTACAGGGGTAGGCACTCCTTTGGTTGTTTTTGCACTTTTTTTTACAGGGGCAGGCACTCCTTTGGTTGTTTTTGCACTTTTTTTTACAGGGGTGGGCACTCCTTTGGTTGTTTTTGCACTTTTTTTTACAGGGGTAGGCACTCCTTTGGTTGTTTTTGCACTTTTTTTTACAGGGGTAGGCACTCCTTTGGTTGTTTTTGCACTTTTTTTACAGGGGTAGGCACTCCTTTGGTTGTTTTTGCACTTTTTTTTGCTCTAGAAGACGAAAAGCAATATTGCAAATGTGGCCGTAACAGTACCTCTGTATTCAGTGGAGCAAAATATAATAATACGAGCTTTCCCGGCTTACTTCGTTACGCCATAGAATATAAGATACTGCGAAAGACTTGGCTCTATAGACTATGTTCTTTTGACTGTCCAGAATGGCCGAATAAAAAACAAACAACAACAACAAACCACCTGTCAAAATATGTAAACAACGGAAAAAGATTGCACCTTGGGTTACATTTTTTGAGTTTAGGTAAGGATCCCTAATTTTTTTGAAAATCTAATATATCCTATGACACTCAGGGTTCATGTAGCTTCCTACCAATGAAAGAATTTTTCAAATCGGTTCAGTATTTCCGGAGCCTTTTCGTTACAAACAAACAAATCTTTCCTCTTTATAATATTGATGATATAGATTATTACAAGCACAACACCGATATTAAGCGCCTTACGCGAAAAATGTTAAATATGAAAAACAAGACTGTTTTCTGCTTAATATTTTTAACAGGAACTAATCTCGAAAAAAATCGTTTCGAAACTATAGCCTAAATAAAAATGTAAGCCAATGATGGAATAGTAAACATTTCCAAGAAGAATACTGTTTTTTGCATACAGCGGTCACTTTTAGTATCAAACAGTACATTTCTTAGATCTTCCTGAAATCTACATAGCAGTGCCTTAAAAATTCTATTCCTGTTATTCTAAAAAAAAAAAAAATTTGACGCATGTCAAATAAGACTGGATTTTTTTTCCATTCAACAAACCAGAAAAGTAGACCTCCAGTAAAGCACCTAAAAACCAACTGTATCTTTATGAATAATACGGTTAATCTATATTGAAACTTAAAATTAAAACGTGCCTACTGCGCTGACCGTACCAATTCATACAAAAAACAAAACAAACAAACAATAGAAGTAATTAAATAGGTATTCCCAGTGGAACAATTCGATTGGCTGATCTCATTAATCAGTTTAGCTTCCGAGTACAGCCTGCCTTCTAACAGTCGTAACTTTTCCTTTTATTAGATCAAACGGGAAACTTTATATGGGTCATAGTCAATAGTCTTATACCTAGTTATGGGCGATTGTGAGACTACAGTTAGAACCCTACTAACTAGAATCTGTATACATTAGGGTGCCCTAAACATATACAAAGACGAACAAAATTCACCCAGACCAGGAAACGAACATAGTTAGCTAAAGAGGAAAGAATTGTTTTTGTATTTTTAGTTTGCATTGAATAAGCTCTGAAAGTACTGAACCGATTTGAAAAATTCTTTCACTTTTAGGAGGCTCTATCCCCGCGTGCCAAGGGCTAAGTAAGGTATACTCTAAACAGGACCGTATACCCCGAACGCATACAAAAAGAGAAAACGTTTTTGAACTACTAATTATTTCCAATCGCTATGAAGTTTTATTATGTTACTAACACCATAAATAACTAGGTTTGTACAGTGGCGGACACGGTCGGCGTAACACTTCCGGTTTTTCTGTATTGAAAAATAGCTCTTGTTCTTGGGTACCTATTACAATCTAGGGCTGACGAAACCATAGACAAATCTGTTACGGCCTCCTAGTCCGCCACTGTACGTTTTATTTTTTTCAAAATTCGCTATAGATTCAGATTTAGAGGCCCCTGAAATACAGTGATTTTGTAATAAAAAATTGGACGGATAAAGTTGTTTTTTTTTACGAAATCAATGCTTAAAAAAAAAAAAGGAAAACGTTTTAACCTATATTATTTAATGCTAAAGCGATGGACATCAAAATCATTGGTATTTGCTAATATTTAGGTAATGGTAAACGTTTTCCCCCCAAGGGCCAATTTCTTAAAAAAAAAATAGCACTCTCTCTGTCGCATGGTTGCGGTTAGTGGGCGACAGCATGAGTTTTTCTTAATATTTTTGCGTGACTATACTGACGCAAGGCAGTACGTCGAGTTAGCTAGTTAATTATAAAAATGCCTCCGCTGCGAATCGAACCCGATGCTCCCGCGTCTCAGTCGGTCGACATTACCATTAGCGGGTACCCCATAATTTGACAATATTACCCTAAAAATAGGTTATCTAAAGAATATGGGTCAAGTATGTACCATAAGTATATTGGCCTAGAAAAGTGTTCCACGTTACTACGACAGTATCATTGACTAGAAAAGTGTTTTTCGATGACCACCTTTCGTTCGAGATGCTTTGTTAACTCAATATGATAGGGCAGGATCATTTTTTTATCGAGTCAACCTTTTTCATCCCCTGTACGCAATTCAGTCGAATGATACCATAATACACTTTATTGCTATTGTATTAAAACACACATCAGAATAAACTGTCTCCAATTGTGTAGACTTCAATCAAAGTTTTCGGTATTATTATTTCATCCCATACGCTCGAAAAGAGTACTTTTTGGTTACATTCCTTTTGTTTTTTTTTTTTTATATATATTTTAACAAAGAAAAAAACCGGGTTCTATGAAGCACTAGAGGCTGCCCCGCGGTTTCACTCGCACAGATTTCTCATAAACACAAAAATCCCGTTTTTTTTCCGTTCCCATGGGAATTTCAAGAAATCCTCTCTTAGTGCTCACCTACACTACTAAGGAACCCACATGCAAAATTTTAGCCCGCTACACCCAGTAGTTTCGGCTCTGCGTTGTCAGTCAGTCAGTCAGTAACGGAAGAGTTTTATACAGGGTGGCCCATAAGTCCCTTGAAATGTAAAAAAAAACATTAAAAAAACTAATTACAATATGAAAAAGGTTTTTATTTTGAAGTAATCTCAATAAAATGGGAATTATTTTTTGAAAATTACATCGTCTAAATGTAATCCGTTACGATCGCGGCACTCCTGTAAGCGACGTCTAAAATTGTCCATCACTGCGCGGCAAGTAACTTCTGTAATGCTTGCCATTTCTCGTCGAATATTTTCTTTCAAGACATCGATTGACCGCGGGTTGGTTTCATACACTTTACTCTTAAGATAACCCCATAAGAAAAAGTGCATTGGGGTCAGATCCGGACTACGTGGTGGCCAGGCAACATCTCCTCTTGGAGAGATAACTTTACTAGGGAAAAGTTGACGAACGACGGGCATAGCGGTGTTAGAGGTATGGGCAGTTGCTCCATCCTGTTGAAACCAGGTCCGCGTATTGAAGCCTGGAAAATTCTGCAACTCTGGTGCAAAAAAGTTCTCGATCATTGCCTCATAGCGCTGCGAATTAACAGTAACCGCGCGACCTTTGCTGTCCTCAAAAAAGTAAGGGCCTATGATGTCATGCGCTGACATAGCCGCCCAAACTGTCACTTTAGGGCTATGTAAGGGCCTTTCATGTTTGCGATTTGGATTTTCGCAACTCCAGTAGCGACAATTCTGCTTGTTGACATGGCCGTTGATGTGGAAGTGAGCCTCATCAGAGAATAACACGTTATTAAACGATGTACAGCGGTCGAACATTTCATTTGCAAAATTTAGTCTGTGCATAGGGTCAGTATCTTTTAATTCCTGTACTAATTCAATCTTTTAAGGGTGAAGAAGTAAATCTTTCTTTAAAATCCGCTGTAATGAAGTTCTGGATAAGTTTAATGCACTGGAACGCTTACGAGTAGACTGGGTAGGATTTTGACTGTTTCACTACGTCGATGTTTTCTTCCGTGCGTGATGTCCTTGGTCGACCTAACCGTTTTTTATCCAACGTAGAACCACTCTCCTCGAACTTAGTAACCCAGATCTTAATCGTTTGAATACTTAGAGTGTCTTTAAAGTTGCGTACATTGTGATGTTCTCGAAATATACGCCGCGCAACGGTAGCAGAATTATTGTTGCGATAAAACTCGCGCACACGTCAGTCAGTCAGTCGGTCGGTCGGTCGGTCGGTCGGTCGGTCGGTCGGTCGGTCGGTCGGTCGGTCGGTCGGTCGGTCGGTCGGTCGGTCGGTCGGTCGGTCGGTCGGTCGGTCGGTCGGTCGGTCGGTCGGTCGGTCGGTCGGTCGGTCGGTCGGTCGGTCGGTCGGTCGGTCGGTCGGTCGGTCGGTCGGTCGGTCGGTCGGTCGGTCGGTCGGTCGGTCGGTCGGTCGGTCGGTCGGTCGGTCGGTCGGTCGGTCGGTCGGTCGGTCGGTCGGTCGGTCGGTCGGTCGGTCGGTCGGTCGGTCGGTCGGTCGGTCGGTCGGTCGGTCGGTCGGTCGGTCGGTCGGTCGGTCGGTCGGTCGGTCGGTCGGTCGGTCGGTCGGTCGGTCGGTCGGTCGGTCGGTCGGTCGGTCGGTCGGTCGGTCGGTCGGTCGGTCGGTCGGTCGGTCGGTCGGTCGGTCGGTCGGTCGGTCGGTCGGTCGGTCGGTCGGTCGGTCGGTCGGTCGGTCGGTCGGTCGGTCGGTCGGTCGGTCGGTCGGTCGGTCGGTCGGTCGGTCGGTCGGTCGGTCGGTCGGTCGGTCGGTCGGTCGGTCGGTCGGTCGGTCGGTCGGTCGGTCGGTCGGTCGGTCGGTCGGTCGGTCGGTCGGTCGGTCGGTCGGTCGGTCGGTCGGTCGGTCGGTCGGTCGGTCGGTCGGTCGGTCGGTCGGTCGGTCGGTCGGTCGGTCGGTCGGTCGGTCGGTCGGTCGGTCGGTCGGTCGGTCGGTCGGTCGGTCGGTCGGTCGGTCGGTCGGTCGGTCGGTCGGTCGGTCGGTCGGTCGGTCGGTCGGTCGGTCGGTCGGTCGGTCGGTCGGTCGGTCGGTCGGTCGGTCGGTCGGTCGGTCGGTCGGTCGGTCGGTCGGTCGGTCGGTCGGTCGGTCGGTCGGTCGGTCGGTCGGTCGGTCGGTCGGTCGGTCGGTCGGTCGGTCGGTCGGTCGGTCGGTCGGTCGGTCGGTCGGTCGGTCGGTCGGTCGGTCGGTCGGTCGGTCGGTCGGTCGGTCGGTCGGTCGGTCGGTCGGTCGGTCGGTCGGTCGGTCGGTCGGTCGGTCGGTCGGTCGGTCGGTCGGTCGGTCGGTCGGTCGGTCGGTCGGTCGGTCGGTCGGTCGGTCGGTCGGTCGGTCGGTCGGTCGGTCGGTCGGTCGGTCGGTCGGTCGGTCGGTCGGTCGGTCGGTCGGTCGGTCGGTCGGTCGGTCGGTCGGTCGGTCGGTCGGTCGGTCGGTCGGTCGGTCGGTCGGTCGGTCGGTCGGTCGGTCGGTCGGTCGGTCGGTCGGTCGGTCGGTCGGTCGGTCGGTCGGTCGGTCGGTCGGTCGGTCGGTCGGTCGGTCGGTCGGTCGGTCGGTCGGTCGGTCGGTCGGTCGGTCGGTCGGTCGGTCGGTCGGTCGGTCGGTCGGTCGGTCGGTCGGTCGGTCGGTCGGTCGGTCGGTCGGTCGGTCGGTCGGTCGGTCGGTCGGTCGGTCGGTCGGTCGGTCGGTCGGTCGGTCGGTCGGTCGGTCGGTCGGTCGGTCGGTCGGTCGGTCGGTCGGTCGGTCGGTCGGTCGGTCGGTCGGTCGGTCGGTCGGTCGGTCGGTCGGTCGGTCGGTCGGTCGGTCGGTCGGTCGGTCGGTCGGTCGGTCGGTCGGTCGGTCGGTCGGTCGGTCGGTCGGTCGGTCGGTCGGTCGGTCGGTCGGTCGGTCGGTCGGTCGGTCGGTCGGTCGGTCGGTCGGTCGGTCGGTCGGTCGGTCGGTCGGTCGGTCGGTCGGTCGGTCGGTCGGTCGGTCGGTCGGTCGGTCGGTCGGTCGGTCGGTCGGTCGGTCGGTCGGTCGGTCGGTCGGTCGGTCGGTCGGTCGGTCGGTCGGTCGGTCGGTCGGTCGGTCGGTCGGTCGGTCGGTCGGTCGGTCGGTCGGTCGGTCGGTCGGTCGGTCGGTCGGTCGGTCGGTCGGTCGGTCGGTCGGTCGGTCGGTCGGTCGGTCGGTCGGTCGGTCGGTCGGTCGGTCGGTCGGTCGGTCGGTCGGTCGGTCGGTCGGTCGGTCGGTCGGTCGGTCCTTAATAAAATAAATAGGGATCCTTACCTAAACTCAAATAATGTAACCCAAGGTGCAATCTTTTTTCCGTTGTTTACATTATTTTGACTGGTGGTTTGTTGTTGTTGTTTGTTTTTTATTCGGACATTCTGGGCAGTCAAAAGAACATAGTCTAGGATTATTGTTTTAACGTTGGTTCCGAAACCACGTATTTTGTTAGCGGGCTTTAAAACAATCTATACCAATATTATAAAGAGGAAAGATTTGTTTGTTTGTTTGTTTGTTTGTAACGAATAGGCTCCGGAAATACTGAACCGATTTGAAAAATTCTTTCACTGGTAGGAAGCTACATTAACCCCGAGTGTCATAGGCTATATTAGATTTTCAAAAAAAATAGGGATCCTTACCTAAACTAAAATAATATAACCCAAGGTGCAATATTTTTTCCGTTGTTTACATATTTTGACAGTTGTTGTTTGTTTTTTATTCGGTCATTCTGGGCAGTCAAAAGAACATAGTCTATAGAGCCAAGTCTTTTGTAGTACCTATCTTATATTCTATGGCGTAACGAAGTAAGCCGGGAAAGCTCGTAATCCAATAAACTTATGATAACCGTACAACGTTGCCGGGCTTTAAGCCCACCCTTATAAGATAATTTGTGAACTTGACATTGGCAAAATACTCCACTAAAGTGGGGTCAAGTCCATTAAATTTAATAAATAATAATAACATAGTCTATAGAGCAAAGTCTTTTGTAGTATCTTATATTCTATGGCGTAACGAAGTAAGCCGGGAAAGCTCGTATACAATAACTAGAGGCTGCCCCGCGGTTTTTCCCGCGCAGATTTCTCATAAACACAAAATTCCCGTTTCTTCCCGTTCCCGTGGGAATTTCGGGAAATCCCTTCTTAGTGCTCACCTACACTCCCTAAGGAACCTACATGCAAAATTTCAGCCCGCTACGCCCAGTAGTTTCGGCTCTGCGTTGTCTGTCAGTCAGTCAGTCAGTCAGTCAGTCAGTCAGTCAGTCAGTAACGGAAGAGTTTTATATATATTGATACATTTAAATTATTACACTAACGATGACAAACAACTTGTCACAAGTCAGAAGACAAGATCGTTAATGTCACACTGTACTTTCAATGTCCCGTACACACCAAATAATCTTAGCCAAGCAAACACCGAACGAATCGCAGCATATTTAAGAGCCAGTTTACAGCGATGCTAGCGCCATTCGCGAAAAAAAATAATATCTTCTAAACTAAGGCAAATATAAAAAATGTGGCACTGTATGACACTATACATATAATGATCTAGTGTCATACAGTGCCACATTTTTTATATTTGCCTTAGTTTAGAAGATATTAATTTTTATTTGCTACATTTAGCCTAGTATTTTTTAAGCACAGCAAAGTAGTCCTAAGTAAAAATAACAAAAAAAAACATAGATCGTTGCCAAAAGTGGCCACTTTTAGTAACACTTTGTAGCTTTCTTTGGTCTTCAACCTAAAAGCTGTACAGAAGTGCCCTAAAAATACTAGGCTACATTATCTAGTGTCATACAGTGCCACATTTTTGATATATTTGCCTTAGTTTAGAAGATATTAATTTTTTTCGCGAATGGCGCTAGCATCGCTGTAAACTGGCTCTTAATTAAGAATAAGAATAATGTACTTCACTTACTTAATTATATTATACATCAGCGTTAAAACCACTAATGACATAAATTTGGTTTTCAGTTGTTTCATGTCTTCTTACGTCGCGCGAGTAACACTGTTTGTTACCTGCACAAGTCTCTCAGAATAAAAATCATATCAAACTTTGAATAAGATTCTAAGATAGATCATAGACAGTCCTACGAAGTCTAAAAAAAAGCTAAGCAAGCATCATACTTAATTTACAGCCCATAAATTGCCTTAAATAGGTAGAAACTGTATAGAGGGTGCCCGAAATACATACAGAGACGAACCAATACACCCAGACCGGAAACAAAAATCGATATTCATCATACCAATGTTCACCTCCGCCGGGAATGGAACCCGTTGCACCCGCGTCAAAACCCACATCGCGACGAACGGAGCAATCGTTATAAATAATATAGAATCTCATTCGTTCGGTGTGTCGGTAGCATAGAAACTATTTAGGTCAGATGGACGGCTTTATTCAAGAGGGTAGTGTGTTTGGCTCACTTCCCAATGGATGCTTTCGATTTCCTCCATCCATCCGATCCGATACGGCAAAATGTTAGTTTGTAGGTTTTCTGCTTATTTCTGCACGCCTAGTACTCTAACTTCTCGAACGGAGAACAAGAGAGGGGAAGAACAGTTCCCGCGTCTGTCCCTATGTATGCTTAAATCTTTAAAACTATGCATCGGATTTTGATGCGGTTTTTTTAATAGATAGTGTGATTCAAGAGGAAGGTTTATAATTGGGGCATTCCAAGTGTGACGGTCGGGACATTTTACTCCTTTTTCTAAGTACTTCTGTATTTATTTCAGTTAAAAAAGAGCACCAAATAAAAACTGCGATTTCAACATAAACTTAAATCATTAACCTTTAACGTCCCTAAATTTCAAGCATGTACTTAATAATTTACTATGAAAAAAAAGGTCTTGAAAATTGTGACGGTCGGGACCCTTACTTTCTTGTCTACTCCAGATTTACACATACATTTTAAAGTTTGTAAGAAACTATTATTGATATGAATACGAATCATTCTATGCAAATTTATGAATAGTGAAGCTTTCAGTATGTACAGATTTGAAGTAACAAAAATGATTTTTTTTTAACAAAGTTCTGATTTGATGAGTGTGACGGTCGGGACAAGTCATTGTGACGGTCGGGACGAGTAACAAATCAACAAAAAAAAATGTTTTTTTATTCTTTTATTTAGTTTAATTAAAGTTTTTTTTACATTAACTTTTACAATTATTTTTCAAAATCAGCTATATATTGTTTTTTGTTTTTCAAAATTCATTTATTCGCAGTAAAATATTTATAACATTGCATACTTAGATTTAAAGCTAAGCAACAACAAATTAATTAAAAGATAAATTGTCAGGCTGAAAGCGCCTTTAACAATACTGTGACATGAAGTACATAAATCTATTCACAACATCATTGTAGGTACGTGCTGATAACACACAAAGGATAAACATTAACTAGAGCTTTGTTATTATTCGCATAATAGCTCCAGTTCTAAAGATACAATAAATGTATGTTTAAAGCCTAACTTAATCTAAATTAACCTAAGACCTACCTAGAAATAAATAAAAATACCCATCGTAACAATGTAAATACCTATGACATTCACCTGCCTAATTCCGCAATAAACTAGCGAATGTCATATTAAACTTCGTAGATAGTACATAATTAACTGTTGTGGTTAAAGATAAAAATAACAAAGTAAGATTTTAAAAAGAAATACTGTTTTTTTTTTTTTTTTTTTTAATAATGAGGGTAAGCTAAACGGTCGTCGCGGTGACCGCGGGTGCGTCACGCGCGCCCGGTGGGAGAGTTAAGTGATGGGGCAAGCGATACGTGCCGTATTTATCGATATAACGCGAAGTGCTAGTTCTACCAATTGTTGAAACAAGTTTGTTATGATTTTTTGGATTATCTTGTAAATAGAATTTTGTGGTTAATTTTAAAATAAAATCATACAATGTGGGAAAGTTTATTTGAATATGAAGTTGGTTGAGATTAGTCAAAGGTTTAGTATTGTAAGCTATTTTTAGAGCTTTATTTTGAATTACTTGTAGTTTTTGATGATTTGTCTTGCAAGTACTACTCCAGACAGGTGCAGCGTATACAAGGCAGGGTCTGATTAACGTCGAATAAATACGTAACTTTGTGAGACTGCTTAACTTGCTCCTTCTATTTAATAACGGGCTTAGTGCCTGAAATGCTTTTATAGATTTAGACCTCGTAGTTTCAACATGATGTGACCAGTTAATTTTGCTATCAATATGAACGCCAAGATATTTGACTGTACTTTGCCACGGTATTGAATAATTATGTATTTTTAAACATCTGTGCGGATTTCTACGTTTTCTTGAGAACATTATGGCTTCAGTTTTTGTACTATTCAGTTTGAGTTTCCACTTAGTAAAGAAGGAATGGAGAAGATCAATAGATAGCTGAAGCCGGCTTATGATTAAGTCTTCGTCCTTCGACGACGAATAAGATGCCGTATCGTCCGCAAAGCAAGCCAGACTGGTTTTGTTTTGGGTCGGAATATCGTTAAGGTACAATATAAACAAATAAGGGCCTAAAATCGAGCCTTGTGGCACACCAGCTGGCACAGTACGAGTTGAGGATGTAATTCCATCATTGCTTACGAAAAATCTACGATTCTCTAAATATGACTGGATGAGTTTAATAAGAGACATAGGGACTTTATTAATATGTAATTTGTGTAGTAGACCTTCGTGCCACACGGTATCGAAGGCCTTTTCGATGTCCAATAAGAACATACCTGTAGATTGACCTAGATTTAAGTTGTGACTTATATGTTCTGCAACTCTTGCTAGTTGTTGGGTAGTAGAATGATGTTTACGGAAACCAAATTGCTCGTTTTTGAGCAGACAATATGTAAATTTTTTCAATCTGCTATAGATGAGAGATTCGAATATTTTGCTCAATGAGGAAAGAAGGCTAATCGGCCTGTAACTACTACCCATTGAACTATCTTTTCCAGGTTTGTGGATTGCAATAACCTTCGCTAATCTCCAAGATTTTGGAAAATAAAAGAGGCCTAGGCAACCATTAAATATTTTTGTAAGAAACACCACTGCTTTTTGTGACAAGTTTTTTAACAACGCATTATGTATGGTATCTGATCCAGGTGCCTTTCTTCTTTTTAGTCTGCGAATTATGTTCCAGATTTCTTTAGGGCGTACCAACTTAATTTTTTTTTGCGGAATTGAGCTATTAATTGATTCAATAGACCCTTTAACCGAGTCATCCATATCACTTACCCAATCTTTAGTCAAACACATATTGCTGTGGAATGAGTCCGCAAGTACTTCGCATTTCTCTATATCAGATTGTGTTAGTGAATTATCTGTTTTCTTGAGAGGGGGTATGGTAGTGGGTTTCGAGCGTAAAGATTTGGCTAGCCTCCAGATATCTGAAGAGGGATTATCAACCTTTGATAATTTATTATTAAGTTGTCGGTCATTAAATTCTAAGAAATCTAGAGAAATTTGGTTCTGAAGGATGTGAATGGTTTTACGGAGTTGAGATCGCACTATTTTATCTGACTCAGTTAATTCTTTTCTACGAAGATGATTTTTCAACCGTATAAGCTTACGTAACTTTCGGGGGAGCTTTATTGGGCCTATTTTCGTTTTCCCTGTTGGAATGTGGGCATTTCTAGCCTTAGTAATTATTTCTTCAAATTCGGCAATGGCAGCATCCACTTCCTTAACGTTTGTAAGGGTTTTAGCGTTAAGATTTAGGTGTTCATCTAAATATGCTCGAAACCCTGTCCAATCAGCAGCGTCGTAACGATAATAAGTGAGGGCTTTTCTAGTAAAAGATCTATTAATCGAACAACTTACGGGAAGGTGATTAGATGTTAATTTGTTTAATGCCTGAATATCAGAAAGCTCAGTGGTGCTCTTTCGCGTGATGATAAGGTCTGGTGTAGAGGGTGTAAGGTTATTTGAGTAGTGGACTAGAGTGTGTGAATCTGGAAAAAGAATTGAGTAATCTCTTTCCAAAGAATGATCCAATAGAATATTCCCGGCACTATTGGTTTTATTGCAATTCCACAAAGGATGTTTCGCATTAAAGTCACCCATAAGAATACAATTTGGACCTATATCCATAAGGATGTCTATATCGCTAGGATCCAAAGGTAGGTTTGGAGACTGGTAAACTGAAATTATTGTATATTTTCTGCCTGTGAGCGTAATCTCGATACCGATCGCCTCCATATGTCGTGTAAGTGGGATAGTAACGGGGTTGTGGTGAATATCAGACTTAATTAGTAAGGCTACACCCTGACCATGGCCACTAGGGTGTTTATCATTACGATAGCATACAAAATCTGGAGTAAATAAAGATATCCTTGGAGTTAGCCTTGTTTCACATACTGCAATTACGTCAATTGATAGGCTCTCTTGACAGGCTAAATCTAGAAGTTCAGGTAATTTAGCGCGCAGGCCATCTGCGTTCCAACTTATGATACGAAGTATTTGACTATCAAACATATTGACCTAGATGCGTAAGTACAAGAATTACTTTATCAACCATAGAGGTACAAGATACAAATTTATGCTTGATTGTTTTAATAATGTTTAAAATGTTAAGCATTTCATCCGTAGTTGGATCAGCAACAGGAGGAATGTTGCCTTGATAATCGTAAGGGAGTTTTACTTGCTTGCAGGGTTGTTGAGGTTTGTCGGCGGCAACTTGTGACCAACTCGGCCCATCTTCGGTCCGGATCTGCATTCTTGATGAAAGAGTGTCAGGAATATAGAGGTAAGTTGGTTGAGGTGATTTCACAGTGACTTCTGTTTGGTGGCGCTGAGTCTTTTGAAGATATTCCGTGCGAGCCGTGCATTGTCGATAGTTGGCAGGATGTGTTCCTTTACAGTTACAGCATGTTGCGGTCTCATCTCTGTCTTTCTTTGGGCAGTCTTTTGTATTATGTTCACCGACGCATTTAACACATCTGGCCGCAAGATTACAGTTTTTAGACGTATGACCAAAACCTTGGCACCGATAGCATTGTGTACCAAATTTGTTGTTAGATTTAAAGTTTGCAATGGTGACGACGCAACTGCAAATGTACTTGATTTTCTTAAATTTAACGATGTCCGTACCAGCAGGCAAATGCACAAGGTAAGTGACGCTAGAAGGGTTTGGCTTCTTGCTAGATTTAAGACAGCTAACTTTGCATCCAGGGAATCCAAGCGACGATAGGTCTTCGGAGATCTGATCCTCAAGGCTAGGGGGCAGACCCTTTACAATTACTTTTGATGTTTTTTCATCCTTTCTTGTAAACGTATGGAACTCAACGCCATCCTTAACCAGGCCGTCCTTGATGGACTGGTGACTTGCTGGAGAGTAGGCTATTATAGCAACTTTGTTGTTTGAGCGGTATTTTAGATGAAAATTCTTGCTATTCTTGGAAATGAACTCCTTGATTGTATTGTGAGTCCATTCAGGCTTCATATGAATTATTATGGGTGGAATACGTGGTAACTTTGAAGCGGGTCCGGCGGATTCAGCAGATACAAGTACCTGGCTGGGATTTAAGCTACCGAAGCGGTTTGCTGTCATGATGATTGGCCCTTTTTGCTTAGTTTTTGCAGGTAGGGCGGTGCGTTTAGGGCTGATCCATTGTTCGGCATTGTCTTCAGCAGGCCGTTTGTTGGATCCAGGTAATGAAGAAAGTGACGATGATTTTGAAAGGTATTTTTCCATGTTGGTTAGGGTGGTCCTTTATCGATATAGCGATTTTCGATATGGTTTCCCATCACTAATCGTTGCGAGTAAGAAAGATCGTGACCGGTTCGTAAGAAATAGGACGCGCGCGACGTGCTTGCACGGCAGCCGAACGCAACCGAATATATATTGCTAAAACGTCAAAAAATGCGATCCCTTAATATTTTTACTCTTACAATTTCTTTGATATCTTTGCTTTCTGAGGCTTTCAATGCATAGTTACTTTGTATTGGTTTTCCTTAGCTTTCAGTTTTCTTATTCTACTTTTTTCTTACTCATTACTTCATACTTTGAAGTATGTAGTAATGAGTAAGAAAAAAGTAGTGATACTTTTCGACTGCTCCGTGGCTCAGTTGGCAGTGATGTGGACTGAGTAAGCGTGAGCACCGGGGTTCGATTCCCGGGCGGGGCAAATATTGATATGATGAATATCAATGTTTGTTTCAGGTCTGGGTGTGATGTTCGTCTCTGTGTGTGTTTCGGGCGCCCTAGATACAGGTTCTTCCTAGTTAGGGGCTCTGAGTGTGATGTGTTATTATTATTATACTCTCATACTCATAGTCTTCTGCTGGACAATAGGCCTTTTTTGGTAATGGGGGGCCACTCGAGTACGTTACGTCTCATAATATATCAAAAAACCAATAAACTCGGGGAATTAAAATTTATTATAATATGTTTAGTCTTATTTAAGCCTTAAGGAAGCGAAATTTAAAAAATACGAGTATTTTGCTACGAAATATATACTAAAAAATCAATAAAACCAAGAAAATAAATTAAATAATTTTGGATAGACTTGTTTAAGCCCAATGCAAGCGATATTTGTAAAAATACAAGAAAATTGCTACTTGGAATTATGATGGTTGGATGGGACTGTGACGGTCGGGACAGAACTTTAAATTAATGTGTAAAAAAAACAACAGCCCATAGCCACTTTAAGAAATGGCAAACCCCTCAGATTCTATTTATTTGTTACTTGCAATACACGCATTTTATCATAAACACGCATTTTAAAGGTAAAAATCAACAAAAGTTAATTTAAATGTGACGGTCGGGACATAGTTCTGGTTACCAATGATTGCTTAATATTATAGAAACTAACTAACCGTTTTAATTTATATTTTACGTAGTAAATCTTAAGTAATGTACTAATTGGTTATGTTCCCAACAGGCTGATTCACATTCATAATATCTGGGTTTTAATTTTTTGAAATCATACACAATAACCTGTATGTGGTGAGCTTGACTAACACCTGTGTTGATATTGACCTAAAAAGTAGAAAAAACTGTTTTTTTCGTTTTTTTTTTATTAATTTCATAAACTTAAGACTGTATACTGTTATTCTAAATGCATAAATAAACTATTCTTTAACTTTAATGTTTTACTTGTCTGGTGTCACGTTGCATGGAATGCCCCAATTATAATTCATGCAATATTTAAGCATGAATTATAATAAATGCATGCACAGTTATAGTTTAGGCGGTACGAAGTTCACCGGGTCGACTAGTCAATATATATAAAACTCTTCCGTTACTGACTGACTGACTGACTGACAGACAACGCAGAGCCGAAACTACTGGGCGTAGCGGGCTGAAATTTTGCATGTAGGTTCTTTAGGGAGTGTAGGTGAGCACTAAGAAAGGATTTCCCGAAATTTCCATGGGAACGGGAAAAAAACTGGATTTTTGTGTTTATGAGAAATCTGCGCGTGTGAAACCGCGGGGCAGCCTCTAGTACTATATAAAAAGAGCTGTTTTTTCAATACAGAAATACAGAAAGTGTTACGCTGAACGAGTATAGGTGAGAGTAGCTGAATAGTGAATGACAAAAAAAGAGAAATACGTCCGAGGTTTTTCACAATTAATTCATGTTAATTCAGCCGTCATATCATTACAATTTCCACGCCATTTCCTCCGCTCATTATGATGCATCAGTAGATCTCTAGTACATCATTATACCTTAGTCACTAGAATAAGAAAAAAATATGAATTACCTACATTTAGGTATAAACGATAACTTTTTAATCGTGTAGGAAAATTTAACACACGGTACGCATTATTAAACAGGACTGATTCCTGAAAACATAATTGAAAAATTATGAACAGAGGTACCTACTTCGAAAGTTTATGTAAAAAAAAACTAAAAACGTTAAAACTATTTTTTTTTTTGATTGATTGAGTATTTTTTATCTTATGAGCGACTGAACTGTTTGGTCTCATTTTTATTCTATTCTATACAAATTCTTCTTCTTTTTTTGAACTCGCAAAAATAAACAAACAGAATAATACAAAAATAAACTGTAGTTTTACGGCGCACCGTTGCAACACTATCGGCTATAAATTTATCGTTTATCGAAGAGATCGGTGATCTATTTTCGGAATAAATTTGTATTGAGAATTGTGAAGTTATTTTTGATCGGGGATGGGTTGGAGCTACGACTGCCTACACAGCTGATGGTAATGGGAAAATTGTGTCGACTGTAACTATCAAGATCCTTAATTTAATCTGTCAGTGTTTGAGTTTAACCGCTCAAGTTGATCTCCAAGCCGTTCTCGTGGTCAGATTATTCTTGCTCGGGCCGTCTCATATTCTGTCGAGCGTAGGTTCAGTGCTCAGACTACAGGTTTACGAGTTTAAGTTAAATTTTGAAAGAAACTCGCACTCTAAGCCTAATCTCCAACTCGACTGTGGAGATGTCAGCCTGACTGCCTGCACAGCTGATGGTATAATGGTCAAATTACATAGACTGTAACGATCGAGCGTCCTTATTTAAATCCCAGCGTGAGCAAACGTTGGTATAAAGAAAGTGAATTTATATTTTTGCTGTAGGTGGTTGTATCATGTTCATTTGGCCAATTAATTTGGGATTGGTAGCCCAATAAAATTTTATTTATATCCTTTTATTATTGTTATCGGTTTTTCTTTTAGATATGGCGTACCGCTCTGTAATTCTGTTCTTTTTTAGCTATTGATCATTCGTTTTATCCAAGTAATTAATAAAACTTTGGATCGTGGATTCGAAAAATCCATCGAAATTTACATCAACTGCTATAGTTTTCCTATGATATCGACAGCATACATTAAATTGTTTTTACAACAGCAAATATTTCCTGGTACTTATAATTTTTTTATGTCAAGGACACAAAATTAAATCCTCACAGTTAATAACCTATTCACTGAACCGATTTGTTTTAAATTGTTTCTAATCTTATAAAATTATTTAATGCTAGCTGACACGGAAAACTCCGTATCGCTTAGATTATATTTTGACACAATTATTACTATATCAACTAACAACTTGGCTGTATAGACTTTTTTATTTTGCACGCCCATAGTGGAAGAATTTAAAAACAACAACGTCAAATCAATCTTTGACATGAAAATAGATAAAACAGTAATGGAACATTTCGTAAGAAAATGAAATTGTTGTTTGTCTTTCTCTCCAGTTTTATTTTTTCTTTAAAACCTTCCCTGGACTAGGTACTACGAACGCTTCAAAACTAAAATCAGATAAATCGGCCCGGCAGTTCTCGAATTTTAGAAAGACTAACGAACCACGATTCATGCCTATATATAGTAGTAGTAGATAGTAGATAGATAGTAGAAGTAAATAGAATTAGAAGTAGAGGAAAACCTACTTACATACCTATACTTTTTATTAATCAAATACGAAAAAAAATCGTACAATTACTATCAATACACATAATATAAAACAAAGTCGCTTTCCGCGTCTGTCCCTATGTATGCTTTAATCTTTAAAACTAAGCAACGGATTTTGATGCGGTTTTGTTTAATAGATAGAGTTATTCATGCACATCGCTCATTTGCGACAAGAACGTGATAAGTCAAAAAACCAAATTTTTGGGAAAACGCTTTTGAAAGTTTTAAATTCGTGTAACTTTTTTATTATTATGTTTTGACTATGCGGTTCTTTACAACAAATCTTCACAAACTATCCGTTTATCGTTATAGCTTGCATTCAGACTATTTACTCAAGTATTTTAATTTTTATGATTTTCTATTTAAAAAATGGGCCTCCTTGTTGCGTTATTCTTGTAAAATTTTAGAAATATTGCGAGACAAACAGATATGTTCCGTTTTTGCTGACAAAAAAAAGTTATAAACACCAATAATTTTACGAGTTTGGTAGTATTGTTACGTTTTTATTGATAATCTGTGATATAAATATATCACTCCATAAAATAAATGTATGGATCATTTTAATGAAGACACGTTACTGCAGTAAAAATCATTATATTTTTATTTTTACAACTTGAAATATATTTTGCAATATATTATATTGCATGCATTAAGAAGTAAACTTCTTAACTAAATAATATAATATGATATCAAATAGATATTTTATTATCTTAATATTCTTTGAATGAGCACGTTTAAATGTGACTTATCCCACTATAATTGCAACAACATTAAAAAAAAAACTTAATTGCTATTAAATTGTAAATTATAGCCCCAAATATAATCTTTATACTTCTATAAAGGCATACAATAGAGGACTTAATTTTTTTAAAGAACAATTTGTGTATTTAAATACCATTATTTTTTTACTCAAAGTACTCCAGTAAATTAACTTTTAGAAAACATGGATAGGTATACATATACTTAGTTGGGTTAGCGATTCTGAATGTCAATAGGCTCGGTCATTCCATCGACATTGACACTATGGAGGTAGAGACTAGAGAGTAAGTATGTGGTCAACGTAGTTGCTTTCCCATAATAATCCGATTCACGCGACACATGACCACATCGTCTTAACAATGTCAAAGAAGGTCACAAAAGGCTGAAAAGTTCTCGAGTGGCGATCACGCACCAGACAACACAAAGTAGGCAGACCCCACACAAGGTTGGGATGCAAGGATCGGTCGGCATTGCGATCTGTGGACCACGACGTCTGATCTATGTGCAGTGGGCGTCTTTCGGCTGAGGTCATGATAATAATAACTAGGGATGGTTTAGGACTTCTGTATGCTAAACATGCATACTTCGGTTATTCCTAAACATGCATAGGGATAGTCATAAACTTTTTCACAAAGTCAACTTTTCTCATAACACCAAATAGCGTCGTTCATTGATTAATCACAACTACTACCAGACATACGTGATCGAAGATTTAGTGGCAGATGCGACACATTGAGAAGCGCAGAGATATTTCCCTACGTTCATACCTTCGGACGAGGTTTAAAATCTTCCAAGACCTAAAAAATAAGTTGCATTTAGACAATTTTTTGTCATCTATATTGCAACATTGTAAGCTATCCGTTGTGAAAATTAGTTATTTTTCATCAAAAATGTGACAACTTGAGACAACCAACATCAAGACTAAACATTTTGTACCTTCATTATCAACTGTAACGGAACATCTGAACTTAACCAACGAAAATTTTAGTTTTTTTCAGCAACAACGGTACATCTCGATTTGAACCATAGCCTGCGATTAAAATTTTTACAACAAAAATGATTTAGATACAAATGTTCCGTTTTAGCAGATATAATTAGTACAGAAATAAAATTATAGTGAGTTTGCCTTTTCATCAAAACCGTGACACTATGTCTAGTTACGCTCTTGTCGCAATCGGTCAGCATTTTTCTTTATAAACGAGCGGTGATACTGACGTAAACCGTTCTTGCAATAAACATATGGTCGAAAAGAGATGGCACTAAACCGGAGATCGCTGACCTTTTCCCTCATTGCTCAGTCATTTTTGGAGCTAGAAATATCGCGTTTTTGCAGCAAGTAGATCACGATGCGGCGGATTTTTCTGTATAATTACTGCAAAACGATATAGTTATGAAATAACACGTTCTTGCAGCACATGAGCGACATGTAAAACATGCACAACATAGTAATAGGTTATGCGGTATGAAGTTCGCCGGGTCGACTAGTATAGTATAAAAAAAAGTCGTGTAAAAGTAAGTAAACTAGGAAATCCGACCACACCACCCCGCGACAACGCATTCTACTCAAAAGCGCCACAATATTTCTAGCGAAGGACACTCCTTATTGTGGCTGTTTTGTAAAATTACTTCGTCATTCAATGTATTTAGTTAAGACACTGACAATACCATTTTTGCAAGTCACCAAACATTTTCAAAAGCAGCGACATTAACCAGTGGAAATATCGTGCACAGTTCACAGACGCCACCTAATTTTAAGAATTAGCTCAAAAAAAAACCATAGAAACTGTTACACTGTATGAGATGAAACGATAATTATCATTCCCTCCGCAATACGTCCACTGTTGGAAAGTCCTACACCACATAATATCGTCAAAAGCATAGACATTTTAGGGTCTTGCACGCGAGTTAGCCATTACAATTTTTCTAGTTTTTCAACAAAAGACTTTGCTGTCTTTCTGGGTGTCCTCTTAGTCGCCTTTTATGACGCCCATGGGAGTAGATGGTGTTGTAGTATCGCCACCTGACGGCTTTAACTAATCTAAACCTATATCTTATTCTAAGGAACACTTCAATAGAGCTAGTCACTTAAACCTAATATGTCACGCAGTTTTTTTGCTAAAACGATGATGATAATACTTTTGGATGTCTCACTTTATATCAAAATGGCAAAGTCACCCTTTTACACGGCAGCAGCCCAGTTTTCCGTTTTCTGCAGACTCCCGTTTAATGGCGAATCTGTTTATTATGCTAGCGTTCCTCATGCTAGCATATAAAAGCAAAAGGTATCCGCAAAAACGGGAAACTGGATTGCCGTGTTAAAAAGGGGGTTAAAGTTATAAGTTTCCAAAAAAAAACGGTTCTGAGTCCGAGTTTAAAAAGCGATTAAAAATAATTACCAAGCTCTAACTCCGCCTCGGCGTCCTCTGTGATCGTTTCCATGGCGACGGCGCATGGTTCGGACGACGCGTGCAAGTCGCACAAACCGCGCGTTACTTGCGCGCTACGAGAATCGGCCCCCAGATTGCTTTCGTTTATACATCAGAGACGCACTTTTGAAAATCGAATTGATATTTGATTCGAACATTTGTTTTTTTCTTTTGCTATATTTAACTCACACTGCCACATTGACTTTATTTTTATTTGTCTTTCAAACCCAAATTTTATTAGAAAATATCTTTAAACTTATCATTTGTGTTTTGTTTCCAAACTGTATGATTTTTATTTTATTTAAATATTCACTGAGTTATTTAGGCTTCTGCGACATAATAAGATAGCACTGGATTTTTATATTATTTATTGTTTTTTAAAGGAAAATTCCCTTTTAATACTTATTATGATGGGTTTTATTCCTAAATTGACCTAACACACATTAAAATTAACATATTTTCTAAATGTATCTCTAAAAAAAATACTTTCAAAATGCAATTTTTATTTCCAATTTTTTTTTTGAGGTGCCGAAGTATCCCTACTTACACTCCTAAAATCGGAGTTGTACACCCCTTTTAACCTTAACCCGATTAACCTATAATATTAATTAAGCTATAAGACAAAAAGAACTAAAAAAAATAAGACAAATCGAACGACGACGAGTTAATATTTATGTCACGTGACAGCAATTGCGTCCCGCCAACTAGACAGTCATTGAGCTATCTTTTGTAACGTAATTGAATTGTCATTGTGCTGGTTTATGAATTGACTTGAACTTGAGCGTCCGACTACTGGTAGTTAACTTAACTACGTCTTTAAGAAGTAACTGTCGAATAAATTTTTATGTTCGGTCTTTTGAAGTTAGCGTAAAATTTCAACTACAATTTTAAAAATGTTTTTTTGATTTTAGTGTCTTTATGGTGGTTTAATACCTTACTTTTGGTTGGTAAGTATAGACATAAGTATTTAATAAAAAATGTACTAAAGCAATTTTGTACAAACTATTTTTATTTTAAAACCATAAGTATGGATGCTCGATAGTAAAGTTAGGGAATTGTTTTGGTAAAAAAAAAATATCCAATAAAAAACCTCAAGTCCTCTCAAAAAAATTTAAGTTATTATAATTGAAAAAAAAAACCTAACGTATTTTTTTAAACGCACCATCACATAACACACTCAAACTTAAACAACAAACTGTACCATATTCGAAATTCAGAAAAACACACTTTCGGCCTAATTCACAAAAATCGAGCGCTCAAATGGCCAACACGTTTATATCCCAGTGATCCCGCAACCAAACTGATGGAAAAATGTGACACGTGGTCGGGAAATGCGCGCTTCACAACCAAAAAGTCTTATAAACACTTATATTAGATAGTATAACAGTCCCTAATGCTTGGTATTGAGGTTTATTTTAGCGTGTGATATTTGCGATCTAATTCAGATAGTGTAGAGTGAATGCAAGTCTTTTCAAGTGAACGCGAAATTAAAGAAAATTGTGTTTTTATTGGTAACGAGTTGGATAAGGTATTTAAATTTGTTTTTAATTAATTTATCATTTAGGTGGTTAATTTATAAAGCGAGTGTCTTCGTTTGAGATTAAATCAAGTTTATTATAAAGGCCTAGCTATATATTACGCCGATTACTAGACCAATCGCGAAAAAATATCTATACGTATATACAAATATTATAAAGAGGAAAGATTTGTTTGTTTGTTTGTTTGTAACAAACAGCCTCCAGAAATACTGAACCGATTTCAAAAATTCTTTCACTGGTAGGAAGCTACATTAACCCCGAGTGTCATAGGCTATATAAGATTTTCAAAAAAATTGGCGATCCTTACCTAAACTCAAATAATGTATGTAACCCAAGGTGCAAATTTTTTCCGTTGTTTACATATTTTGACAGGTGGTTTGTTGTTGTTGTTTGTTTTTTATTCGGCCATTCTGGGCAGTCAAAAGAACATGTCTATAGAGCCAAAGTCTTTTGTTCGCCGGGAAAGCTCGTATCTTCTAAACTAAACCATTGCATGGTCCTGAATACTGTAAAACACTATATTCTTGCTTGCTATTCTGGATGTAAAGTAGCTTAGAGAGAAAACTAATGGAAAACTAAGAAAACTTTTTAATTTTTTATACAGGGTGTTTCTGACAAGGCGGTAGTAAATCAAAGGAGGGATTCTGCTCACCATACCTAACAACATTCCCAAAGCAACATGGGTCGAAATCTCAAAACAACGATCAGCCGTCCCGTACATTGACCCCGTCAGCTGATCGAACCAATGTATGGAACAGCTGTTATTTTTTTTGAGATTTTGACCCATGTTGCTTTGGGAAAGTTCTTAGTTATGGTGAGCAGAATCCCTCCTTTGATTTATTACCGCCTTGTCAGAAACACCCAGTATATTAAGTTAAGTTTTCGTTAGCAGCATGTAACTTTTTTACTTTTTAAATTGTTTTGAATAAAAAAAAAAATAAAAAAAAATATTATGATGTGGCTTATCCACAAAAGTGTGTTATAGGCAGATTTAACTACCTCACTCCGGTGGTCGTTTAGCAAAGCAAAAAACCCATAAAACAAAACGAAGAACCATTTTATGAAAATCGTTTTTAGGGTACCGTATAGAAAGTTTGTAGGGAGACCAATATAATAAAAGTCTGTCCATTTTTCTGTCTATACTCTATACAACTAAGCAACATACGTAACGATTTGATGATTTTTGAATAATAAAATCGGATTTTCACAAAAAAAAAAAACATTTCTTGAATTTTTTAAAAACAGAAAATCTTTGTCTATTTTATCAATCACTAGAGGCTGCCCCGCGGTATTTCCCGCGCAGATTTCTCATAAACACAAAAATTCTATTCATTCCTGTTCCCGTGGGAATTTCGGGAAATCCCTTCTTAGTGCTCACCTACACTCCACAAGGAACCCACGTGCCAATTTTCAGCTTTTTACGCCCAGTAGTTTCGGCTCTGCGTTGTCTGTCAGTCAGTCAGTAACGGAAGCGTTTTAAATATATTGATTAGTTGTTCAATAAGCATACATTCTGATTTACATAAAATTAATAATAATTTTAAATACCAACCATTTCATTATATTGGTAGTTTGATGTACAGTGGCGGGCTAGGACGGCGTGACACTGGCTGTTTTTCTGTATTGAAAAATTAGCTCTTGTTCTTTAGTATTACAGTCTAGGGCGCACGAGACCAAGACAAAACTGTTTCGCCGTCCTAGACCGCCACTGTACCAGCCATGTCGTAGTAGGTACGTGAAAAAAAGATCCAGGCACATTATACTATACATAGTATAAAATAAAGTCGCTTCCCGCGTCTGTCCCTATGTATGCTTAAATCTTTAAAACTATGCATCGGATTTTGATGCGATTTTTTTTAATAGATAGAGTGATTCAAGAGGAACGTTTATAAGTATAAAACATGCACAACATAGTAATATCTTATATGGTACGAAGTTCGCCGGGTCGACTAGTAATTAAATAAAATAGAGACCACCTGGAATAAAGTATGTCGATAAAAATGAAAAAAACTAAATCTGACTTAAGGAGCGAAATGGTGCTATACTAGCGCCATTTCGATTAATAATTAATATCATCTAAACCATGGCCGAAATAAAAATATGCGTCTTTGACTCCCTAGATAATCTTGCTTAGAATTTTTAAGGCTCTGCTGTGTAGCTTTAAGGATAATGATCTTAGAAATATTGTTTTACGAAACTTAGGGCATGGTTTAGAAGATATTTATTATTTATGGGGAGTGGCGCTAGTTTCGCACCGTGTAAGCCCTTAAGGTTGTAAATCTCGTTATGGCACGAAATTCAAAATTTTTCGCGTTTTTTATTTATTATGGCTATAACTTGATTTTTGGCCTTTTAGTCCTAAGACACAAAATCAGTAGGTCTGTCTTTCAAAAACGTTGTATTACAATGTGGGAGATTGTTTTTTACATACGCGAATTCATTAAAACTTTATTAAAAAAAAAAAAAAAAAAAAAAAAAAAAAATATATTTCTTAAGCTCAAAACATTTAGATTCTTTGCTAAATTTTGTTTGCATGTCATATTTGTAAGTGAATATACTTTTATTTAGTTATTGTATTTAGATTTAGTCGTAGTATTTAGTAGAATTTTAGTTATTGCATGTTGTTGCTTGTTGTAATTGTATTTCTGTAAATCATAAAAAATAAAAATCCGTTATTGGCCTAAGCTACTTATAATCAAACTTTTGTAATTGTAATTTTAAGTGCTGTGGATTTATTGTAAAAATAAATAAAAATAAAATAAAAAAAATAAAAATTTATACTTTCGTCAGAATAATTAAAAAACGCAAATAAATTTGAATTTCGCGCCATACCGAGAGTTACCGCCTTAAGTTGATCTATTACCTAATGATGAAATTTTTTACGGAACCCTTTTTTTTGTTAAATAACTCAGTACTTGACCGATTTATTTTCTAACACCCGTGAAATATACCTGTTTTTTGCATTGCAAATAAAATGGTAAGCGATTTGCTAAAAACGAGTCAGTTACCATGTATCATAATCCATACTTCCATACTAATATTTTTAATGCAAAAGTAACTCTGATGTCTGTCTCGCTTGCCTGAGAAAACTAATAAACCTATTTAAATGAAATTTTGTATTTGCATTAATAGTCTAGAACCTGAAAAAGGACATAGGTTACTTTTTACCCCGAAATTCCCACGGGAAATTTAAAAATTTGCTATTGAAAATGTGCTGGCGAAGCCTCGTAGCGACCGCTAATCAAAACATAATTATTTTATTTCCAATTCAATATATATAAAACTCTTCCGTTACTGACTGACTGAGTGACTGACTGACTGACAACGCAGAGCTGAAACTACTAGGCGTAGCGGGCTGAAATTTTACATGTAGGTTCCTTAGGGAGTGTAGGTGAGCACTAAGAAAGGATTTCCCGAAATTCCCATGGGAACGGTAAAAAACTGGATTTTTATGTTTATGAGAAATCTGCGCGGGTAAAACCGCGGGACAGCCTCTAGTCAATCAATATATATAAAACTCTTCCGTTACTGACTGACTGATAGACAACGCAGAGCCGAAACTACCGGGCGTAGAAAACTGAAAATTGGTACGTGGGTTCCTTGGGGAGTGTAGGTGAGCACTAAGAAGGGATTTCCCGAAATTCCCACGGGAACGGGAAAAAACGGGAATTTAGTGTTTATGAGAAATCTGCGCGGGAAATACCGCGGGGCAGCCTCTAGTCAATATATATAAACTCTTCCGTTACTGACTGACTGACTGACTGACTGACTGACTGACTGACTGACTGACAGACAACGCAGAGCCGAAACTACTGGGCGTAGAAAACTGAAAATTGGCACGTGGGTTCCTTGGGGAGTGTAGGTGAGCACTAAGAAGGGAATTTCCGAAATTCCCACGGGAACGGGAAAAAATGGGAATTTAGTGTTTATGAGAAATCTGCGCGGGAAATACCGCGGGGCAGCCTCTATAGTAATTTATATGAAAATCAATACAGGACGTCAACTTCTATACATACAAATCGTAACTTTTCTGAAACTGTTCTTATAAGAGTAATGGATCGCTTTATTGTCAGCATGTTTTGGCAGATAGCCATCGTATGCCAAGGCCGGTCAGTTGTAAAAACAGTGAGTTAATAACCTTATAGAGGTGTTATCAGATCTATATAACTATTTCCGGCAACAAGTGATAAATTTATTAGCTTAACGAGGTATGTTGACGTGGAGACGACAAATTAAAAAATACCGAGTGCTAATTAAGAGCCTGTTTACCGCGATGCTAGCGCCATTCGCGAAAAAAATAAATACTTCTAAACTAAGGCAAATATCAAAAATTTGGCACAGTTTGGCACTAGATAATCTTGATTAGTATTGTTTGAGCCCAGTAAAGTAGTCCTAAGTATAAAGAACAAAAAAAAACATAGATTATTGCCAAAAATGGCCACTTTTAGCAACAGTCTGTAGCTTTCTTTGGTCTTTAACCTAAAAGCTATACAATGGTGCCCTAAAAATACTAGGCTACATTATCTAGTGTCATATTGTGCCCGATTTTTGTTATTTGCCTTAGTTTAGAAGATATTAATTTTTTTCGGGAATGGCGCTAGCATCGCTGTAAACTGGCTCTTAAGGCTTTGCTATTGATTTCGTTACATACTTAATTATTGTCCTTTTTTCGAATCCGATTTCTGTTACCCGCCTAAAAAACTAGAGTTACGATTATACAAGATAGACAGAATTTTGTTACGAGACTAGACATTCGGACAGTAAAAGCTTAGATTAATTTTCGATTAAAAGCATGTTTAGAATTTAGAGACAAGTTTAATGAGCGGTTTTCGAACTGTCACTTTTAGTTGCAGAAACTGCCTTAAGATGGCACTAGCAATCAGGTTAAATGTCAAATTCTATATGAATTTGACGTTGACACACCTGCATACATTGGCTATACAGTGCCATCTATTAGCATTCTCCTAGAACCATTAAAACTGTCAAAAACGAAAACCCCTCATTGAAATCTAGTCCATATCTTCACTGGGACTTAGGCCGCATTTAGGCCACGCGGGACGTTGCATCGTCGTGCGGGGCGTGCTGCGATTAAATCAAACGTATAGCAATGTATGAGATCACTTACGGAGACACGTTGGCACAGTCAATGCGGGCAGTGCCGCGGACGCCACCGCGGGAATCGCGCAACGCGCCGCGTCTCCCTGAATGAGGCCTTAAGCGTTTTTCAAACACACGGTGCGCTAGAGCGCTATTGTGCCGTCTTTTTGACAAAGCCTTTAGAGTGCAGAATTTTTTGAAACGATATTATATTACATGAATTACATCCGTGATTGTTTCCACTCTATTAGGTTAAGCGCTCGCTGCAGAAAACATATCTTACATGACCTTTCTTTAACGACTAATGTGAAGCTGTTATAGCTTAGTTGTATAACGCTTAGTCGTTTACTCGGGAACATAAGTTCAATCCTTGATGCGGCACATAATCTGATGATTTAGTATGGTGGCGGCATAGAATACCACCCCCCCATCTCCTCCCACGGGTGTCGTAAAAGGCGACTAAGGGAACACCCGAAAAACAGGCAGCGTACTTAGTTGCAAAGCTTGAAGAGCCATATACTGCGATCATCAACTTGCCTGCCAAGCGTAGCGATTATGGCCAACATAACTTAACATTATCTCACACATTTTATTCCCTGAAGGGTTAGACAGAGGCACCAGCTCAAGAGCCGGACCCACGTTTAGCCGAGCTTAGGTTTTATTACCAACGTGAGGCGGGGCCAGCTTGTCGCCGCGCGGATCAGCCTAGTATTTTTAGGGCACTGTTGTATAGCTTTTAGGTAAGAGACCAAAGAAAGCTACAAAGTGTTGCTAAAAGTGGCCACTTTTGGCAACAATCAATAACATAATCTCGTAGTCGCAAGTGATTCAACGCTGATTATTCCGCCAAAAATACCTATTTAGATTTTCAATCCTGCCAATATAGCACGTGCGCTGAAAATAGACATCCAATCACAACATTCCAATGTTGTTTAGGTGTTTGGGTTGATGGCTATGAAAAAGATATTCAGTTAGGATTGGCTTAAGTCGAACGGAGTGTCGAAGCGGACACCGAAGAGAAAATATTTTGTTAAAAATATAGAAAGGAACCGATAAAAAATCATTATAGAACAAAAGATTATCATTTATTGAAACTATTAAATTCAATTATAATATCTTGGCTGACTGCTCCGTGGCTCAGTTGGCAGTGATGTGGACTGAGACGCGTGTACACCTGGGTTCGATTCCCGGCGGTGCGAACATTGTTATGATGAATATTAATGTTTTTTTTCCCGATCTGGGTGTTATGTTCGTCTCTGTATTATGTTTTGGGCACCCTAGATACAGGCTCTTCCTAGTTAGGGGCTCTGAGTGTTCATCATCATCATCATTTCAGCCGTAGGACGTCCACTGCTGGACATAGGCCTCCATCAAGGCTCTCCATCTGTACCGATCGCAGGTGGCCTGCATCCAGCGTGGACCCGCAGCCTTGCGCAGATCATCCGTCCATCTGGTCGGTGGACGTCCTACGCTGCGCTTGCCGATCCGTGGTCTCCACTCGAGAACTTTTCGGCCCCAGCGGCCATCTGTTCTGCGGGCTATATGACCTGCCCATTGCCACTTCAACGAGCTTATCCGCTTGGCTATGTCGGTGACCCCGGTTTCTCTACGTATGTCCTCATTTCTGATTCGATCCCGCAGAGAAATCCCGAGCATAGCCCGCTCCATGGCTCGTTGAGCTACTCGGAGCCTGTTCATAAGCCCTATAGTGAGCACCACGTTTCAGAACCGTATGTCATCACTGGCAGCACACATTGGTTAAATACCTTCGTCTTCAGGCACAGAGGAATATTGGACGAGAAGACGTTGCGTAGTTTCCCGAACGCGGCCCATCCGAGCTGAGTGTTATGCTTTATTATTATCCCATATTGCATAGGTGAAATGTTTCATTGGCGACCATTGTCGTAAGGCAAGGCAAACATTTGTTTGCCTGAGCCAATTGGTGGGTTCCCTGAACTACCTCGCCTCTATCAGTATAGGATACTTTACCAAATAAGGTATCAATATTAATTAGATTAGTCTCTGACTTTCAATAAGTGATATCTTGTATCCTAGATTGAATAAATCATTTTTGCCTTTGACATGCGGCTTCAGGCAAGCGAATGTGTAACCAACAATCCACAGAAGCATAGACCAGCCCGAATAGCAGAACACTCTACGGAGACAGCAGAAGCAGCTGTCATGCCACACGAGCCAGACTGCTTTCTGCCGCAGAATGCTGCCGCAAAGCCAACGATGGATAATAATAATGTGGCATCACACTCAGAGCCCCTAACTAGGAAGAACCTGTATCTAGGGTGCCCGAAACATAAACTAAAGCGAAAAATATACCGAGACCGGAAAACAAAATGTTCGCCCTCCGGGAATCGAACCCAGGTGCACACTCGTCTCAGTCCACATCACTGCCAACTGAGCCCCGGAGCAACAAAATTGATCAAATACATTTAACAGAATAGCACCTTAATGTTCATCGTTAACAGTTAATCGTGTTTTAATGATTGCTGAATTTAGCCAGAGTCATTTGAATAGTGTTACTATTGCGTTGTTGTTGCATGGAGTTAAAAAATTGCATATTACTCGCTGACACGGCGAACTTCGTATCGCCTTGCGTTCTGAATGTAGTAGAATATTATAGAATGGGTGTAGTGAAAGGCTACTAAGGGAACACACAAAGGACGGGCTACAGCGTCCTTCGTTAAATATTTTTAAGAGCTTACACGGTGCGAAACTAGCGTTAAGACGATATACCGGGTGTTTCTGACAAGGCGGTGATAAATCAAAGGAGGGCTTCAGCTCACCATACCTAACAACTTTCCCAAAGCAACATGGGTCGAAATCTCAAAACAAAAATCAGCTGTCCCGTACATTGACCCCGCCAGCTGATCGAACCAATGTATGAAACAGCTGTTTTTTTTTTTGGGATTTCGACCTATGTTCCTTTGGGAAAGTTGTTAGTTATGGTGAGCAGAAACCCTCGTTTGATTTATTACCTACTTGTCAGACACACCCGGTATGTGAAATAAATCAAACGACCGAGGATCAAAGGCTGTCCTTTTCCCTCAAACATACTGAGGGAAAAGAACAGTCATATGTCAGTCGCCCACATCGGTTACTTCATTTTTGAAAAAGTAATAAATATTAAATATCTTTTTAACTATAACTTTTAAATCAAATTTAAATTACCAGATTTTAATTTACTTTATTATCATTATTCCTATGTAGTTTCAACAAAAACTAGTTAGTGATTTCGAAGAACTAGCTATTCCCGTTTTTTGGAATGGTTATCTTTGACGAAATAATGTATCGAGGTTTTTTGATTCCACTAGTGTTTCTCAATTATAAAAAACTTTGTTATATCCTCAAAAACGTTATGTTAAAATTCAAGATCTTTACCTCTTATAGATTAAGAGAATCACTTGATTTAAAAAACCTTAAAAACTCTATATATAGATAACGAGCTTTCCCGGCTTACTTCGTTACGCCATAGAATATAAGATACTACAAAAGACTTGGCTCTATAGACTATGTTCTTTTGTCCGCCCAGAATGGCCGAATAAAAAACAAACAACAACAACAAACCACCTGTCAAAATATGTAAACAACGGAAAAAATGTTGCACCTTGGGTTCCATTATTTGAGTTTAGGTAAGGATCCCTAATTTTTTTGAAAATCTAATATAGCCTATGACACTCGGGGTTAATGTAGCTTCCTACCAGTGAAAGAAATTTTGAAATCGGTTCAGTATTTCCGGAGCCTATTCGTTACAAACAAACAAACAAACAAACAAACAAACAAATCTTTCCTCTTTATAATATTGGTATAGATTAATTGATATTTTCTAAACCATGGCCGAAATCAAAAATATGCGTCTTTGACTCCCTAGATAATCTTGCTTAGAATTTTTAAGGTTGTGTAGCTTTCAGGTTCCAAATCTAAGGAATAAACCGTTTGTTGCCTAAAGTGGCCACTTTTAGTTTTACAAACGTTTTTTTTTCTGAGTTATCCTGAAAGCTACACAACAGAGGCTTAAAATTTCTAAGCAAGATTATCTAGGGCGTCATTGACGCATATTTTTGATTTCAGCCATGGTTTAGAAGTATTTAATTATGTATCGAAGTGGCGCTAGTTTCGCACCGTTTCAACCCAGCGTGCCAAGCATGGCGATTAAGCAAAAACACCCCCACAATGATCCATGTGGTTGTCTGTGGGGGAGGCCAATGGTTTGCAGTAAGTATATTTTCGGTTGTCTAGAAAAAGACTCTTGTGTAAACGGAATATAAATGAACTAAGAGAAATTTCAAATAAAGTTCCAGTTTATTTTACGTTATGTTACAATATAAATCCAGTTTTACGATGATTTTCTCGCATCGATATATCATTTTTAGAATTCTAACGGAATGTTTATTTGACTTTGTTTTGATAGACGACTCATTCCGCAGAATAAAATTTAAATCTATACCAATATTAAAAAGAGGAAAGACTTGTTTGTTTGTTTGTTTGTAACGAATAGGCTCCGGAAATAGTGAAACGATTTGAAAAATTCTTTCACTCAAAAAAATTAGGGATCCTTACCTAAACTCAAATAATATAACACAAGGTGCAATATTTTTTCCGTTGTTTATACTGGGTGTTTCTGACAAGGCGGTAATAAATCAAAGGAGGGATTCTGCTCACCATAACTAACAACTTTCCCAAAGCAACATGGGTCAAAATCACAAAAAAAATAACAGCTGTTCCATACATTGGTTCGATCAGCTGACGGGATCAATGTATGGGACGGCTGATTTTTGTTTTGAGATTTCGACCCATGTTGCTTTGGGAAAGTGGTTAGGTATGGTGAGCAGAATCCCTCCTTTGATTTATTACCGCCTTGTCAGAAACACCTTGTATATTTTGACAGGTGGTTTGTTGTTGTTGTTTGTTGTTGTTGTTTGTTTTTTATTGGGCCATTCTGGGCAGTCAAAAGAACATAGTCTATAGAGCCAAGTCTTTTGTAGTATCTTATATTCTATGGCGTAACGAAGTAAGCCGGGAAAGTTTGTTAGTTAATAAAATAAAGTTTCGGTCCCGTACCTGCCTTCAGAATATGCTGAGCTATTGCCATTTTATAGCTGCACCAACGAAAAACAAACATTTAATTATTTTGTACTAGTGTGCGCCCGGCCCCGCGGCTTTGCCAGCACAATTTCATTAAAACAGTATAGAAAATTGCCAATCAATATATATAAAACTCTTCCGTTACTGACTGACTGACTGACTGACAGACAACGCAGAGCCGAAACTACTGGGCGTAGAGGGCTGAAATTTTGCATGTAGGTTCCTTAGGGAATGCAGGCAAGCACTAAGAAAGGAATTCCCGAAATTCCCACGGGAACGGGAAAAAACTGGATTTTTGTGTTTATGAGAAATCTGCGCGAGTGAAACCGCGGGGCAGCCTCTAGTCAATATATATAAAACTCTTCCGTTACTGACTGACTGACTGACTGACTGACTGACTGACTGACAGACAACGCAGAGCCGAAACTAATGGGCGTAGCGGGCTGAAATTTTGCATGTAGGTTTCTTAGGGAGCGTAGGTGAGCACTATGAAGGGGTTTCCCGAAATTCCCACGGGAACGGGAAAAAACGGGATTGTTGTGTTTATGAGAAATCTGCGCGGGAAATACCGCGGGGCAGCCTCTAGTTCTCGGAATAAAAAGAAGCCTAGGTCCTTCTTCTTTGGGCTCTAGCTATACTATCGGTATGCCATTTTTTTCCGGTTCAGTAGTTTCGGCGTGAAAACTAGATAGTCAGATAGAGTTATTTTCACTTTTAGGACGATATACGACAAATAAATCAAACCACCGAATGAACAGAGATAGCTTCGATATAGCATACTGAGGGAAAGGGACAGTCATATGTCAGTCGCCCACATTGGTTACCACATTTTATTGGAAAAAGTAATAAATATTGAATTTATTTTTTTAAATCAAATCTGAATTACCAGAAATTGATTTCGTTTATTATCATTATTCCTAGGTGGTTTCAACAAAAACTAGTAAGTACTTTAGAAGAACTAGCTATTCCCGTTTTTCGGAAAGGTTATCTTTGACGAAATAAAGTATCGAGGATTTTTGATTCCACTTGTGTTCCTCAGTTATAAAAAACTTTGTTATATCCTCAAAAAGGAGATTAAAATTCCAGATCTTTACCTCCTATAGAATAAGAGAGTTATTTGATTTAAAAAACCTTCAAAACTCATATGACGATATGGATATGGACGTAATATGGATGTATCGGTTTCATTTGGTTTCATCAGCCCAAGACTGTATTACCAGAGAACAAGAGCTATTTTGCAATACAGAAAAACCGGAAGTGTTACGCCGATCGTGTCCGCCACTGTTCATTATACAAGCCACAACTTGTGGCTGTTACGGCCGAACCCTGTTATTCGTAAAAAGTTAAAGAGCATTTTAGTTATTTGACGTATGTCAATTTAGACTGGATGTCACGTATTTACCATACAACAAACCAGAGAATTTGATCTCCGGTAAAGCTTCTTAACCTACTGTATCTTTATGAATAATACGGTAAGTATATAAATTTGTTTTGGACTTAGTTGTGAGTAAGAATAGTGAAAAAGTCAGAAAAGTCTTAAACAGAAAAGTTGTAATTTCTTACGTTTGAACGATCGATGGTAGCAAGGCCCGTGCGATTCTATTCTCAGGCCTCAAGGCCAATCTTGATAAACAATGCAATGAACAGGTGTTAGGCAAAGATTGGGAAGTGAAGAGATACAGATAAGCCAAGTTATCTACTTCTATAAAAATGAATCGTGGTTTCTTAGTCTCGCTAAAACTCGAAAACGGCCGGGCCGATTTAGCTGATTTTGGTCTCAAAAGGTTCGTAGTAGTCCAGGGATGGTTTAAAAGGTGAGAAAATTTGGAAAAATGGAGAGGAAGTTAGCAAAAACAACCATTAAATTTTTCCGTATAAAATTGTAAGGCGCGGTACGAAGTTCGCCGGGACAGCTAGTTGCTTAAGAATATTTTTTTTTTTAAAAGGAACCAGGCTTCGGCTGTTGCCTTAGGGAATATTCACACTTACTTCAGCTCTATTCAGCGTTTGCCCACAAAAAATAACGATTTTGTATGGAGACGCGTACCTATACAAAAACTGAACGGATGCATCGTCTCTATTCCTTACTACATAATCGTTGTTTTCTATGGGCTAACGATGAATAGACCTGAATAAGTGTGAGCGCTGGGCCTTTCGAGTACCTCGGAATTGTATTGGTGGGAGTCCGAAATAACTCATTGTAATAAAAAAGACCTTCGCGTTTGAAAATAAAATATACTTTACGAAGACATTTCTAAATATTTTTTACAATTTTGTTAACTAAACTAACATACTTACTTAGGTATCAATACATAGTATAAAATAAAGTCGCTTCCCGCGTCTGTCCCCATGTATGCTTAAATCTTTAAAAGTACGCAACGGATTTTGATGCGGTTATTTTAATAGATAAAGTGATTCAAGGGGAATGTTTATAAGTATAAAACATGCACAAAATAGTTATAGGTTAGGCGGTAAGAAGTTCGCCGGGTCGACTAGTAATAAATAAAATAAAATATAAGATAATAAAAAGTAAGTTGAAAAGATACATTATTAAATCAATATAAAAAACAAAAACTGATATATAAATTTAATAAAGTTAAAAACAAAACTAATGTAAGATTTAAATTGTTCTCCCCTCGGCATTTTCGCCGCGCCTTACCAAATGTCCGCAGTCAAAAGGATCCTGGTTAAGACAATTTACGACAAATAAATGGAACGAGCTAATGAACAGAGTATATCTCTTTGATATAGCATACTGAGAGCAAGGGACAGTCATATATCAGTCGCCCACATCGGTTACTACATTTCATTGGAAAAAGTAGTAAATATTGAATATATCTTTTTAATTATTACTTTTAAATCAAATCTGAATTACCAGAATTTAATTTTGTTTACTATCGTTTTTCCTAGGTAGTATAACAAAAACTAGTAAGTAATTTCGAAGAATTAGCTATTCCCGTTTTTTGGAAAGGTTATCTTTGACGAAATAATGTATCGAGGTTTTTTGATTCCACTAGTGATTCTCAATTATAAAAAAACTTTGTTATATCCTCAAAAAGGTTATATTAAAATTCCAGATCTTTACCTTCTATAGATTAAGAGAATGACTTGATCTAAAAAAACCTTAAAGACTCATTTAGCGTCTTAAACTACCAATTTAAAAACGATGTAGCCGTTTTGTAGCCTCAGCTGAAAGACTTTTACTGTTGGACATACCCTTCCTACCCGGCCTGCTCCTCGGATCGGCAAAAGTACAACATTTTTAGGAGCAGTTGTAATAATCGCTGAGAGAGAGGCTTTGGCGCTAAATAGGAACAACTTACGTACTCTGGTGCACTCACTAGACACTGCAAGTTGAACAAGCACATGTTCAACTTAAAGTTGAAAGACAAAAAAATGTGCAGATTCTGCCTAAACGCAGATGAAACTGCGATGCATATTTTGTGTGAGTGTGGTCCCCTAATAATTAAACGGTCAATCCATCTCGGAAAACATTTGTTACAGCCGGATGAGATAAAATCTCTCAGTTTCAAGGACATATGTTGATCTTAAAGTCAAGTCAAGTTGGCGATCACAATAGATCTGCAAAGATCGCAGTGATACTCAGTTCTTTTAGTTGCCTTTTACGACACCCAATGAGACTATATAAAGACAATGGTAATTGGTAGGTCTGGGTGTGTCTTTGTATGTGTTTCGGATACCCATTTTTTTGGTTGCCTGAGCCAATCGGTGGGCACCCTGAACTACCTCGCCTCTCGCAGTATAGGATACTTTACCAAATAAGGTATCAATACAAATTAGATTAGTCTAATTGACTTACAATAAGTGGTATCTTGTATCCTATATTGAATAAATCATTTTTAACTTTGACTTTTGACTTTGACCCTAAATACAGGTTTTTCCTAGTTTAGGACTCGTTGCTGTGTGATGCGTTGTTATTATTGTTACGTAAAGGACGTCATATTTAGGTAATAAATTATTTGCTATAAGTAACTATTAAAAAGTAAGGTAGGTACTTGGGTGCCTACTGAACTATCTGCACTTTTTTTTTTTTTTTTATGGCGGGGAAACTCCTAACGAGTACCCTGCAGCCCCGGGGGGAGCCGCAGGGTTATGTGGGGTTCGCACCCACTAAAACCCCGCCGGTGTCCTTCTCGGCTGATAGCAGGAGGGTCGCGGGTAAGCCTGTGGAATTCTCCGCAACCCCCCCCAGCATTGGCTGTGTAGCCTCTTCACGGGGGGACAGGTGAAGGTAGTCCCCCCTGAGCGCGGATGGCTCTTCCTACGCTCGACGGCGGAAACGGGACACCGCGTTCCGCCGTCCTTCTCGGGGCCGTTATATGACTACACGAGGCCCCCGCCTCGTGCACCCAACGACCCCGGGGTCCCCTCTTAGTCGCCTCTTACGACAGGCAGGGGATACCTCAGTCCTATTCTTCGGCCCGGTACTGCAGGGCGTAAAAAATGTGGTGAAGTAGTGCCTTCGCCATTTTATGTGTTCCATCCTTGTCAAGGGGAGTGCTAACCGTCTCTCCTTTCAATAGACATGAACTATCTGCACTGCACTAACCCGAATTATCGTCAATCTATGCTCCGCCAATATTTCAGTACGACCTTGTTACAGTTTGATTCACTTATGGCATCCACGTAAAACCGACTATGTTGGTATTTTTATGAATTTAGTCTTTTCTGCTTCTACCCTTATCTCTATCGTTAATCTGGAACCGCCGTATTATCTTATTTTAAAAAGCATAGTTCATTTTGCTATTGTATTATTACGATATACACATACATAATATCACGCCTTTTATTTCCCGGAGAGTTAGGCAGAGGCACCGGCTTGAGAGCCGGACCCACGTTTAGCCGAGTTTATGCTTTATTACCAACGTGACAAGGGGCCAGCTTGTCGCCGCGGTTATAACGACCACTACTGCGGCCGGGACCAACGGCTTAACGTGCCTTCCGAAGAATAGAATCATCTTACTTTTTGGACAATCAGGTGATTCAAGCCTGCAATGTCCTATCCAACCGAAAACAACCACAACGTGATTTTTGTGAGAAATCAATATGTGGTGTTTTCTGCGGGGATCGAACCCACAACCTTCCGTGCCGTGGCGCAACGCGCTACGCTACTGAGCTACGGAGGCGGCTTATTACGATACTAGAGGCGCCCCGCGGTATCACGCGCGCAGATTTTTCTTTAACACAAAAATCCCATTTTCTCCCGTTCCCATGGGAATTTTGGGAAATCCTTTCTTAGTGCTCACCTACACTCCCTAAGGAACCTACATGCAAAATTTCAGCCCGCTACGCCCAGTAGTTTCGGCTCTGCGTTGTCTGTCAGTCAGTCAGTCAGTCAGTAACGGAAGAGTTTTATATATATTGACTAGAGGCTGCCCCGCGGTTTTTCCCGCGCAGATTTCTCATAAACACAAAATTCCCGTTTTTTCTCGTTCCCGTGGGAATTTCGGGAAATCCCTTCTTAGTGCTCACCTACACTCCCCAAGGAACCCCCATGCCAATTTTCAGCTTTCTACGCCCAGTAGTTTAGGCTCTGCGTTGTCTGTCAGTCAGTCAGTCATTCAGTCAGTAACGGAAGAGTTTTATATATATTGATTATTATGTCAATTGCCAAATTTCACCTTTTCCAATTCTCTCCTACACAAAACTATTACGTCCTTTTTTTTTTTTTTTTAAAATACGTTTATTCGAAGTAGGTAGGAACATTATTAATTTAAACAATATCGCCAAACTGCTGTTGCAGTTTGTTGGCGGATGCACTCTTATTTTAGTCTTTTTATTACCCACTACATTAAGCTACTACTAATAAACTGTTTTTTTTTTTTTTATACAATACTAGAATAGAACTAACAGACTAACATTATAACAAACTTGTATAAATCAACCTTCGTCCTTGTTCGGTTTTTGTGTGCTTTGACGGTTTTGATCAATGTACTGATTGTTTTGTCTAAAGTGAACACTTTAAGCAACACTTAGTAGCTTTCTTAGATTTTTGACATAAAAGCTACAGTGCCCTAAAAATTCTAAGGAATCTTCCTTAGATAATCTTATCTAGTGCATCATTGGCTCACATTTTTTATTTCGCCTATGGTTTAGGTCTCATTTACGGAGACGCGGCGCGTTCCGCGGGACGTCGCGCCGACGCGTTTCCTTATACGATATCGATCGTAATTGTTCTTGAAACGTTGAACGACGTGCACGCATCGGCGCCCGCCAACGCGTCACCGTAAACGGTCTCATACATTACTATAATGTTTGATTTAATCGCAGCACGCCCCGCACGACGGCCCGCGTACCCCCAAATGCGGCTTTAGTTTAGAAGTTTTTATTTTCGAGATGTTTCTTTAGATTGCTTTAAAAATATGATATTTCTTCTTTATATCAAAACGTATCCCCACTTTGCTCCATAAGGCAAGCATAGAAGTAAACATGTACTAAGTAAAATGCTAAATTGAATAAAGTAAATAATGTATCTTTCCACTTACTGCTCGTGTAACCGAAGTCGTCTTCTTCTTCTGGGTCCGCCTCTTTCTCTTCTTTGCTTCTTTTTATTGCTGCCGCTGATGCTCTGTCGATCTGTCAAGAAGATAAAAAGACTTGAAGAGCCATACTGTTGACGCCTGCGTCAAATGAAACGTTTTATGCGCACGCGCACAGCCTACTTGGAGATGGACCAATAGCAGCGAAGGAGGAGCTGTCAAAAATTGACAAGACGTGTGAAGGTGGTAACTCTCGCTATGGCGCGAAATTCAAATTTTTCGTGTTTTTTATTTATTCTGGCGAAAGTATACATTTTTAATAAAGTTTAAATGAATTCGCGTATGTAAAAAACCATCCTCACATTGCAATACAACGTTTTTGGAACACAGACCTACAGATTTTGTGTCTAAGGGGTAAAAGGCCAATAAACAAGTTCCTTGAATATACACAAAATCGGTAACTCTGTCTTTCAAAAACGATATATTATCACAATGTGGGAAATAGGTTTTTACGTACGCGAATTCATTTAAACTTTATTAAAAATTAATACTTTCGCCAAAATAATTAAAAAACGTGAAACAATTTGAATTTCGCGCCATAGCGTGAGTTACCGCCTGATAGTGATATATTATTATACTTTTTTAATATTATATTTTCAACGCTTGAACTACGGCTTGCAACTGAGCATTTTGTTACACTTATAATTATTAATATTTTATTAAATTCAGTTAAAGTACTAAATTCAGTGTTTTAATTGAAACATTTCTAAGGCCTAGATATAGGCCCATACATACTCAATAGCCAGACAGGTCATATAGACAGGCAGGTTACCTTAAATATTAGAGAACTCGATTCCAAATATCTTCATTACTTACATTAGATAAAGATCTTAGTTTAAAGAGTCGTATAAAATCGTATAATAAATAACGATGGTGTAAAGCAATATCATCACCCGAAGCGGAATAACTTTACGACCCGTTGTATACACTAATTTTTATTCCGCATACGAGAAAAATTACTTTAGAAAACATAAAAAATTAAAACCTTATAATTATATGAAATGGCCTGTTTCTTTTAGAAAATAAACTTTGCGTAACAAAGAACGCTAAAATCACAGTATAATAAATAGTACTACATACAGTACGGGCACTCCCTGCCTCCCTCAGCAAGTGGGGCTCTCGCGCTCTCGGTTACCTCTCAGTTACGCTAATGTACTTATATTATAAATTATAGTCTGATAGTCTGTCTCGCCTTCACGCTAAGATAACTAAACCGATTTAAATAAAATTTGTTATATGAATAGTCTAGATCCTTAGAAAGGACATAGGCTACTTTTTACCCCAAATTTCCAACGGGAAAGTTGTGAATTTGATGTTTTAATGGAAAATGCGCTGACGAATCCGCGAAGCGCCTACTAGTAGAAAAGGTTCGACTTCCCTCACCTCTTTCCCCTTATCGGAGTAAGTTCTGCCACCGAGATCTCGTTCGTCTTCCTCGTCGCTGCTATCGGAGTCCGAGTAGACCGGCTTTGGCTGGTCTTCTGGCTCCTTCTCAGGATCTGGCTCTGATGTTACTGTTATCTGGTTAGATAAAATAAAGTCATGATAGTTACACCACTTGTAACTCAAGAAGGATTTCTTTTCATAAGGAATAACAGAATAACACACATCACACTCAGAGCCCCTAACTAGGAAGAACCTGTATCTAGGGTATCCGAAACACACATGGAGACGAACATTACACCCAGACCGGAAACAAATATCGATATGGCATTTTGTAAATATTGTAAATAAATAAATAAATATTCATCATATCAATATTCGCCCCGCCCGGGAATCGAACCCGGGTGCACACGCTTAGTCGCTTACTCAGGCCACATCACTGCGCCAACTGAGCCACGGAGCAGTCAAACAGAATAACTTATTAAATTCATGCAATTGAAGGCCGGCCATCTTTCGTATTTCGATTCGATAGTAAAATCGCTTTTGGCGATAAGGCTGAAATTAGGTTACCTCTACCTACCTTTTTTTTAGGCGGGGAAACTCCTAACGAGTACCCTGCGATCCCGGGGGGAGTCGCAGGGTTATGTGGGGTTCGCACCCACTAAAACCCCGCCGGTGTCCATCTCGGCTTTGGCAAGGGGTGGTTGGCAAGGGGGTCACGGGTGATCTTTCGATCGTTATGTTCAACTCCGCGACCCCCTCCAGCATTGGCTGTTTAGCCTCTTCACGGTTGGTGTTGGTAATCCCCCCTGAGCGCGGATGGGTCTTTCTACGCTCGACGGCGGAATCGGGACACCGCGTTCCACCGTCCTTCTCGGGGCCGTTATATGACTACACGAAGCCCCAGCCTCGTGCACCCAACGACCCCGGGGTCCCCTCTTAGTCGCCTCTTACGACAGGCAGGGGATACCTCTACCTACCTTGATCTCATGTTCTGGTGTACGGTCCATAGGAGGCGGAGGCGCGGTCGAACGCTTTGATAGTGTCGGTGAAACCCGCGGCGAACTCACTTCTACGTCCGATGAATCTGTGTTCTGTTCAAAAAAAAAAAACATAATCTGTGATCGTTAGGAGATAAAGTCTATTTAATAACGGACTTCAAAAAAGCAGTTTATCAGTTTGACCTGTATGCATGTATGTTTGTCCGCGATTATCTCGAGTTTGGCTTAACCGATTTTGATGCGGTTTTCACAAAAGTATTTGTTACATTCAGGAGCAGGTTCTAGTTCCTATTTTCACCGACTTCAGAAAAGAGGGAGTTCGCAGATTTATGTATATGTGTCAATTATTTTTATTTTTGTATGTAGATGATGTGCGGTGGCGGCACTGAATATCACAGATCTCCTCACAAGGGTGTCGTTAATGCGACTGAGGGAACTTCCAAAAGTCGGGTAGCAGCACCTCTATTGCGGTTGAAATGTTCACCCCGCGCAGGAATCGAACCCGGCCCCTTACTGCGTAACACTGAAAGGGTGTCTTTCAACTTTACCGCCGCTTTGAAGAAAGCATTTCAATAAGATTTCATAAAATTAATTACAATGACACATTACACTCAAATCCTCTATTAGGAAGAACCTATATTTAGGATGCCTGAAACATATATTATTCAGAGACGAACATTAAACCCAGACCGGAAACAAACAACGATATTCATCGATAACAATGTTCGCACTCGCCGGGAATCGAGCCCGGTGCAACCGCGCCTTAGTCCCACTTAGCTACGAAGCAGTCAAGAAATAAACAAAACTGGAGCTCTAAGAAGGCCGCAGATTTGGTAGAATAGTAAAATTTTAGTTTCTCTAAAGCTGAAATTCTCGAGACACCCGTATCAGAAAGCAAACATCAATATAATCCGCGCAGATAAAGAAAAAAGTCTCAAGATGGCGGCTGAACGCATGCGCGTTAATTAGTATGAAAGAAAAGACGAGAGACAGTCCATAATAACGGCCGCCATTTTAAAATCGTTTCTTTATGTGCGCAGGTTATACTTATCATTCAAATTTCCGCTTGTTAGGAATCAAATCCGGGCCACCAGCATCACCGTCCAGTATTCTATGTGTAGACTTAAAAGAACGATATGCTCACTTTATCATACTTACCCAAGCCAGCAAGCTCTGTACAGTCAAAGTGACAGTGTCACCAGCTGCTTTGATCAGCTGAACAGCTTTATCGTGTGACGCCGAGCGAACACATACACCGTCCACTTCTAAAATACGATCGCCTGTCTGTGGACAAAAGGATAATGCAAAATATTTGGCTGTATAGAGGCGGCATAGCATACCACCAACCACCAGTAGAGTTTGTTACCCTTTGTTAACATAGGCCTATGTTTGATCTTGAAGCGTTGAACGACGCCGCGAAAGCTAACGCGTCTCCGTAAACGGTCTCATACATTGCTTTATGTTTGATTCGCAGCAGGTTCCGCACGACGCCCCGTGCAACGCCCCGCGCGCCCCTAAATGTGGCCTATCGGTTGTCGTCATCATCAACATCTCAGCCTGAAGACGTCCACTGCTGGACAAACCTTATGCCTATAAGTATACTCAGCGTCTTCCAGTTTGTTTCTATCGGTTGTAAAGCCATTAAAAGTAGGGTCGTTTAAAGTTAATTTAAACGTACCCCCAGTTCACCGCAATTACCAGCCGGGCTGTCAGGCACCACATTCTTGATGAAGATCCCAAAGATTGCCTTTTCATCACTGTCTTCGCCGTCGCTTGTCGAAATTATGTCCACCTAAAAGATAAAATTGTTAAAGTATGTCTCAAAACATAACGCTAAATATGTTCTGTTGTCTCCATCCTGTATCTATCTATGCTGATGTAATGCTGTTTTGTGTGCCGTTGAAATAGCCAGTACCTACAAGTTTCTTAACTAAGAACGATGGACTCGACTCTTGTTAGCGACTTCATTAACCATTGTTGTAACCACAGAACAAGTGGTTGTAACCAACAATCGAATTACGAGTCGATTGTTTTTAGTTAAAAAACCCCCCAGCTCTTAAGATAGTAGAAGAAAAAAAGAAAGAAAGACATCAGGCAGCAGCAAGGAAATGCCTATCGCATTTCCCGTTGCTCGGAGGAGCTACAAAGGGGCTCCCACCCACTAAAACCCCCCGGTCGCTGTCTCGGCGTTTTTGGGAAGGATCCCGGGAACCATTGATTATCAGCGTCCTGTGTTGTATAACCACTTACCTTCCCACCAACAATACTGACGCCCAGCGGCGTTCCAGGGCTTCGTGTCAGGGTGACACGTCTGGGCGGACCCCACCGGCGGGCTGACATCGTGTCCCCACGACGCTCCGGCGACACCGTCACTGTCATCTTCGACGGTGGTGCGAAACTGTGAAGATATCGTTTGTCATTAATCTCAGGTTATAGAATACCATCCCCTCTTCTCATGAGTGTCGTAAAAGGAGACAAGGGAACAGCCGAAGGACGGGCAGCAGCGTTCTTCGTTGAAAATTTTAAAAAACTATACTACGATCGAAGCCACTCAAAAAGCAGCATGAAGACCAACTACACTGCGCTGCTGGTGGTGTAACTACGTTGGATCACGTCAAAAACACACAAGAGGCACTTTCAAAGTGAGACCTATCCCTGACAAGCTACAGGAGAGCCGTCTGCAGTGGTACGGACACTTTATGAGGCGACGATCCGACCACATGACCAGAAAAGTGGTTGATATTGAAACTAAACCCCGAGGACAAGGAAGACCCCGAATCACATGGATATCTCCGTAGTAAATAGGAACCTCAAAGAAGCCCAAAGAAATAAAAAGACGACAAAGGACAGAGCTGCCAAACAGCTAAAAAATACAAAATTTAATATGTTTTAAGGTTTTTATCTTTAATTTTCCTCAAATATTCTTGCTGCATATAATATCTCCACCCAATCTCGTCCCATGGGTTTCTTACAAAAGGCGACTAAGAGTACACCAGAAAAATGGGCAGCAGCGTCTATCGTTGAAATACTTGCAGAACCATACTGTGACCGCGAACGCGCTGCAGATCGTGACTATTTTCGAAAAACCTCCCAACAAATTGTCCTAGTGGAAATGAGGAGTAAGCTCAGATTTTTCATAGTTTGCAATGAGACAATTATTTTTATTATTATTGGTTTGTTATTTTAGCTATGTAATCTTTCATTTCTCTTCCACTCAAATGAACCGAATACAAACTAGGGACTCAGTGAAGTGCACCCATTATTTCGCTCAACCGAGCAGATAATTGCATGCAGTCTACCTTCCTTGCAACTCATTTAATATCATCCCTGGCTTGCAGTTCAACAGTTTTTAATTTATTATAGCAATTCAACCCGAAATTCACAAAAAGAAGATTAAGAGCCAGTTTACCGTGATGCTAGCGCCATTCGCGAAAAAAAAAACCTTCTAAACTGTGGCACAGTATGACCCTAGATAATGTAGCCTAGTATTTTTAGGGCACTGTTGTATAGCTTTTCAGTAAAAGACCAAAGAAAGCTACAAAGTGTTGCTAAAAGTGGCAATCTGCGAAACAGGTTGCCTGGAAAAAATCGCTTTTAGCAATAAGGTCGCCTAATTGTCACCTTACTTTTATACAAATTGTTACATATTTAATAAAGTGTATATTCATTCATTCATTCATTCATTCATTCAATCTGTTTATAATTTTGTTCTTTTAAGTTAGGACTACTTTACTGTGCTCAAAAAATACTAAGCAAGATTATCTTGGGTCATACTGTGCCACATTTTTGATATTTGCCTTAGTTTAGAAGATATAATTTATTTTCGAGAATGACGCCAGCATCGCGGTAAACTGGCTCTTAAGAATTAAATACGGTGGAGACAAAACGGTATACCAACCCCACATCTACTACCCTAAAAAGGGAAAACCCAAAAAACGGCATCCCACAAGCAAGAATACCTATTTTGGAGTAATAACCACGCTAGCATGGCAACTTGGCGATTGCAGTGTGGCTGTTCAAGTATTTCAACCATGGACGCTTCTGCCTGTCCTACCCATGGGAAGAGATGGGGTAAAAGTATACTATACCACCACCGCACAGCCTAAGGCAGACTAGCGGATGTACGAGCGATTTCTATTGGCTGTCGAGCCCCTATCGCGCGACCGATATCGCCTCTTGAGGAAACACGCTAAGGGTTCCTTTTTTAATTACGGACGAGCTTTCCCGGCTTACTTCGTTACGCCATAGAATATAAGATACTACAAAAGACTTGGCTTTATAGACTATGTTCTTTTGACTGCCCAGAATGGCCGAAATAAAAACAAACAACAACAACAAACCGCCTGTCAAAATATGTAAACAACGGAAAAAATATTGCACCTTGGGTTACATTATTTGAGTTTAGGTAAGGATCCCTAATTTTTTTGAAAATCTAATCAATATATATAAAACTCTTCCGTTACTGACTGACTGACTGACTGACTGACAGACAACGCAGAGCCGAAAGTACTGGGCGTAGCGGGCTGAAATTTTGCATGTAGGTTCCTTAGGGAGTGTAGGTGAGCACTAAGAAAGGATTTCCCGAAATTCCAATGGGAACGGGAAAAAACTAGATTTTTGTGTTTATGAGAAATCTGCGCCAGTGAAACCGCGGGGCAGCCTCTAGTCAATATATATAAAACTCTTCCGTTACTGACTGACTGACTGACTGACTGACAGACAACGCAGAGCCGAAACTACTGGGCGTAGCGGGCTCAAATTTTGCAAGTGGGTTCCTTGGGGAGTTTAGGGGAGCACTAAGAAAGGATTTCCCGAAATTCCTACGGGAACGGGAAAAAACGGGATTTTTGTGTTTATGAGAAATCTGCGCGGGAAATACCGCGGGGAAACCTCTAGTATAGCCTATGACACTCGGGGTTAGTGTAGCTTCCTACCAGTGAAAGAATTTTTCAAATCGGTTCAGTATTTCCGGAGCCTATTCGTTACAAACAAACAAACAAACCAATCTTTCCTCTTTATAATATTGGTATAGATTACTCAAAATTAACTTTTTGTAATCCGTTGATGCCCTATCGTTTGATCGTTGAACCGTTAAGCTCTAGACTCTAAATAATAGTTCATACGGCTCGATGGGATCATTTTATAGTAATTCACACTCAGGGCCCCTACCTAGGTAGAACCTGTATTTATAGTGCCCGAAAAACATATAAAGATTTACAAAAAAGACAGGATATTTGTGCAATCCTAATCGAGTTTACTGCCTACTCTGCATTATCCGTTGCACGGTCGCCACTTAAGGACAAGCTGCCTACCCTGTAATGAACCTACCCTGGCGCCTCCGTAATAAGATTAAAATTTAATTGAAAAAACTTACCAACCATTCAACAGTGACTGCGAGAAAAACTCGAAACTACATTCCAATCAACGTAAAAACTAATTTTAGAGATGACCAATTCAATTAACACAAATCTATCGATGAACAATAGAACGCGAAATGGAAATTTTAAAAAAGAACTACGAAAACGTGCCCGCAACTCGCAACTGTCAGTGTGCAGTGAGCCGTTCGAGGTCGCCTGACCATAATTCAATTATTGGTATTAGCAATTTTCTTTAGTGATGTGCAGTAACGTGTTGAGTTATACTCTTATCGATTTTTTCTTCTTGTTTTACGTCAATACAAAAGTTTTTCTCGGATTTAATATAATTCTAAAACAATGGGTTCCTTAATTTATATCAAAAAAAGACATTTTACATTAAATGCCCTCAAAAAATGCAATATAAAATTAATTGCCAGCATTTCATGTACGCAATTTTATTGAAAACTAGAGGATGCCCCACGGTTTTTCCCGCGCAGATTTCTCATAAACACAAAATTCCCGTTTTTTCCCGTTCCCGTGGTTATTTCAAGAAATCCCTTCTTAGTGCTCACCTACACTCCCTAAGGACCCTACATGCAAAATTTCAGCCCGCTACGCCCAGTAGTTTCGGCTCTGCGTTGTCTGTCAGTCAGTCAGTCAGTCAGTAACGGAAGAGTTTTATATATATAGATTCGTATTTACTCTGTTAGAAATCAGATAGGAGGGTGATGGCTATATTATACGAGTCTCTAATCTTCTTAATTAAAAAATACATTTGCCTTAAAAAGTCTGCCGCTTGACAGCTCCGATCTTTTTTCCTACAAATAAACAGTTAGTTACCTTAACTAGGTGGAATCTGTACATAGGGTGCCCCAACACATAAAAAGGCAAAAAAGTTTGGTTTTTAATATTTGAAATTATAAATAGTTTTTTCGAAATTATCGATATCGAGGAGTACATCACTAGCGCAGTCATCTGGTTTGTTTTCTGTAATCCCTGCGAGCTCGCGGGTCAGTGGTTTTTTTAATTAGCACTTTCTACACAACCACCATATACCTTCCCAGCTTTTATTGTTGTTATTTAGGGATCTATCCCTTAATAACAGAACCTATTAAGTTACAATCGACTTTGTTTATCAATATATATAAAACTCTTCCGTTACTGACTGACTGACTGACTGACTGACTGACTGACTGACTGACTGACAGGCAACGCAGAGCCGAAACTGCTGGGCGTACCGGGCTGAAATTTTGCATGTAGGTTCCTTAGGGAGTCTAGGTGAGCACTAAGAAAGGATTTCCCGAAATTCCCACGGGAACGAAAAAAAACGGGATTTTTGTGTTTATGAGAAATCTGCGCGGGAAAAACCGCGGGGCAGCCTCTAGTTATCAATATATATAAAACTCTTCCGTTACTGACTGACTGACTGACAGACAACGCAGAGCCGAAACTACTGCCTGCTCTGAACTGCTGCTGCTGCTGAACTATTGACTGCTCCGTGGCTCAGTTGGCAGTGATGTTGACCGAGTAAGCGTGAGCACCCGGGTTCGATTCCTGGGCGGGGCGAATATTGATATGATGAATTATCGATGTTTGTTTCCGGTCTGGGTGTGATGTTCGTCTCTGTGTGTGTTTCGGGCGCCCTAGATACAGGTTTTTCCTAGTTAGGGGCTCTGAGTATGATGTGTTATTATTATTATTATTATTACTAGGCGTAGAGGGCTGAAATTTTGCATGTAGGTTCCTTAGGGAGTGTCAGCGAGCACTAAGAAATGATTTCCCGCAATTCCCATGGAAACGGATAAAAACTGGATTTTTGTGTTTATGAGAAATCTGCGCGAGTAAACCGCGGGGCAACCTCTATTACATAGTATAAAACAAAGTCGATTCCCGCGCCTGTCCCTATGTATGCTTAAATCTTTAAAACTATGCATCGGATTTTGATGCGTTTTTCTTAAAGGATAGAGTGATTCAATAGGAAGGTTTATAAGTATAATACATGCACAAAATACTTATAGGTTAGGCGGTACGAAGTTCGCCGGGTCAACTAGTAGAATATATTTGTGAAATGCGCCAGTAAGCAGCTTTTAGCTGAATTAAAGGGAGACGATAAACCACAAGTAAAGTAATCAACAAATAGCCATATGCCCTAAGGAGCAATAAATAACCACCCCTTTTGTTTTTTTCCTATTTAAAACAATAAACTGTTTTGAAATATCAACTAGATACCTACTTGTCGATATGAGGTACCATTACATTTTTGTGACGATATGTTGGAGAGGCCTCTATCCTACAGTGGATGTCTTGAGGCTGGAATTATGATGTTCAAAAGTCAAAAATGATCTATTCAATAAATAAAGGATACAAGTTATTGAAAGTCAATTAGACTAAATCTAATTGGTATTGATACCTTATTTGGTAAAGTATCCTATACTGTGAGAGGCGAGGTAGTTCAGGGTGCCCACCATTGGCACAGGCAAACAAAAGTTTGCCTTGCCTTACAACAATTGGTCGCCTGGAGACGCCAAAGAAGCCCTCCTTGATGATAATGTAGTTACTAGTTCATCATCACTGCCAAATCAACCATGTACTTAGTTGGTCCAATTATACCGGGACCAGACCCTCTATTACGGCCGCTTTTGCAATATTTATTTTCGTCCTCAGGAGTGTTTCGCGTAGTCACTTTCGCGTAGTCACTTTCGCGTAGACACTTTCGCGTAGTCACTTTCGCGTAGTCACTTTCGCGTAGTCACTTTCGCGTAGTAATTTTCGCGTAGTCACTTTCGCGTAGACACTTTCGCGTAGTCACTTTCGCGTAGTCACTTTCGCGTAGTAATTTTCGCGTAGTCACTTTAGTGTAGTCAGTCACCCGCCTGTAGTAACTTTCACCTGCTTAATCGCGCGTAGTCGCTCTTGCATAGACATTTAAATTTCACGTAGCAGAGAGACTAGAGCAGTAGTTTCCAAAGTAGTCTTGCCTGGACCCCCAGGTGTCCATTTTAGATTCGACGGTATCTAAGTTTTGGAAATGTTGTAGCTGCAAGGGGTCATGCGAAACCAGGTAACTTTTGAAAGTGATCGATGAGAAAAATGTTTGGGCACCTGTCCACTAGCGCTACCAATACATTGAGTATAAAAAAATACTCGTAAATAGAAAGCGAGTGAAATGTTATTGCGACCATATAAACTAAATTAAAGTTTTTTAAAGGTCTAGTTTATTGTTTTTGTCTCGTCTCGTCATGGCATGTAGGTTTGTTTAATTTTTTGTGTTGCGCTTTTCATAACCTTCTACTAATTCATGATGCCCTGGTACCATTCAATATTTTCAAAATAAAATTAGATAGATTTTTGTAGCTATGGATAAGTTATCAGTGGATAAACTTAGTAAGACTTAGTTTTAATATTTTTTTTTAATGTTTAATTTTACTAACTGTAAGCACTTTTTCGTTTCAATTTTTCGGAGACAACGGAAACTCAAACTAATTATTTTCGGGCTACAACGATTTATTTAAAAAGTGGAATCCAAAAGCGGGCTTCAACTAAAAGCACTCGCCAAATATGCACTGGGCCAATATCTTTTTACAAAATATCAATCACAGAAGGTCACTTAAACTGTTCAGTAAGTACTTATTAAGATGGTTTTAGTAGTTATTGCTAAAGGGACTAAGGGATTTACCGAACCACTTAACAAAATTAGAATCGAAATTTAATTTGAAGCCTCCCCTTAAGGCTTTGTCAAACAGACAGCACTATATAGCGTCGCGCCAGAGGGCTAGCCTAAGGCCTCATTTAGGGACACGCGGCGTGTTGCGCGGTGCGTCGTGCGGGCGCCGACGCAGGCGTTGTACGATATCGAACATAGGCCTATGTTTTGATCTTGAAGCGTTGAACGACGCGTGCCCGCGTTGACTATACCAACGCGTCTCCGTAAACGGTCTCATGCATTGCTATACGTTTGATTTAATCGCAGCACGCCCCGCATGACGCCGTGCGCAACGCCCCGCGCGTCCCTAAATTCGGCCTTAGAGGAGCTCTGTGTTCTGGGGGTCAAGTTTATTAACTCAAAACGATTGACTCGTAAATGTCTTGTTAGCGACTTCGTTAACCATTGCCGCTTTAACAAAGGCAAATTCTGTTGGACGTTCAAAGAAAACAGCAATGATTAACGAAGTCGCTAACAAGACAATTACGAGTCGATCGTTTCTAGTTAAGAAACTTGACCTCGAGAAGTGCCTTACTTTAGTATTGTTATTCATTTGTTTTTCTCAGTGGCGCAAAACAATCGATATAATCGTTATCTTGACTCTTTATGATGTAAATTAGTTCTTATTACGCAAGTAATAAAACACAAATAAAAAAAGACTATGCAGTATAGATTCGCGACCTACTGTACTCTGTCACGAGGTAAGTTCACAGTCACTTTACTGTGAAACCTTGTACTCTATTTGTGTGGCTTCATAAGAATACAATTGTACTTTAATTTTGTCATCTTCTTGCATTTTATGCCCTTCATCGTTTCAGCTGTAAGGGCTTAAAACACAACAAAGCATTCTAAGCAAGATTATCTAGGGAGTCAAAGACGTATTTTTTATTTCGGCCATGGTGTTCTATACGCTATAAAGTCATTGTGAAAGGGAGTAGAATCATTTGACAGAGGAGGGCTCATTTGGTGGCCTCTCCAGGCGACCATTGTCATAAGGCAAGGCAAACATTTGTTCGCCTGAGCCAATTGTTGGGCACCCTGAAGTACCTCGCCTCTTACAGTATAGGATACTTTACCAAATAAGGTATCAATAGCAATTAGATTAGATGTAGTCTAATTGACTTTTAATAAGTGATATCTTGAATCCTATATTGACTCAAGTTTTTTTTTGATTTTTTTGGTTTAGAAAATATGAATGATTTATCGAAGTGGCGCTAGTTTTGCATCGTTTTGCCCTTTAAGACGTCTACTATTGTAATAATACTCGTAATCCCACTAACACTAGCTGACCTGGCGAACTTCGTAACGCCTCGCATTTTGCAAAGAATATTCTTTAGCCTATGTCGCAGTGATGCCCGACCACCTGCGGGCACGTACACCTGTCGAGAGTGCGGGCGCGGTATTAACTCTCGTATTGGCCTTTTCAGCCACGAACGGAAATGCGCGATACTACTTGAATCATCTGTCAAAGATGTTAAGGCCTATTATTATAATTATAGCCTACTAGTCGACCCGGCGAACTTCGTACCGCCTAACCTTTTGGTATTTTGTGCATGTATTATACTTATAAACCTTTCTCTTGAATCACTCTATCTATTAAAAAATACCGCATCAAAATCCGTTGCATAGTTTTAAAGATTTAAGCATACATAGGGACAGACGCGGAAAGCGACTTTGTTTTATACTATGTATTGATGATGTCACTCGGGGATAGTGTAGCTTCCCAACAGTGAAGGGCGTTCCCTAAGGAACCTGTAACGACACCCAGAGGAGATGGGGTGATAGATTTCTGTGCCAGTACCACACGTTACGGCTCGCATTTCATTCTTATGGGTTTTTTTTATTAAACATTTTCATTTTATTGTTCTCACTGGAAAATTAAACCAAAATCTTACCTTCCCTAGCCCTACTAAATTGTTATTATTATTACTCGCCTATGTTATTCTACTGCTGAGCAATGGCCTCTTTCCACGAGGGCTTTTCCTCTGTCCCGAGATACGCCAAGAGACGACGTGGTCGCCCCAGGAAGCGATGGAGCGACGAATTGGGAGCACACGATAAGGACTAGTGGGAATCTACCCAGGACAGGGAAGCGTGGAAGGAGCCTTCCTAAAACTTAGAATAAAAACCTCACATAATCTCACGCCTATATTCGCCTAAGGTAAGCAAAGGCACCAGCTCAAGAGCCGGACCCAAGTTTAGTCGAGTTTATGTTTTATTACCAACGTGAGGCGGGGCCAGCTCGTCGCCGCGGTTATAACGACCACTACTGCGCCGGGACCAACGGCTTAACGTGCCTTCCGAAGCACGGAATCATCTTACTTTTCGGCCAATCAGGTGATTCAAACTTAGAATAATTTTTACATATATAAATAAATTCTTAAACACTTACCTTAATCTTCGCGCGGGCATAACAAACTTAAGTGGTTCTGCCGATCTTCTCCTGTCTTTCCTCTCGGGTACAGTCAGAAAGTCGTCTTCTTCCGATGTTGTTGTACTGTCCAGGCTAACTAGAGCTGGTGCTATGTGAAATAATGACAAACTAATTTTATGCATACTATGATTATTATAAAACGCTAAAGGTGTGTTACGATTTCACGACCGAAACTGCTTAACCGGTTGAAATGCAAATTGAATCAGAGTAGAGCCTCAGAAAGGACATAGGCAACTTTTTAAGTATCTCTCAATTTAAAATTTTGAGAAAATTAGCGGGCGAATCCGCAGGGCGAGGACGAGTATGTACAGCAAGATACACATTAATTTAATGCTCACGAAAAAATTCGCCAAAGAAATAATTACTTTAAGAACTTCATCATATCATCTCAGCCGGAAGACGTCTACTGCTGGAAAAAAGCCTTACTCATAGATCGGTATACTACCATGTGCTCCAGCAACATTTACCAGGTCGTCTGACCACCTTAAGAACTAATTTGTCGATATCTTGTTTTTTTTTATATAAAAACGTGTGGTTTATCTAGCACTAACTACTAACCTGATCTCCTCCTATCATTCAATATCTTGGAGGACTCCAGCATTTCTCGTATCACTGCGCAGTATTTGCAAGCCTTCGCTTCAGCTATAAATGCTTTCTGCATTTCCAACTCGTAGTTATCAAGAAAACACTTGTGCGAGTCATAAAGATCTAAATCCGTCGATTCTTCGCTCGGCTCTTGTCTTTTGAACTGTATTTTCTTCTCCATAACAGCTAGATTCGATTGAAATCTCTCGTTCTTAACTCTCTCTTCTTCTTCTCTCTGTTTCTGCCTTTTGTACTCCTCTAAACACTCTGCTTGGTCGTTGTAATATTCGATGCATTGACGCTTGGACGGTTTTGTTGGTGATTTTCTTTTCTTTTTTCCTATATTAATATTTAAAGGTTCGATGTGTAGCGACTTCATTTGTTTAATAATGTGTTCCTGCACGTACGGGCGGTACTCGTCATCTGTTACATTCTGATCGACCGATTGAAAGTTGGCGCTGTTTTTTCTTGTTTGTTTAGTACTGTCGTTTTTACGAGCATCTGTTTTTTCATTGATCTTTATTGAGCTGTCGTCTTCTATACACGTTTCATAGCCATCCATATCGTGGTCTATATAGAGTAGATTGTTATCGTGCAACTTTTCTGTAACTTTTTCATTAGATAGCTCATCTTTACTACCAATTTCTTGCCAGTATTGGTCGAAGCTGATTCTTTCCAGACCTGTAGGTGTAACAGCGAATACCATTTCATCAGACGTAGAAATATCTTTGCTTTGCTGTTTTGAGAGCGTACCTTCATCGGTTTTGATTCTCAAATCCGGTAGTTCTCTGGGAGTTATGACGTCATCTGTAATTGTCACGTCCTCATCCCGTTCTACAGAATCGTCAGATTTTGATAGTTTTCCGTTTATTTTAGTTTCGTCTGGGTTATTTTTATTGGTCACGTCTAAACAGATGTCCTCTAAGGCTGATACCTCTTCGTTTATCGAGGCATCTTCGGGTTCCAGGCAAATTTGTACGACTTCAAGACATTCGCCGTATTCTTGAAGACATTCGTGGTAAGAGTCCATTGCTGTGTGGTCGTCGGACGCGATAGAGTTTATGCATTCCTGTAGGAATACAATTCAATTTTACTTTTCTCTTTTACATTCCCGTTTTTTGTTTGTTAAACAGTACTTAGTACTTTTAAGAGGCATAGCACAGCTAAAGTACCAAGAAATTGTATAGCTTTTAGGTTAAAGACCAGAGAAAGCTTTTGATTGTTGCTAAAAACGGCCACTTTTGGCAACAATAAAATGGCTGTCTTTGGTCTTTAACCTAAATGCTATACCCTAGTGCCCTAAAAATACTAGCCTGCATTATCTAGTGGAATACTGTTTTTTATTTTTGATATTTGCCTTAGTTTAGAAGATATTAATTTTTTTCGTGGGTGGCGCTACTTTAGCTGTGCTATTCCTCTTAATTACCGGTAGAAACGCTCAAGAATGACACAATTATCATTTACTTTGTCACTTTATGAGCGTTGTCACTTGTTTTGCTTACCTTGATAGGTAGGTGATTGATTGTATGTATGGAACAGGTACCTATATTAAATTTATTTTATGGGCGCTATCCGCTTAAAAAAAAAATCCTGAATAGGCAAACAAATAAGACACAATTCTTAACATTTTTTATTGCATCTAATTTCATTTTCAACATTTCTTTGGCAAATTATTAGTAAATACAGCGTTTTTTTTTATATTTTAACAACATTTAAAGCATAACACCGATTAATATTAACCCTAACACAATATAACTAAGTTATTCACAACAGTTAATAATATGTAAGCAATTCACAACATCTCAGTTTTTTTTTTTATATTTTACTATTTCATTGGTTTATAAAATCATTTTCTGCTAATTAAATAATGTAGGCTACATTTACTTTCCTTCTTTTTTATTTAGCATTGAGCGTTACATTTCAAGGTTCAGCTCAATTTATAGATTTAGAGGATAAATATCGAATACTCACTACACAGTACTCCCAAATTAATAACGCGCATGCAGATCCTAGCTAATCGTCGTTTTCACGGAAACACCCGAATCAAAAAACATGATTCTACTAAATTACGCATGAAGAAAATGCACGAAGGTGGTAACTCTCGGTTTGGCGCGAAATTCAAATTTTTTCGCGTGTTTTAATTATTCTGGTGAATTTGCGTATGTTAAAAACCATCTCCCACATTGTTAAACGTTTTTGGAAGACAGACCTACTGACTTTTGGCCTTTTATTCATGTTATGTCCCGAAAAAATTTGAATTTCACGCCATACCGAGAGTTACTACCTTTACCATCTTAGGTAGGTATCGTCATTCGTCTTTCAACGCTCGGAAATACGACCGTAGTCGAACAGTTACGAAGATTTCTAGATGCGCATTATTACTTTTGGAGTACTGTATACAGTTCATTTTGTCGTATCGTTAGATATGATTACTATCACAATATCGAAACTCGATATTATACAGGAAGTTTTTCTGACAAGGCGGTTATAAATCAAAGGAGGGATTCAGCTCACCATACCTAAATCTCAAAACAAAAATCAGCCGTCCAGTACATTGACCCCGTCAGCAGATCGAACCAATGTATGGAACAGCTGTTATTTTTTTTTTTGACATTTTGACCCATGTTGCTTTGGGAAAGTTGTTAGTTATGGTGAGCAGAATCCCTCCTTTGATTTATTACCGCCTTTTCAGAAACACCCAGTATATCGAACATGCAGAAATGGCCTTCGTCAGATGGTTCAGTAATTTCGCCTCGCCTCGCCTCGCTAAATGTGCACTGAGCAGAGTTTTGACTTAGATAAAATAATTAGCCCTATGAATTCCTATGATATGGCCTAGTATATATCACCTAAGTAAATCATGAAAATTGAGCTATTTAATTGAATAGGTATTTATTTCTTCATAAGATTAAAATTTAATTTTCACTAACCTTTAACTACATTTAAAATATTATTTCAATTCGGCAATAACAATTTAAAAAGAATTAGGAAAATCTGTTAAGTGGTTTACACGTGATGCCTTGACTAAGGGAAAATGTTACTTTAAAGAAAAGAAGATTTAATTTACTTTTCTATTGCATTAGAAGCTTTCAATGCTAACTTCTATTTCTTAACTAAATCACGTAAATTTCATAGTAATCAATATATATAAAACTCTTCTGTTACTGACTGACTGACTGACTGACTTACTGACAACGCAGAGCCTAAACTACTGGACGTAGAAAGCTGAAAATTGGCACGTGGGTTCCTTGGGAAGTGTAGGTGAGCACTAAGAAGGGATTTCCCGAAATTCCCACGGGAACGGGAAAAAAGTTTTGTGTTTATGAGAAATCTGCGCGGAAAAAACCGCGGGGCAGCCTCCAGTTGCTCAAATATATTTTTTTGGATCAATTTACACTTGGTGGCACATTTATTAGCCAACTTATAGTAAAAATTCTATAAACAAAAAAAAATTACTTGCGAAGTATGTGACGTAGATAATGTTTTATTTACGCTAAATTAATCAAAATTTGCAATAAGTTTATTTGGCTACGGTTCACTTTTTTTTAATAATCTTTGAACTTTTTCGTAGCAACAATTTTTGGCTAGATTTTTTTTATTTTCAAGCTTAGTAAATATCTAATAAAAATAATTTACTGTAAATTTAACACTATTAACTTACAATTCCTTGCAATTCTTTAGGCATTTCAGTTTTCATTAAACTTTAATCGAATTTAACAAATTTACTTAAGCAGACGTTTGCATTATTTTTTGCATCTCTCATTTCCACTGAAGTCCAATACTCCACCAGTTTTGAAAGACCCTTGAAAAGGAACATCCACATTGACTGTATAGGCCAAGATATCTGTATGTCATTTCATCGTAACTTCGGCGGTTATCTTTGGTGCAAAGGGTGAAGCGGGATGCGGGGTATCTTGGTTTGAATATTCCAATTGCAATTGCATTATATCTTGATGGAGTGACATTATTAGACGCAGTATTTTTGTGAAGTATTCCAGTTTCTGAAATAGAAAAAAAAATATTGTTGTTTTTTTTTTCATTAGAGCTTGATAATAAGACCAAAAGTTGTTAATAAATGTGTTTGTTTGTACACTAAAGGGAAATTTTATGATGCGTGCAATAATGTTTTTTTTTTTTTTTGTAAAATTAAATTAGAAGAGTCTTAGAGCGGTAATTTATTTCCCTTTATTGTACTTATTTTGCCAATATAATAATATTAAGTATATTTAAAGTAAAAAAATTATGCATGCGATTATTTTTCTAATTTATTTTATAAGGTAAAATACTGCTCTAAGCGGAAAAAAAGCTTATAAATATAAAACACTTACTTTGTTCAATTAATTTTCCCTTCAGTGTACAATTCACAACACTATTAAAACTTAGATTACAGTGACTTTAAGTAATCAATAGTTTTTTTAGTTTAATTCATACATAGATCCATGTTTTTTAATTGTAAGGCATAAAGAGGGGGGTGGCAGTTTGACAAATATCACAAGGAAAGAGGGGGGTGTAGTCAGATATCACATATCACGTGTTGTATTTTTTTCGATACACGCGCGAGTTCTAAACCGAAAACCGGGATGTGATGTAAATAAGATGAAACTTAACTAAGCCTTTCTACATTTTGTGTGAAAAATTAGTGATTTTGTCTTAATCTATTGATTTAGACCGGGTTTAACACTTTTTGTATTAGAGCCATTATATACCTCTAAAGATAAATTCTCAAATAATTAGGATTCTTTGTATGTGTCGTAGTAAGATTTGAAAATTACTTTTTTTGCAAAAAAAACTAGGGATTTTGCGAAAACACGGATAATGTGATAATAGGATTCCTTTTTTTTTTCAATCATCCTGACAAAAAGCAGTTTTTTTTTTGCAAAAAACCTTGTATAATTGAAAAATGTGAAACCTTCCTTAACTCTGATTGGCTAGTTCGTTGATGGCTAGTTATCTTTTATTCTGATTGGTTTGTTAAAATACCTTTGACGCTACAGAAAACCAATCAGAATAAGAGTTGGACAGCAAGCCAATAAAATCTAGCCAATCAGATTTAAGAAAGGTTTCAAATGTTTTAATTATACTAGTTTTTTTGCAAAAAAAACCGCTTTTTGACAGGATGATTGGAAAAAATAATCCTTATATCAAATTATCCGGGTTTTCGCAAAATCGCTAGTTTTTTTTGCAAAAACCATAATTATCAAATCTTCCTACGACATATGTATACTTATATAAAAGACGCGATATTTTGGATGCTGTGGTTACGACCTCATCAAAAATCTCACATGATTATTGGACGGTCACTAGGTACCTATACTTTGTAAGGAGCAATTTACTTTAGCGTTTTTTTTTTGTTTTTCTTTAGTCATTTAAAAAAACTTACCTGACTACTTATGCTATGTCCATTAGCTTTCTGCCCCCCCACCACCGTACTGCAGGGTAGAGGCTTCGCCACACCTATTCTTACAATTCCTGCAACAATGAACGTGTTAACGGTTAAAATAGTTTTTTTATATATTTACGAGCTTTCCCGGCTTACTTTGTTACGCCATAGAATATAAGATACTACAAAAGACTTGGCTCTAAAGACTATGTTCTTTTGACTGCCCAGAATGGCCGAATAAAAAACAAACAACAATAACAAACCCCCTGTTAAAATATGTAAACAACGGAAAAAATATTGCACCTTGGGTTACATTATTTGAGTTTAGGTAAGGATCCCTATTTTTTTTGAAAATCTTATATAGCCTATGACACTCGGGGATAGTGTAGCTTCCTACCAGTGAAAGAATTTTTTAAATCGGTTCAATATTTCCGGAGCCTATTCGTTACAAACAAACAAACAAACAAACAAACAAACAAATCTTTCCTCTTTATAATATTGGTATAGATTACAGACTAGTGACACGTAGTTCGTACCGCGACTTTTTTTAAGATTACTCTATAGCCTATGTCACTCGGGGATAGTGTAGCTTTCCAACAGTGAAAGAATTTTTAATATCGGTTCAGTAGTCTCGGAGCCTATATTCATTGCAAACAAACAAACAAACATTCAAACAATAATAATCACAACACATCACAATCAAATCTCCGAGCTAGGAAGAATATCTAGGGTACCCGAAGCACACACAGAGACCAAACATTACACCCAGACCGGAAACAAACATCGATATTCATCAAACAATATTCGCCTCGACCGGGAATCGAACTGAGGTGCACACGCTTACTCAGTCCACATCACTGCCAACTGAGCCACGGAGCAGTCAAACAAAAAAAAATCTTTCCTTTTTTATTGGTATAGATATTTTTATTTTCAGCCAAAGTTCAGTTGGCAGTGATGTCGAATGTAACTCGGGTGCACCGGGTTTGATTCCAGTTGGCGTCGAGCATTGTTCTGAATGCACAAAGAAATAATGTATTATCTTGAAAATTTTGGTCATAATCAATATATATAAAACTCTTCCGTTACTGACTGACTGACTGACTGACTGACTGACAGACAACGCAGAGCCTAAACTACTGGGCGTAGAAAGCTGAAAATTGGCACGAGGGTTCCTTGGGGAGTGTAGGTGATCACTAAGAAGGGATTTCCCGAAATTCCCACGGGAACGGAAACGGGAATTTGTGTTTATGAGAAATCTGCGCGGGAAAAACCGCGGGGCAGCCTCTAGTTTACTTATATTTCACATGCAAAATTATCGCATTTATAAGGTACATAATTTTCCTATATATATGTCGACGAATACACTTATCTGGGTCATATAATCTCACCTAAAGAACAAATGACGAAATAAAACATGAAAAGAATTGCCAATGGTTGGAAAAAGTTTTGGTCACTAAAAGAAATAATGAAAAATAAAGACTTTAATATTGCTTTAAAGAGTAAAGTCTTCAACACCTGTATCCTCCCATGTATAACATATGGGTGTGAAACATGGTCTCTAACCAAAAGGCATAGAAGTAAACTAGAATCTTGCCAACACGCAATGGAGAGGAGCATGATTGGAGTAAAACTTAAAGACAAAGTTAGACTATCAGAAATTCGCGAAAAGACAGCAGTTGTAGATATAATCAGAAGAATAAAACAGTTAAAATGGAGATGGGCAGGACACATGCTAAGAGAAAAAAGCGAAAAATGGAGTAAAGTAATTACTAACTGGTATCCGAGAGATGGGAAAAGGAAAAGAGGTCGACCTTTTACAAGATGGGAAGATGACATAAAATCCATTGGAGGACCAACATGGAGACGAACTGCGCTTGACAGGCGGAAGTGGAAGAGGTTAGAGGAGGCCTTTGTCAGTAGACAATCTAAGCCGGAGGAGATTGGCGATACACTTTGATAACTTAATTTTGTATAAAACAAAAAAAAAAAAAAAAACTAAAAGTCTATTGCATAATTTTATTAAAAAAAAAAAAAAAAAACAATTGAATATTAATTGAATATTACTTAAATCTATTCTAGATATAGTATAATTATAAATTACCTAAGGTAAATTAGTTATACTAAAACACACAACTACTACTACATTATAAAACTATTATATTAATTAAAAAAGGCCACCGCCCAAACTGCCCTGTTCAAAAGCACCCATTACACTAGCAGCATTGCCGCGCTGGATGGCAATAGAGAGCCGCTGCAAAAGGAAGGAACCTGAGCGCCGGTCGCAACCACGATCCACAAGACGACGACCTAACTTGGTTATAAAAGACGCCGCCTCCGAACCCCAAACTCCCGTTGTCTCAAAGGCCACAGGTACAAAAATATAGGCATTCTCTAGTGCGGCATATTTAGAGTGTTTGAGCCTGGCCGCACTCTCCGCGGCGGAAGCAGCTGCCCGAATTGTCGAAGGGAGATGAGTAGCGGCGAAGGTGCTAACACACGTCGCATCCCACAACAAGCAACGGCCCCTTTCCCAGGGCACCAGCGTCAAGCCATCCGGACGTTTACCGTCTGTTCGACTTAGCCCAGGAGGTTCTAGTACGCATGGAATATTGGCTGACACCAGTGCCCTGCGAATGATATCGTTTAATGCGTGATGTCGGGGAAATCTGCCAACGCATCTCTTGCAGCTCAGGCCGTGATAGCCCCTTGTATCGACAACTGACCCACAAAAACAGCGATGCTCTTCGCAAACAGTACAACCCAATCGCAAAGCAGCCGCCACCCTAAGGGAATCATCGTCCAAGAAGGTCCCCAGCTGCGGAGAAGGCAGTGCATGCAACCACGCACCAGATTCTGGTCTAGAAGACGCTTTCAACCTGGCTAAATCCACACCTGAATTCTTCTCTAGCAAAGAGTTGAGGATGCACTTAGCGTAAACGTCATCCCAACTACGCTGACAATGCTGGTATTGGGGATCTGGGGAACTCTGACCGATACAAGCAGCTGACCATCTTAAAAAAGCCTCGTCCACAAAAGGGAGCCGCAATTGATCGCCATTTATTGAAAGAATTTGAGCGACCAATTCTAGCACCCCATGAGACGAAGCCAAGAAAGCGGAGAGCTGCACGTCCTGCACCCGACGCATACCCAATCCTCCATACCTCACCGGCAGAGCAGCTTGTGTCCACTGGTCCTCATCAAGGCTCACATTCAAAATATCCTCCAAGACATTCTTAAACAAAACGTCAAGGGCTAAAACATCGTTTCCAAAACGCCAAACTGGACAGGTTCTTAAAAAATACGTTAACTTTGGCATTGAAAAGCAATGCCGAAGTAATGTCAGTGCCGTGTGAGCAGAAAGTTTTTTCAATTTTTCACGAGCCTGCAAAAGTGATTGCCTTTTTTGTCCAATTACAGAGGGAACCGAATCCGGAAATATGGAAGAGCCCAACAAAGTGAAATTGTACCTGTTCACCAACTTCAAACCCGGAATCTGCTGTTGCAAATGACTCAACGGAATAGATGAATCAGACTGTTCGTCACACACAAACAACTCGCACTTGTCATTATTGAGCTCTAATCCAATATCCCTAAAAGCGGCAACCAACTGCTGAATATCACTGGAGACGGAGGCAAAATCACCACCTATAGTTCCGTCGTCTAAATACCAAACATTTAGTTTGCTTCTGAGGCCTACAATAACCCTTTGTATCGCCAGGCTAAAGATAAGCGGACCTAAAGGATCACCCTGCTGTGCCCCTGTCTCCGAAGACAAAAATGTAGAATCATAATACAGCTTACTGGGTGCTGAATAGCACTTGTGCAAAAAGGGATACAAACTCGGAATACGCTCTTTGGCTTCGGTTAAAATGGTATCCCTTTCTACGCTATTGAAGGCATTCTTTACATCCAGTTTTAAGATGACATCAGCAGAGAACTCCTGAGCGAAAGCAAAAGTACGAGTTGCCTGAATAGCGGCTTCACAGCCCCGCGCTGTGCCAAAGCCCAGCTGGTGTGGCCGCAAATAGCCTGATAATTCTGTCCTAACGCTGCGGCAACCAAGCTTCGCCACTAACCGCCTCAAGACACTGCCTACCGCTACTGGCCTAACTCCACCATCCTTTTTCGATAAAGCACAAAGAGAGGCCCCATATAAAATTGGACATACCTCTCGATTTAGTAAGCCTTTCAGTAAAAAGTTGCAAAGTTTAGTGAGGGATTCCAATAAGCGGCGTCCATTATCTCCAGCAGAAAGTGAGGTCAACTCTTTCAAATGTTCAGGTCTTATGCCATCAAGACCACCAGCGGAGCCATTATAAAAACTACTTAAAGCAGCTTCTACGTCCCCAACTGTGACTGACAAGCAATGGCAGCTCGAGTCCGGCTCCGCGGGCAGCACGGCCTGTCTGGAAGGTGGCGGATGCTTCGAACGCAAAGCCTCCAGTGTCGCAACATTGTTTGGGGCAAGAGACGAGTCAGACATCAAAATCCTAACAGCACCCCTCAAATCTCCATCATAAACCTTACTCTCTATCAACTTCTTTACCGAGCACTGACGAGAATGATCCTTATCGTTGTGAATTGAAGTCGATAGTGTGGCCAAAGAAGAAACATTGTCTTTGACTTTTGAAGTTAACGACCGCAAATCTTCCTTGTCGGGCACCTTTAAAGCCGAAAAAGAAAATGTTAGAAAAGTATGCCAATCATCGATGCTGTTGCTTTTTATGCACCGCTCAATAATACTAGAGAGCTCTCCAGCAGCCATACTACGAGCACCCTTCGGTATGTGGCGCAAAACTCGAACCTTTCTTTTTAGATACGCTACTGTATCCAAGCTGGGAGTGGCTCTAGAGGCGATAGAAACAGGTGCCTGGGAGTCTGTAGAACTGCAACTACCAACTGCAGTTTGCGAAAGCGCCTGCTTGTGCACGCGACTTATGTGTATGTTCAGACCCCTGGGCACTACGAAGCTGCGGGAAGATTGTGGGCAATGTGGGCAGGTGGACCTTGTATTACCACTCATTTTTTTGTTAAAAAATAATAAAATTTAATTAAAATTATTACAAATTCAAGATAATATAAAATAACTACGACTAGAACTTAGGTAAGTATTCATGATTCATTTCAATAAATTCACACATCAAATTCACATTTATCATTGGGTCCAGGTCCATGGGTCCATCGGTAGTGAGACGGTGATGGGCAGAGCACAAAGTACTCTATGAGACAAAGGAATTAGTAGTTTCGCACGGTCTCGTAGGCTCATAGATACTGTTGTAGGCAGGTTGTAGGCATGAATAGTAGATTGTGTTTGTAAATATAATATAATTACACTGGTGCTTAGCTGAGTTGACTGACATCGGCGTCGAAAACATTGACTTGCAAAATTTAGTTTAAAAATTCTTGATTTTTGTTCACCCAATATAGTATTATAAATCTAGAGAATAATTACATTCATTTATGCACTTCTCTGGGACTCTTCGCTTATAATCCAATCATTTTAGAAATTATAAAATTTCTTTCGAATTTTGTTGTATCACGTCACGTCAACGATATATTGTTTTAATACTAACTTAAATTGCATGTTTTGCTTAAAGGTTTTAAGTATGTAAAGCATGTCTTATACTTATTAGAATTATCAGATTACGTTATGATTAGAACTAACTTTCCTAAGTTTTATAAATGATAAATAATTTGTATAATTCCAAATAAATAATCTCGCTGAGATCATAATAAAAATTCGATTAAGTATTTATTTAGTATATTGGATTTGTTAGAATGTTAATAAGGGTTTAGAAATAAAGGCTATTTTATTTTATTTATTTATTTAATTTTCCTACCAAATTTTCAATTCGATTATTACTTCCCGCCACTGCAAAATCCAAAATGGCCGCCGTTCTCAAATTTAACTTCACAATTAATAAAATTCAGATATTACTACAAGCGCCCAACGCATTTAAAATCTAAACAGTTACTATTTAATTTAATTATAATACATCTTATCGGTGTTTTTATTCCAATTAAATATTTACTTAGGCATCACTAAGGCCGGGCGCACATGGGGCGTGGCGCAGCGATAATACAAAGAAGATAAAAATTTAAACTGGCATGAGTTGTCGATCGCTGCCCTATAGAGAGTAAAAATTTTCTATGCCTACACTATACAACTTTTGGTATGAATGTTTGTCCTTGTGACAATCTGAATTACCTACAGCTGTAGACGTCTACCGGTTTCACAAAAGTAGCACCCAATTTCGTATGTTAGTAAGTAGTGTATATCAATCATAAATACATAGTATAAAATAAACGAAAATCGGTTCAGCCGTTTGAGCTCTACGATGCCACAGACAGATACACAGACAGACAGACAGATACACACGTTAAAATTATAACACCCCTCTCTGAATTTTTCGTTCGGGGGTTAATAAAGTCGCTTCCCGCGTCTGTCCCTATTTGTATGCTTAAATCTTTAAAAATATGCAACGGATTTTATGAGGTGTTTTTAAATAGATAGAGTGATTCAAGAGTAAAGTCTATATGTATTTATAATACATGCACAATATAGTAAAAGGTTAGTCGGTACAAAGTTCGCCGGGTCGACTAGATTATTTAAAAAAAAAACTCTCGCCTACTACGTGAAACATCGACGTATCATTACCTAATCTATTCTCAAATATTTTCACGATCTTGTGAAATGTTTGCGACGTAGTTATTGCGCTGCGTAAAGATTCAAGATACACAAAGTATTTTATGATTTGTTTACAATAAAATTATGTTCAGTCGCTTGCAATGAGACTGTTAACACTTTTAGAACAAAACCTACCTGTACCAAAATAAATGCATTTTTTTCTACACACGGCAGTATACCCATTTAAGCGTGTGCACCTGGGTTCGATTCCCGGGCGGGGCGAATATTGATATGATGAATAACGATGTTTGTTTCTGGTCTGGGTGTAATGTTCGTCTATGTTTCAGGTATCCTAGATACAGGTTCTTCCTAGTTAGGGGCTCCAAATGTGATGTGTTATTATTATTATTATTACTAGTCGACCCGGCGAACTTCGTACCGCCTAACCTATTACTATGTTGCTCATGTATTTTACTTATAAACTCTTATTGAATCACTCTATCTATTAAAAAAAACTGCATCAAAATCGTATCGTAAATGCGTAGTTTTAAAGATTTAAGCATACATAGGGACATACGCGGGAAGCGACTTTATTTTATACTATTGATTGATGACTAATAATAAAGAGTAGTTTGATTGCATTGAATTAGGCTTCAAGACTACTGAACCGATTTCAAAAATTCTTACATTGCATACATAGGGACAGACGCGGGAAACGACTTTGTTTTATACTATGTATTGATTATTGTTTTAGACACAAACAGGTGACTGAACTGAAATTGCATTGAATTGTTTATTTTTTTGTTTAATTTTAAACCTATAACTTGGAACTTAGCTCCCAAGTCACAGTCCAAAGCGCTGCCAACTGAACATTTTGTGCCTTTGGCAAAATAGCAACTAACCTTTAGGAGCACTCTTTATATAGCACTAACAGCGGCAGCTAAAGGGCTCCTAGCGACGTCGATACCGTTAACGGACAGTAATCAGTCACCTGTAGCAATCCTTTAAAGTAGTTATAAAATACTAGAGGCTGCCCCGCGGTCTCACCCGCGCAGATATCTCATAAACACAAAAATCCCGTTTTTTCCCGTTCCCGTGGGATTTTCGGGAAATCCCTTCTTAGTGCTCACTTACACTCCCTAAGGAACCCACGTGCAAAATTTCAGCCCGCTACGCCCAGTAGTTTCGGCTCTGCGTTGTCTGTCAGTCAGTCAGTAACGGAAGAGTTTTATATATATTGATTATTAATTTTCGATGTATTAAGACCAACTTACCTTTAGGGGCACTCTTAATAGCTCTCACAGCGGCAGCTAAAGGGCTCCTAGCGACGTCGATACCGTTAACGGACAGTAGTCGGTCGCCGGGAGCGATCCGTCCGTCGGCCGCCGCCGCGCCGCCGCCCACTACGGACCGTACCACTATTACTGAACTCCCCGGCTCGGATGGGTCCTGGAAAATATTTTTGAGGGATATTATTAGGAATATTCTGTAAAGCATAAAATAATTGAAAAGGTGGCAAGAAGAAGAAGAGCAGGCAGACCCTCCACAAGGTTGGCATACCGTAATACCTGTGAAAATTGCGTGGTTACAGTTCGGTGTTGCGATGTCTGGATGAGATCTATGTACAGTCACGGACTAGGAGGCCGTAACAGATTTGTCTATGGTTTCGTCAGCCTTAGACTGTATTACCAAAGAACAAGAGCTATTTTGCAATACAGAAAAACCGGAAATGTTACGCCGATCGTGTCCGCCACTGTACAGCAGTGGTCATTTTGAGATGTCGATAATATTATGGATTTTTCCGGGTCTTAACGACTTATATAAGTTTTATGTGCAGATAAATCAGTTGCCGTGTAATGTGTAATGGTTAATATAAATAACACCACCCCACCTCCTCCCAGCGCACTGCTGGGCATAGTGACCACCATTGATAACCACAAGGATAGAAATTTTGGGGGGTTATGAAGGTCGCTGCTGCAGTTCTTCGGAAATTCCCTTAGTCGACTTTTACGACAGCCACGGAAGAAGATGGGGTGGTGTGGTATATGAGCTGCCATCATTTCATAAAAAAACTTGACTCACCAAATAATCCAATATAGAGAAGCCCAAACCCCGATCTTCCTTCAACAGCTCTATGTATTCTACTTGGTCCGACCACATTGCAAGTCCACTAAGAGGCTCCAACGAACGTGAACGGTTTCTGTCCAAAGCTTCCATACAGAATTCTAAAATGCATAAAAAAAAAAGTTGAGAATTTTCTAATAGCCTATGACATCCGGCTAAAGTGTAGTTTTCCAACAGAGAAAAAAAAACGGATCAGTAGTCTCGAAGCCTATTCAATACAAACAAACACAGTCAAATCGTTCCTATTTATAATATTAGTTTAGATTTACTCACCATCGTGTCCATGCCCAGATATAACAGTACTAGCACTGCAGACTGAAGCCACGGAACTCTCAGACTTCGCCTTGATCAACCTTTGAGGTGGTGACAGCAAATCTTGTAGACTTCCTCCTAGAATATTCTGCGGAAAAGAAAGTAGATACATACAAACAAACGTAGTAAGTAGAGAAGTAGATATTCGCAGAAGAGCTAAAGCCAGTAGGTATATCAACTATTTATTAGGTCTTTATAAGTTTTGCAATAACCTTTGTAATTTCAAAGGCAAATATTATCATCATCATCATTTTAGCCGTCCACTGCTGAACATAGGTCTCCTCGATAATTCGTCGCAACGATTGAGCGAACCTCATCCAGTATACTCCCGCAGATTTTACCAGATTGTCTGACCAACTTCTCCTTGTTGGTAGTCTGCCTACTCTGCGTCTTCGGGTTCGCGGTCACCACTCGAGAAGTTTTCAGCCCCAACGACCAAGTAAATTTCACAGTTTATTGGGCTATGTGACGGTGACTTGTTTATCTGCGGATCTTATCAGAGAAACTCCAAACGCAAAAGATTTTATATTATTCATCAAGATCGAGAAGCATAGGACCTAGAATGCACCTTAGTAAAACTCCACTGCGTCTGACTCTGTATCGTTCTAGCGCACACCAGGCGCACAGGTGACGTCACAGCTCTTAATCTACTGACTACTTCTACGTGATGAGCTCCTAGTACCCTCCAGCCATTGACCTGGCAAAGAAAAATGCAATGTTATATGGTGTCGCATGCTTTTTAGAAATCAAGAATTCGGGGGTCATTAGAAAATGTATGGTGTCTGAAATATAAAAATTAAGGGACTGACAATCCAACTCCAGCCTAATAATTGCTGTTAGGAGGACGAATTAAAAAACAAATTCACCTTACTGCAAAGTTAAACAGTATAAATGTCTAATTCTATAGTATTGTACATTGCAAAAGGCTCTAGAGCTCTACAAACAAAAAAAACATCTGCACATAGTTTAAGATCCTAGAAAACTAGGCTAAGAGAAAAACTTAACGGAACGACAAACTTTTTGATATTGGAGGTTCGAGAATTCTGCTACTTTTGCTCTTGTATTAGTACTAGCATTATCGTTTATAACGTAAAGAACTTTATAAAAAGCTAAGTTTATCAAATGTGTTTCTTAATCATTTACCTCTAAAAGCTCATCTCCCACTTGATGTATTCCCAATCTTGCAACAGGACCATCCGGTGCTATCGCCCTTATGAAATGCCTGGCTTGTACTTCTTTGCCATTAACAACTCTTACTGTGCCTTCAAGTGATATACCAAGACCTGTTCCTTTTTCCTTCATAACTGTTCCAACCTGAAACCAATTTGAAGCTTTTATATCTTTAATAGCATGATAATTATTCACTTGCTTCTCAACAGTGAAACAATTTTTGAAATTAGTTCAGTAATCTCGGAGCCTTTTCAATGCTACCAAAAAAAAAACAAATCTTTCTTGCTTAAAATATTGGTATAGATAGAAAAAAATAATTTAAATTGTACTTACAATAATCCTAAATCCCTGCTCCTTGGGCGGCCAATCTTCTTCAGCCTCCAGCCTCCCCCGCCACTTGTCCTGCTCTCTCCTAACTTCCTCTCTTTCTGCATCTTCATCATTTACTCCGATGACGTATTCTGCGTCTTCCGAAGGTGACGTCGGTGATGGAAGATGGTGGGCTTCCGAATCAAGTTCCGTTTCTATAACTGTTGATTCTTCGTACTGCAAGATAATATGGTTTCATGTTCATTCGATAATACGCAAAACATACTAAGTATACTGGACATTTGATGTACACATTCGAAATCCCAGCGTCTCTCGGCTTCCACATTTGAAAAAAGGTCTTACCCAAAAAATTACCATAAGCCTTAAGCTTTTGGTCGGGGACTTGGCACATTCGCCAATCTTAGCGGAGGATAGCGATTATTGTATTGCCATTCAAGTTTATCAACGAAAGACGCTACTGCCCGTCTTTCAGGTGTTCTCTTAGTCTCCTTCTACGGAACACATTGGAAGAGATGGGGCGGTGGTACCTGTTTTAGGTAATAAATGTTGTCCTTGTAGACATTTTGGGAGAGACCTATATCCAACAGGCACTCTTGAGATGGCTGAGATGATGATTAAACTGTAAAAACCCTGATTGTTCTATAACGCTTACAGAATACTAGAATAATCACGTCAAATTGTATTTAACTTGCAAGGTATGTATGATGAACTTATATGTACGTATTAGTATGAATGATTATCAGGTGAAATTTTGCAACTCAATTTTGTAGCAGATTTCTTTAACTGAGCGCCTCCCGTTCAGGGAGCCTAACAATACATTTAAGCCAATGTGACAGCATAAAAAAACAACATGGCAGAAAAATCAAGATGGCGGACGAGTTAATTTTAGTGCATAGGTTCAAACCTCAACGAATAACTCAAAAAACGAAATAAAAAGCTTGATTTTAAAAAAGGTTTTAAACCTTAAACTAATTAACTTATCTCAAAAACTTACCACACTAAAGCTATATTTCGGGAGCGAAGTAGTAGAAGGACTCGGCGGAGCCATGCCAACACCCTGAGCTGCAAGAGCTCGTTGCAACTTCTCAAACCCAGCACCTCTGAGGTAACGAAGGGCTTTCAAACGAACGCAAGGGCCTGGTGTGTCCCTTAACAATGCCACTGCTCGATGATTTGATACTCCGTTTAGGGAGATACCGTCTACCTGAAAAAGGGAATCAATAATGGGGGTAAGGTAGGCGTCAAGAAGGCGTCAAGTTTCGTAAGTTATATCGACTCGAAATCGCATTGTTATTGATTTAGTTAATAAAGTAAGTGATAAATCTATCGTTACTAATTCGATCTAATTTGTTAACGAGATCCCCAGGTCGCACTTTTTGAACTGCTAACTAAAATAAATTACGCAAACACTCAGAGCCCCTAACTAGGAAGAACCTGTATCTAGGGTGCTCGAAACATTAACTGAGACGAAAATGACACCCAGACCGAAAACAAACATCGATATTCATTATAATAATGTTCGCCCGCCGAGAATCGAACCCAGGTGAACACGCATCTCAGTCCACATCACTGCCAACTGAGCTACGGAGCAGTCTATAAAGAATCTGTATCTAGGGTTTATTGAGAGCATCCTTTTTAACCGACTTCAAAAAAGGAGGTTATCAGTTTGACCTGTATGTATGTATGTATTTATGTTTGTCCGCGATTATCTCGCGTTTGGCTGAACCGATTTTGATGCGGTTTTCAGTAATGTATTTGTAACATTCAGGAGAAGGTTTTAGTACCAATTTTAACATTCTAGTTCGTTGAAGGCGGGTCTCGTTTTGTAAAAAAGGAATTTTTATAATTCTCAGCACATGTTTTGTGTTAAGGAAACATTGCGGGTTTATTGGTGAGTCTCACAACTCTCTGACAGTTATAGAGATTCACCAATAGGTAGGTTCTCATAATACCCGCAATGTTTAATTATCACATTGTCAAAAAGCTTCAAGTTAATTTTATAGCTATCAAGAATCTCAATGGACCCACTGAAGGCTATAATATCCACAACTATGCAGTCAAGCTGGCACATAGAAAGCGTAGCAAGGCCAAGTGAAACGACATCGTAGTAAGAGTCATTTTAATTTGTACGGTTCGCAAAAAAAAGTCATAATATTATATGCGAAAGAATATTCTCCTCCGGTTTTTTTTTTCGTTGTATAAAAATGTTTTTAAATTTTAGTATAGCTCTGATTGCTCTTCGTCATCATAAAATTAAATATAAAGATAAAAATACTTTATTACCTAAACTAGAGGCTGCCCCGCGGTATTTCCCGCGCAGATTTCTCATAAACAAAAATCCCGTTTTTTCCCGTTCCCGTGAGAATTTCGGGAAATCCATACATGCCAAATTTCAGCTTTGTACGCCCAGTAGTTTCGGCTCTGCGTTGTCTGTCAGTCAGTCAGTCAGTCAGTCAGTCAGTCAGTCAGTCAGTCAGTCAGTAACGGAAGAGTTTTATATATATTGATAAAAAAAAAACTAGTAAATAAAAAAATACGAAAGTAAGTATATAAACGATTACGGTAAAAAATTTGGATAGGGGAAAAACAGGGTAATAATTTGAGGCTTAATTGAGGCATTCTAAGGTAAGTGTTTATTATGCAATAAAAAACAGTGTGTGGTAAGAAATCAATATTATTTTCAGTGTTAGAGACACAGTTAAAAAAAAACCGGAAATCGATACGAAGATTTCAGAGTTTATCAACCTAACTAAACTCACAAAAGAATTTCCTTGCCATTGAAGACCTTTTTCCAAACTCAGAAATGACAAAAACCGCACCTTTTCAACCATTCTTTCATTTCCGTTTTGAATCAATCAATTCTATTCAGCTCTTCTGCGATGTCATCGCATTCAAAACCAATATATTTTGTCTTTTTGGGTCAAATATCATCAATCAATATATATAAAACTCTTCCGTTACTGACTGACTGACAGACAACGCAGAGCCGAAACTACTGGGCGTAGCGGGCTGAAATTTTGCATGTAGGTTCCTTAGGGAGTGTAGGTGAGCACTAAGAAAGGATTTTCCGAAATTCCCATGGGAACGGGAAAAAAATGGATTTTTTGTGTTTATGAGAAATCTTGCGCGTGTGAAACCGCGGGGCAGCCTCTAGTATACACATAAAATCCAAATACCACTGATTACTCAGTCACTCACTCACTCATAATTATGTTACAATAATATTTGTGCATTTAGTGGTAATGCCTGGCTCCTGAACATGCCTCGAAAAAGCAACACACTTCATTGTAAACCCTCGAAAGGGCATCTGCGAGTTGGTTTATTCCCCTCGCACGCCCCCTAAAGGACCGGGCTCCATACCAGGATATCCAAGAAATCTATACCAATATTATAAAGAGGAAAGATTTGTTTGTTTGTAACGAATAGGCTCCGGAAATACTGAACCGATTTGAAAAATTCTTTCACTGGTAGGAAGCTACACTATCCCCGAGTGACATAGGCTATATTAGATTTTCAAAAACTTAGGGATCCTTACTTAAACTCAAATAATGTAACCCAAGGTGCAATATTTTTCCGTTGTTTACATATTTTGACAGGTGGTTTGTTGTTGTTGTTTGTTTTTTTATTCGCCCATTCTGGGCAGTCATAAGAACATAGTCGATAGAGCCAAGTCTTTAGAAGTATCTATATTCTATGGCGTAACAAAGTAAGCCGGGATAGCTCGTTTAATAATAATAACGCATCACACTGCCTTTCATCCCAGTGTACTCCCGCAGCTTTAACTAGTCCGTCTGACCACCTTGGGGGGTTTGCCTAATTTGCGTCTTCCGGTTGCTTTTTTTTTTGCAATAAATCATATAAAAAAAAACATAAAATATTTTTCTGCTATCATTACTTTCACGTCAAACATGAGGAAAGAGACTTGCCTTAATTATGCATTCTGTAGCTCGCAAAAACGCGATCCGTTAGACACTTTATTGCTTTCGTAATTGAGTTCATTTTCCTACAGAGATTTCTTTGCCTTGACTTGCTTTGACTTAGAAACCAAATTAAGTGCCCTATCTCTAGAAGATTGCTGAAAAGTTTTTTTTTTCATTTCCATCGCCTAGTTCAGTTGGCAGTGATATTGAATATGAAACTGGAGATCCTGGTTCACTTCCTGGAGGGGGCAAACTTTGTTAAGATAAATATCAATGTTCGTTTTCTAGATATAAAAGTATGGTGTTTTGTGTTTCAAGCATCCTTGATACAGTTCCACCTTTTTAGGGACTCTGAATGTAATTTTTTAACCCTCGACGAAAAAAGAGGGGTGTTATTGTGTGCCCACGACCTCATCCGCGTATAATAGGGACTTTTCTTTAATAATAATTTCTCACTGTTTAAACCTTCTTTAATTTTCAAAACCAAAGTCAGCTATATCGGTCCAGCCGTTTTCATCTTTTACCGAGATAAACGAACAAAAAATTATTTTGAAATAAGCTTTATATACACTGGGTGTTTCTGACAAGGCGGTAATAAATCTAAGGAGGGCTTCAGCTCACCATACCTAACAACTTCTCCAAAGCAACATGGGTCGAAATCTCAAAACAAAACTCAGCTGTCCCGTACATTGACCCCGCCAGCTGATCGAACCAATGTATGGAACAGCTGTTTTTTTTTTTTGAGATTTCGACCTATGTTGCTTTGGGAAAGTTGTTAGTTATGGTGAGCAGAAACCCCTCCTTTGATTTATTACCGTCTTGTCAGAAACACCCGGTATACCTCTAGAGTTGGTCGGATTATTTTGACTTAATCACCTCTATAATCCTATCGTTGACTTGTATCTTAGTGCAGAGGTCTGCAGAGCTGCCTTCACTAATGCTTTTCACGAAGATACCACTTAGCTCCTCTGCGGACAAAAATTTACATCACAAACTTAAACAAACTGTGTGGTCGTTATTATGTTCATTAGGATGTAGTGTAGGATTCCAATAGCGTTTTTTTTTTTTTTTTCAAAATGATCAAGGAGTTAGTTTCGGTGCTTGTCTGGTTCAAACAAATGATCAAATCTTTCTTTCCTCTTAATAATCTATACCAATATTATAAAGAGGAAAGATTTGTTTGTTTGTTTGTAACGAATAGGTTTGAATCGGCGAATGAGGGATCAGGGTCGCTCAAGACCGGTCGTTGTGGCGTTCTGTAGGGGAGGCCTATGTCCAGCAGTGGACGTCTTTCGCCTGAAATATAACTATTCCAAAGTTAAAACTTTGAGTTTTAGAAATGGGGTTACTTTCCAAGTACAAAGCATTTTTTTACATTTTCATTTTGTGCTGAGCTCAGTATCAGATGATATCAAAATCTAGGTCACCGGGAGCTCAAATGCACTCGATGCCCTCTCGCTAAATGCCAAAGCACTTTGAACCCTAAGGGTTACAACGCCCTTATAAATTTACACTAACTCAGGTTGTTAAATTTTGTCCAGAGATTTGCAAAGCAGGAAAGAAATATTAATATTTTTCATAGTTTTATGTTACAAATAAAATTAAAATAATAATTTTACACAGTACCTACAATAGCCAATGCCCTATTCTGATTTAGCTTATACTAGTCGACCCGGCGAACTTCGTACCGCCTTAACTATGACTATGTTGCTCATGTATTATCTTTATAAACCTTCCTCTTGAATGACTCTATCTATTAAAAAAACCGCATCAAATCCGGTGCAGAGTTTTAAAGATTTAAGCATATATAGGGACGGACGCGGGAAGCGACGTTGTTTTATACTATGTATATCTTATATATAAAATTCTCGTATCACAAAGTTCGTTCCCGTACTCTTCCGAAACGGCTTGACCGATTCTAATGCAATTTTGTGAGCATATTGAGTAGGTCTGAGAATCGGCTAACATCTATTTTTCACACCCCTTAAAAATTATCTACAAGGCAAAACAACGTTTCCCGGGTCAGCTAGTAAGTTATGAAATTTCAACAAATTCCGATCAGTAGTTATGATAATTCGTGACAATGGATCCAACAGCCACTAATATAAGAAACTTTCAGATCGGTCAGTCGGTTCATTAGTTTCGGAGTCTATGCAAGTCAAATTATCTAAAAACTACCAAATCTTTCCTCTTTATAATATATACTAGTCGACCCGGCGAACTTCGTACCGCCGAACCTATTAGTATTTTGTGCATTTATTATTCTTTTATACATTCCTCTTGAATCACTCTATCTATTAAAAAAACCGCATCAAAATTCGTTCGAATAGTTTTAAAGATATAAGCATACATAGGGACAGACGCGGGAAGCGACTTTGTTTTATACTATGTACCTACATATTGAAGATTAGATGGAGAAAATATGATAAGTAGGATGGATGAGGTAAAGTCCAGCCAAATCCGTAATAAGAAATAACAAACAAAACTATTCCTAAAGTACGGAAGTTTATTGACAAAGTTTTGTTGAGTATTATTATTATTGGATTTCCTTGAGGTTACTACCCTCAGAGTGCCCTATTTAGGGGTGCGCTTAAACTCCGAATAACTTACATCTCGTATCATCAATCAATATATATAAAACTGACTCATCTACTGACTGACAGACAACGCAGAGCCGAAGCTCCTGGGCGTAGCGGGCTGAAATTTTGCATGTAGGAAGTGTAGGTGAGCACTAAGAAAGGATTTCCCGAAATTCTCATGGGAACGGGGAAAACTGGATTTTTGTGTTTATGAGAAATCTGTGCGAGTGAAACCGCGGGGCAGCCTCTAGTCACATAATTTTATTTTTTGTAACCCTACATTTGGTGGCACATCATCATCATCAATACATAGTATAAAATAAAGTCGCTTCCCGCGTCTGTCCCTATGTATGCTTATTAAATCTTTGAAAATACGCAACGGATTTTGATGCGGTTTTTTGCAATAGATAGAGTGATTCAAGAGTAAGGTTTATAAGTATAATACATTTACAAGATCGTAAAAGGTAAGGCGGTAAGAAGTTCGCCGGGTCGACTAGTTTATAATAATATATAGAAACAGTCACTCAAATTAATAATGCGCATGCAGATATTCGCTAATTGTCACGGAAACACCCGAATCAAAAGACATAATTTCCCGGCGAACTTCGTATCGTGCCCGCCGTACCATTTTATATAGAAAAATTAAATTGTGGTTTTTACTAACTTCCCCTCATTTATCCATATTTTCTCACCTTTTAAACCTTCCCTGGTCTACTACAAACATTTCAAGACCAAAATCAGCTAAATCGGCCCGGCAGTTCTCGAGTTTTAGCGAGACTAACGGAACCACGATTCATTTTTATATAAATAGTAGATTGAAATTGTTTCAGTTCGGAGTTATCCGGAAACAATTCTGACAACCTTATTTCTCTTTAACCCTTTGCCCGCAATAAGTTTTGTTGGTTTGTTTGTCATCACCAGTTCGGTTTCAATATTAGAAATGTTTCCAAAACTATTGTAAGAAAACTTTTCTTATTATGTTGTTTTCGTTTTATTGTAGTTTGAAACTACTCAAGAGGGCGTATAGCTACGAGAGGGCACGATAAGAGGGCACACAGCTATATTAGCGCCAATTGTGAACAAAATTTATACATTCCAAACCATGTCCAATAACATGAATGTGATGAAAAAAAAAAATTAAAATTATTTATCAATATATATAAAACTCTTCCGTTACTGACTGACTGACTGACAGACAACGCAGAGCCGAAACTACTGGGCGTAGCGGGCTGAAATTTTGCATGTAGGTTCCTTAGGGAGTGTAGGTGAGCACTAAGAAGGGATTTCCCGAAATTCCCACGGGAACGGGAACAAACGGGAATTTTGTGTTTATGAGAAATCTGCGCGGGAAAAACCGCGGGGCAGCCTCTAGTTTAAATATGTACATGTATTAAATACTAAGACTACTGATCCTATGATACACCTGATACTCCATCCCTAGGTGGGGTAAACCGCGACTTAGGGAACAGCCTAAGAACGGGCAGCGGCCGGGATACCTTATTGCAAAACTTCAAGTGCCGTACTGCGATCGCCAAGCAATTGCGATTATGGCAAAAAAAAACCTTACAAAATTTGTTCTTGTCTGCCAGTAAGGTGTATCGAATAACATTTTTGGCTTTTAAGATGAGTATGTTATAGTTTGGTTTCAATTTAGCGTAAACAGCCATAGGCCTTCCTAGCGCCAATCTTGTAAAAAAAAAAACCATGAACAATATCAAATGTGATCCTAATTAATATACACCTTTAATCCGTCCCTAGGTGGGGTAAAACGCGACTTAGGGTAACAGCCTAAGAACGGGAAGCGACCGGCATACTTCATTGCAAAACTTAAACCTTCTTACCACAAAAAAGTTAGACCGGTCTAAATCGCCATTTTGTATGACGAATTAGTGATTTAAACCTAGTCTAGTGATTTAGACCCGGTTTAACTCTTTTTGTGGTAGGGCCGAAAGTGCCGTACTGCGATCACCAGCCATTATGGCAAAAAGTTAAACCAAACAATGTTGGTTCGGGTCTGCCAGTAAGGTGTCTCGAACAGTAGATGACTTTTTGGGCTTTTGAGATGATGATGAAGTTGTGAAGATGATTATGTTATAGTTTGGTTTCAGACTGATGGACAGTACTTACTAAACATCGAGTATGCAGGACCTGTCTACGTGACTTTATAAGAAGCTGCTGACACGGCTAACTTTTTACCGACTATGGAATTTTTGTATATTCTATGTCATTCGGGGATAGTGTAGCTACCAAACAGTGAATTTTTTTTCATATCAGTTCAGTACTTTCAGAGCCTATTCAATTCAAACAAACACACAATCAAATCATTCAAGTCAAATTCTTTATTCAATATAGGATACAAGATATCACTTATTGAAAGTCAATTAGACTACATCTAATCTAATTGCTATTGATACCTTATTTGGTAAAGTATCCTATACTGTGAGAGGCGAGGTAGTTCAGGGTGCCCACCAATTGGCTCAGGTAAAAAAATGTTTGCCTTGCCTTACGACAATAGTCGCCTGGAGAGGCCCCCAAACGAGCCCTCCTCTCTCAAATGATTCTACTCCCTTTCGCAATGATTTTACAGCGTAGAGAAGAAAGGGGTAACAAACTCTACTTTACAATTTATCCTCTATATAAAATTGGTATACACTAATAGATGAACAAGTCAAACCATCCCACACTTTACCAACACCACTAAAAGCTATTAAGAAAATTGAAAAAGTTCCGAAGGCAAAGGCATGAACATAATTGAGCCATTTGTCGAGACCAGCCCTCGATCACGGCAGATAAGAGGTTCCTTATAAATTAATGACCGACCTCTCTAGTCTGTGGTCAAGGCAATTTGAGGAAACCGGATTTTACCGGACTTCACCCGATTAGGGTTCGATATAAGCCTAGTTTTTATTATAGACTCACCGTATTATTCAGAAAGATAAAGTACATTTTAAGTAGCTTTACTGGAGGTCTACCTCTCTGGTTTGTTGTATGGTAAATACGTGACATCCAGTCTAAATTGACATATGTGAAATAACTAAAATGCTCTTTAACTTTTTATGAATAACAGGGTCAGTCAGTATGCAGACAAATGATTTTGACTCAGTTACGGCCTGCTCACTGTTGGTTTTTAAATGATTCTATTTAACTTGCAATATATGTAGGTATGTATTATTATATTCGTGCAACTCAATTTTGAAGCAGATTTCTTTAACTGATGTCATTAAAAGTCCAACATGGTTGAAAAATCAAGATGGCGGACGAGTTGTTTCTACAATATTTCTATCAAATCAAATGTCTTGCTGAGAATAACTAAACGAAATAAGATCTTGATTTTAAAAAGGTTTTATTTACCCCTAACACTTTTTTAAGGCTAATAATCACAGTCGAGTCGAAGTTAGGAATAGAACTCCAATGTCTCAAAATGTAACTTTAAATGAAGAGATTTTGAGCCGGCTCGAGCCAGGATAGTGGACTGCTGATTTTACATTCGCTTGCCTTTTTTTTAAGACGGGGAAAACCTAACGAGTACACTGCGACCCCGGGGCGAGCCGCAGTGTTATGTGGGGTTTGCACCCACTAAAACCCCGCCGGTGTCCATCTCGGCTGTTGGCAAGGGGGTCACGGGTGATCTTTCGATAGTTATGTTCAACTCCGCGACACATTCGCTTGCCTGGGGCCGCATCGAAGTCGACCATCAACCACTTCTCCTCGTGCAGTAGTATAGACGATACTATATATTTTTATTAATTTAAATGTTTAGTTTACTATGCTTTCAGTAAGAGCCTTAATAATATTATTATTAATAACACATCACACTCAGAGCCCCTAACTGGGAAGATCTAGGGTACCCGAAACACACAGAGACGAACATTACACCCAGACCGGAAACACACATCGATATTCATCATATCAATATTCGCCCCGCCCGGGATTCGAACCCAGGTGCACACGCTCACTCAGTCCACATCACTGCCAACTGAGCCACGGAGCAGTCCTTGCATCTAAAATGCGAGTACAACGTCAACTAACTCTCGCGCTTCAATAACTACCGATTTGAAATCACAATTTACCTGTTATTGTACAAAATCTTGCAAAATTCATTTTTGCAAGAAGAATCGTTCTATTTCTGTGCCCCTTCCGTTCTCGGGTTGTATAACGAAGTGATCCTTGAGGCGGACCAACTTTGTTGCTTTGTAGAAATTTATATTTAGATTCGCCAATTATAGAAATAACAATATACGCTTTCCCGGCGCATTTCCGCAACTTCTCTAAATTTTTCGTACAAACTTCCTTATAAAAACGGGTTCGTAGCCTCTTCACAAATTATTTTAGGTATATAAGTTAATTTTTTGTAAATCTCACTAATATTATAAATGCGTAAGTTTGTGAGTGTATGTTCGTTACTTCTTTACGTCTAAACGGCTGGAGCAATTTCAATGAAATTTGGTATAGAGTTAGCTGTCACCCTGGATTTACTAGGCTACTTTTTGCTGCGGTAATAAACCGCAGGTAACAGTGCTGGGCATAACAAGTTAGTAGATAATTCATGCTCTATAGCTAGATGATGGTATTTTTCATTCGAATTAAGAATCGAAAAACAACACCCCTTTGTTACCCCTTTCTTCTCTACGCTGTAAAATCATTGCAAAAGGGAGTAGAATCATTTGACAGAGGGCTCGTTCGGGGGCTTCTCCAGGCGACCATTGTCGTAAGGCAAGCCAAACATTTGTTTGCCTGAGCCAATTGGTGGGCAGCCTGAACTACCTCGCCTCTCACAGTATAGGATACTTTACCAAATAAGGTATCAATAGCGATTAGATTAGATGTAGTCTAACTGACTTTCAATAAGTGATATCTTGTATCCTATATTGAATAAAGATTTTTTGATTTGATTTTGAACAAAATTAATTTATTTCGTAAAAAAATATTCAATAATAACGGGTAAAGTTTGTAGAGGTTAGATTGTATATGACGAATATCGACGTTTGTTTCCCGGTCTGCTGGGTGTATCGTTCGTCTCTGTTCGGGCACCCTAGATACAGGCTTTTCCTAGTTAGGAGCTCTGATTGTGATGCGTTATTATTATTATTATTATCCTACCTTCTTCACAGACGTAGCCAGCTACAGTGATCCCAAGTCCCAAAGCAGAATCCTTGTTGAGTACCACTTCGTATGATAGCGACTCTGGTTCCTTTGGTCCTCGTACTGCCATGTCTAGTGGCAACCTGTGGAGAGATTTCGTAAATAATTCCTTTGAAGTTTAAAATAATATTTTTTAAACTATGGCCGAAATCAAAAATGTTAAGTAACAATGCACTTTTATAAATAATCTTGTCTAAAAATTTTAAGGCACTTTTGTATATTTCAGGTTCAAATTGCAAGGAATATACTTATTGTTGCTTGAACTGGCCAATTGGACTAGGTCTTTATTCTGAAAGCTCCGCAACAGTGCCTTAAAAATTCAAACTGGGCAAATTGGGTCTGATACTGCTCGAAAACTGGCGCAACCTTGTAATCTCTTCTTGGAGCATGCCACTTGGCACGATTGATCATTATAATTTCAGCCGGAAGACGTCCACTGCTAGACATAGGCCTCCCTCAAAGAGCGCCAAAACGACCGGTCTTGAGCGGCCCTCAACCATTGTATTTCCGCAGCCTTCACCAGGTCGTCTGAACATCTTAACTTGGCACGATTAGTTTTGTAAAGCTCAATTTAGCCGGATCTTTTGACGCGAGGCTAGGTAGGTAAGTCCCCCCACTGGTAGGCAAGGGAGAAGAGAAAATTTTTATCTATCGTTTTCTTCAAGACTCGATTTCTGCCCATAATGAAGCTTCTAGAACAAGTTTGGTATCGTTTTCGAATAATTCAAGACATCATTTCAGCCGACAAACGTCCACTCCCCCACAAATCTCCAAATTTACCTGTCTTATACGACCATCAACCAGTGTACTCCCGCGGCTTTCACCTTGTAAGGGGCTGCCTGCTCTGCATTATCCGGTTTGCAGTTACCACTCGAAAACTTTCCGGCCCCAGCGGCCATCTGTTCTTCGAGCTATGTGCCCTGCCCATTGCCCAATTAAGTTTCGTAATTCTTTGGACAATGAGGAATTTAATTTCAAGGACTTAAACAAACCTCATAGGCGGTGGTCCTGTGTCCACGGGAGTGCACACGACGGCAGGAGGCCGAGGCGTGGACAGTGCTCCCCGAGGCACAACCGCTACTATTGATGCCACTGGCTGCAAAACATATTTAGGATATAGTGGATAGTATTAACTACCTATGTTTAGAACCTATGGTGCAAGCATACTTTTATATGTGTCTTTTTTTATCGGCTTTAAGCTTTAACCTTTATTTTGTGTGTCAATGTAGCAATGATAAACGTTTTTCTTCTTTCTTTCTTTCCCTTTTCACCAACGCCGGGATTATTAAATTGTTTTATAAGCAACGAGCTTTCCCGGCTTACTTCGTTACGCCATAGAATATAAGATACTACAAAAGACTTGGCTCTATAGACTATGTTCTTTTGACTGCCCAGAATGGCCGAATAAAAAACAAACAACAATAACGAACCACCTGTCAAAATATGTAAACAACGGAAAAAATATTGTACCTTGGGTTACATTATTTGAGTTTAGGTAAGGATCCCTAATTTTTTGAAAATCTAATATAGCCTATGACACTCGGGATTAATGTAGCTTCCTACCAGTGAAAGAATTTTTCAAATCTGTTCAGTATTTCCTGGGCCTATTCGTTACAAACAAACAAATCTTTCCTCTTTATAATATTGGTATAGATTTAAAAATTGTTTCACAAGCAATTATTAGCCCTTAACCACTACACAGTAAGGTAACTCACCCTCATAAGATGTCGTTCTTCAATAATAGTCGGTGGAGGAGGTATGTCTTCGCTGACGGCTCCAAAACCTTCGTGACCAGCTTCACCCAGTCTTCTTTCAAGTTCTGCCGGTTCGGTTAGCAGACGAGATGGGACTATTGGGGCTGGTGATGCTCCTAGGGACTGGAGAGCGAGATAGCATGTTATTTATGACTCACTCTTTTACACGTAGTCTTAAAAGTGCTTTCAAGCAAGTTTTACACCTAATCCAGAGCCAATCATGAAAAAAAAAATCTAATATTTTATCAATACATAGTACAAAATTAAAGTCGATTCCCGCTTCTGTCCCTATGTATGCTTAATCTTACAGATTTTGATGCAGTTTTTTTTTTAATAGATAGGGTGATAAAAGAGGACGGTTTATAGTGATTCAAGAGGTAGGTTTATAATTATAATACATGCACAAAATACTAATATGTTAGGCGGTACGAAGTTCGCCGGGTCGACTAGTATTTGTTATTTTTTAGACGAGACGGGATTGTTACTGTACTGGTTTTTTTCATGTACAATTCCTGCCTGTGCGTATTGACGTACAGTGGCGGACTAGGAGGCCGTAACAGATTTGTCTATGGTTTCGTCAGCCCTAGACTGTATTACCAAAGAACAAGAGCTATTTTGCTATATAGAAAAACCGGAAGTGACGGATAATTGTCGATGTCGTATCTATCTGTCACTTTTGTTGATCATCTCCATACATTTTCCCGCATTTAAATGTCAAGCGATCAAAAGCGACAAAAAGATTCGACAAATGGTTCATCATGCTACGCTGGCAGGTTCGAAAAAAGTAAAGAAAATACCTGCGCGGACATAAGCGCTTGTTCCAGCGCAAATGTCAGCGCAGATATTGCAGCCGGTATACATCTCAGAGTAAGGAAACCGCCGCTACGCTGTATACATTCATTCATTATTAAAAATAGCCCACTCAAGTTCTAAGTTTATATTAACAATCCAGCATGAGGTTTATTTCAATTAGCAGTAAACAAACAATGTATAAATAACAAACAACAGAAATGAAAATCTGACAATGTTTAGCTTAATAATTGAAATACACCTCAGAGCCTCAGGCGCTTTTTGACTGCTCCGTGGCTCAGTTGGCACGTTGGCAGTGATGTGGACTGAGTAAGCGTGTGCACCTGGGTTCGATTCCCGGGCGGGGCGAATATTGATATGATAATATCGATGTTTGTTTCCGGTCTGGGTGTAATGTTCGTCTCTGTGTGTGTTTCGGGTACCCGCGATACAGGTTCTTCCTAGATAGGGGCTCTGAGTCTAACACACATCACGTGTTATTATTATTATATGTTTCTCAATACTCTTCGATATCACGGGATGGAGCCCGGTCGTTTGAGAGGCGTGCGAGGGGACGAATCCAACTCGTAGAGGCCCTTTAGAGAGTTTTACCATATTGTTTATGGATCACCAACCAGGCAGGCATTACCACTAAATGCACAAATAGATCATGCACCCAGATGCGGCACCCAGAAGGTGATAGGAACTATTGTAAAATGGATGACTATGAAATGTCCTATGAGGGTAAGATGTTTAATGGACCGGTTAACTGGTATTATTATCAATACATAGTATAAAATAAAGTCGCTTCCCGCGTCTGTCCCTATGTATGCTTAAATCTTTAAAACTACGTTACGGATTTTGATGCGGCTTTCTTTAATAGATAGAGTGATTCCTGAGGTAGGTTTATAAGTATGAAACGTGCACAAAATACTAATAGTTTGGGCGGTACGAAGTTCGCCGGGTCAACTAGTTATTAATATACTTGAATAAGTTGCATTTGAAATATAATCGTTAGGATCACGCAGATATTAACGAATTAAAAAACTAATAACTGAAACAAAATGGTGACCGTTATTTCCCCATAATAACAAGGTAATTCAAAGTTCGATCAACACATTTCCCTCGCAAATTAGCCGGATGACGGGGCAAGTCCTAGTTTCTTACTCGAGTAATGCGACGTCCACATCACTACCGCCGGAAGGGCTCGACAACCGGAAGTGAAACGTCGCTGCTTCCGGTGTCGACTTAATTAACTCGCTTAGAACCTAGCTAGCGAGCTAACCTAACCTTAACCCTAGGGGCGCAATTTGAATCCAGTCAGCATATACTAGCGGTCTAGGACGGGGTAAAATTTTAGTTTTTTCTGTATTACAAAATAGCTTTTGTTCTTAGGTATTACACCTAGGGCACCTGAAATAGATAGATAGATAGACTCTTTATTACAATCAATGAACTTAAAATATTACAATATTCTTAAATTAAAACATTGATTGCAATGGGCGGTCTTATCGCTTAAAGCGATTTCTTCCAGGCAACCCATTGTTAGATAAAATAGACAACAGAAAAAGTACGGTGGGTTGGTTCAGTGAATAAAAAAAATAAAAAAAGTAAAATAATAATCATAAAATGAATTATTAGACCAAAAATAATTACTAGATCATAGACATAAGTGTTACGCCGTCCTAGACCGCCACTGTACAGTAAACAGTAACACTGTACAGTACGAAAAAGAGTGGTCACGACGTTTGTTTTGTTTGTACAACGATTCCACTTAATAGTAGCGAATATCTGCGTTCTGATTGGTCGATTCAACGTCACAATCGATCAAAACTGCATTAGCAAAATGTCTGTGTAGCTTATACCCCAAGTATCAAAATAGTCACACACACTTGAATTCAAAATTGGGCCCCACGTTGGACGCCAACTTGTAAAATTACTAGTGGGCGCCCAACGTGGGGCCGAAATTTGAATTTAATTTTTTTATACCCTATTTTACAGATGCTTCTTATTTAGGGGTCGGAGTACATCATACTGCCTCCGGACAGCGATGACGCAAATAATATGTCCAATTTATATTTAAAAGAGCGGGAGAAGCTAGACAAAAATATCGAATCGTGTTGTACGTAGTTATAGTTCATGGTATTGTTTCAATCCGATTTCATCAGGCGCTTGCATTACTACTGTGCCTTAAGCACCGTTTAAAGCCTCATTTAGGAGCACGCGGAGCGTTGCGCGGGGCGTCGTGTGGGGCGTGCTGCATGAAATCAAACGTATAGCAATGTATGTGACCGTTAACGGAGACACAGTCAATCCTATTACAACACCTGTTTTTGTAACATACATTATACTTATAAACCTTCCTCTTGAGTCACTCTATTTATTAAAAAAAACAGCATCAAATCTATTGCATAGTTATAGCGTATATAGCGATAGACAGACAGCGGAAGGGAATTTGTTTTCTTATACTATGTTCTACTGATTGTAATTAAAAATACCTAGGATTTTAAGAGTGTAGTGCAAGAGGGTCGCGCAATACTGGTAGGTAATTCCTTAATTACTACCCATTTGTGAGTCTATGTCCAGCAGTGGACGTCTATCAAGATTTTAAGATGATGATGAATTAAAAATGCACTGTGTCCTTTAACTTTTAATAGTATGCAAAGTTAATAAATATTCATGACATTCCTTCAGGCCATGTAAGCTGCGCTAATAATTTGTAAACCAAAATCAACTTTATGTCCTTAAGGTGTAGTTGGCATATTGATCAGCTGCCCTTACTGTGTTACACTTGATATTTGATTTAGTCTGGAAATTGATTTTCAAGTGGCTGTCGGAATATTGTAAGCGTAAGGTTTTTGAATTTCTATATTATTATTTAGTTATTTAATTGAATTTAAAATCTGACGAGCTATCCCGGCTTACTTCGCTACGCCATAGAAAAATAAGATACTTACTACTAAAGACTTGGCTCTATAGACTATGTTCTTTTGACTGTCTAGAATGGGCGAATAAAAAAACCAACAACAACAACAAACCACCTGTCAAAATATGTAAACAACGGAAAAAATATTGCACCTTGGGTTACATTATTTGAGTTTAAGGATCCCTATTTTTTTTTAATCTTATATAGCCTATGTCACTCGGGGATAGTGTAGCCGCCCTACCAGTGAAATAATTTTTCAAATACGTTCAGTATTTCCGGAGCCTATTCGTTACAAACAAACAAATCTTTATAATATTGGTATAGATATAGGAGTTATTTAGAGCTATGCTCTTGTCGCTGAAACGTCTACCACACCTCTCGTTTCTCCGCAAGCTTGACCTCTTAATAAGACACGACACCTATCTTTTTTTTATCAGTTAATCCGATTGATGAAGTTGTAAGGCGCGATACGAAGTTCGCCGGGTCAGCTAGTAAAGATTTAAAAAGAAACTTACCGGGTCATTATGAGACGGTCTAGCGACAAGCAGTCTTACTCGAGCCCCACACTGTCTCAGCACGGCAGCGGCTTGCCTAGCGCACATGCCCACCACGCAAACAGCACCGATACGGAGTAGCATGTCTCCGCTGCGAAGACGGCCGTCCTGAGTTAAAAGAAAGCAGAATAACTACCTACTTAGATCAATTACTACTTGGTACACTAATTAACCGGCAGTGTTAATTAAATACAACCATCATCACCTTCCATCGGGGTCCTATTAGCCAAAACTACTGGGCGTAGCGGGCTGAAATTTTGCACGTGGGTTCCTTGGGGAGTGTAGGGAAGCACAAAGGAATAATTTCCCGAAATTGGATTTTGTTTTTTATGAGAAATCTGCGCGGGTGAAACCGCGGGGCAGCCTCTAATCTTTTTTCTAAACGTACACACTTGTGGGATGATAATTTCAATGACAGTTTGACAATTGGGTCCAACAGATGACATGTTAGATGAGGCTATAACAGCCGAAGGGCAGCAGCGTCCTTCGTTAAAATACTTAAAATCACGGACCCGCTTTAAAAGCTCCCTCTCCTCAAGTGGTGAGAACTAGTGGAACTCCTTTCCATATGTTTGTTGTGGCAATCTGTGGGAGACCCATGACCAACGCTCTACGGAAACAGCTGAAGCTTCTAGAATAAAAGCTTGATAATGTCAAGACAAGACCTACTCTAAATCGTAAACAACACATCCCATTTCAGCTTGGCATATAAAATCCGTGAAGATCGGTTGGAGAATTTTTAAGATGCCATCAAAACAGACAGTTAAGCATAAGACTAAACGCAATATTTCGTTTTTACGAGCCATCTTCTAAATACACATAGTATGTATAGATGATTTATCTAAGGGCTTTGTCATTTAGAGGTCATAAGTTTTTTGAGGTTGTTCCTGTGCGATCGATATGATTTCAAAGGTTTTATCCTTAGTTAAACATATTGATATTATAATACCATCTCCCGAAGTTTAAAGGGCGAACGGGTCCGATACTAGCGCCACTTCGATAAATAATTAATATCTTCTAATCCATAGCTGAAATAAAAATTATGCGTCAATGACGCACTAGACAATCTTGCTGAGGATTCTTGAGGCACTGTTGTGCCGCTTTCAGGTTCAAAACCTAAGAAATATGCTGTTCATCGTGGACATTTCATTTTTAGCATTTACTCGAAATTCGAAATTAGCTCCAGTTTGGTGGAAAACGCGGACGGAACACTGTAAGCACCTCCTGTGTAGAAGATAGATGAAAAAAATATTTAATAGGTGGTAACTTGACTTAAAATTGCATATTCTAGTAGAAAAGGCTTAATTTGTTAATTGTACGCAAAAAGAAAACATATCTTAGTAAGAAACTTACTCTGTCGGCAACACCACCAGGTAGGACACTCTTGATGACCACCCCTGAGGATCTTCCACCAACAATCCCAAAGGCAAGTCCAGAGCCATCGTTGATGAGCTCGACCACCTCCACTTGAGCCCACTCGCCGAACACCTGCTGTGGGTAAAAAAGGGGTTTTATTAACTAGTTTTATGGAAATTGCAAAAGCATTTGATTGAGTAGATTTTGTACATCTATATATATAAAATCCAAATACCACTGATCTACTCACTCACTCACTCACTCACTCATCATCGCCCAGCCGAAACCGCTGAAGATAGAAAGATGAAATTTGGACAGTAGCTTCCTTACGTGACGTAGGCACCCACTAAGACGGGATTTTGGGATAACTTAACCGGGACGCCGTATACAGGGTGTAACAGTTTGTATGAAACTCGTAAACTGCTGGGTTTAGAAAGTTGAAATTTACACTGTATATTGTCATTGCATTACAAACATCATAAATGGTTTTTGTTTTTTATATCTTGCCCCAGAGTTCTTATACAGGGTGAAATATGATTTTTGCTAAAATCTAAACTACTTACACTAGAGACTTGAAATTTTCAAAATAAGGTCCTTTTTATATAAAAACATGAAATATAATATCAAAACTGCGTTTATTAGTCCTGTAAGCCATGATACAGGGTGTTAAAGTTTGTATGAAAAACCGAAACCGCTCCTTATTTTGCTAAATTAAAATGGGTGATGTTTCTAGGTTATAAGGGACGCTATTACACAAAAAACATCGATTTTGAAATCCAGGATGGCGGAAATAAATTTGTATTAAAAATCGATATGGGTGGCGTTTTCTAGGTTTTTGGGGGCGCTGATTGCGAAATCATTTATGGGTGTGCGAATTCTGGATGCCTACGTCTCACAAAGACGGGATATGGGAATAACTTCACTGAGCTGCCGTATACAGGATGTAACAGTTTGTATCAGACTCTAAACTGCTGCGATAAGAAAGTTGAAATTTACGCTAAAGATTCTCTTTACATTACAAACCCCATAGATGGTTATTTTTATTCGCCCCTGAGTTCAGGGTAAAACAGGTTTTTTTGCTAAAATCTAAAGTAATGACACTATCTTAAAATTTTCAAAATAAGCTCCTCATAATACTTAAACATCAAATATGATATTATAACTGCGTTTATTAGTCCTGGAGTCCATGATACAATACACAGAACAAGGAAGATGCTCTCTCTCATACAATATGTATGGCGAACATTAGGTTTCCTTATAAAGTAATATGGTAGGTCTTTTCAAAGTTTTTGCGGGTGCTGATACAGAGTGTAACAGTTTGTATGAAAAAAAGTGATGTTAGTAAACTGGATAAGGGTCGCGCAAGAAAGGTAATTATGGCAACCTGTAGGACAGGCAAATTTACAGCAATGAACGACAATCAGTTAGGACGACGATGATGATGAATCTGAGTACTTAGAACTAATTAGGGTACAATAGAACTGGATTTTTAGTCAAGCCTCAGAGCTTAGCCTCAGAGATGAAGTATAGGTTAGTTTGTTTATACAATACAGGGTGACATTAATGAAGGATATCCTGAAATGGAAAAGGGAACAATGAGTATTTATGTTTTCAGCCCAAACATCTCGAGATAGAAACGTAAGGAATATAAGTCTAGCAAAGACATGAATACGTGAAGATACTACGGGAACTGGAAAAACCAAATTTTACTGTTGTAAGGCAAACTGTTTTTTTATGATTTCTTTAGGGCTTTGGTGCGATTACAAATGATTTCCTTATATTTCTGAGAAACAAATCAACCAGTTAAAAAGCGCTTGCGAAGCTGCGGGCGGAAAGCTAGTCATAAATAAAGAAGGACCAAGAGGGTTACCTTGGTCGAGTGTAAAAATTAAATGTCGTAAAAGGCGACTAAGGGAGCACCTGAAGGGCAGCATTTCCTTCGTTGAAATACTTGAAGAGCCATACTGCGATCGCCAACCCACCTGCCAAGCGTGGCGATAACGACAAACTCCCACCACAATGTTTGTGCTTGTTGCAATCTGTGGACCCCCTATGTCCAGCAGTGGACGTCTATTCACCGTGGTGATAGTGATGAGCCCACAGAAGATGTGAGGTCTGTTTAAGGTTAGGTGGCCGCTGATCTAAGAACATTCCTTACCATGATGAGTTTGAGTCGCCGCTCGCTGCGAGGGCGCCGCGCGCGACTGCGGTCCGATCAGCTGACCTTCTCCGCCATCTTTAATTCTCACTGACAGCTGTCACGGAAACACCCGAGCGTTGCCGAGTACGGTCCCGAGCGGTAGGAACTGAACAAATCTACTTGGTCGCACATTTCTGTCTCACTATAGCACTTCACTCAAAAAAAAAACTCGGGTCACTTTTGTATTTTCAGTGGTTCTTGGGAGAATGTACCTTAAAAAACAGAAAAACGAGGGTTAATTTTTATATGCCTTTTTCGACATAGGGTGACAGCATGTTTCTGACATAGTGTTTATAAATCAAAGAAGGGATACCATACCTAACAACTTTCCCAAAGCAAACTAGGTCAAAATCTCTAAACAAAAATCAGCTATCCCTTTCAATGACCCCATCAGCTGATCGAACTTAAGTGTGGAACAGCTGATTTTTTACACCCAGTATATTTAACACTAAAGGCTGCCCTGCGGTTTCACTCTCGCAGATTTCTCATAAACACATAAATCCAGTTTTTCCCCGTTGCTATGGGAATTACGGGAAATCCTTTCTTAGTGCTCACCTACACTCCCTGAAGAACCTACATGCAAAATTTCCCGCTTTGCCCAGTAGTTTAGGCTCTGCGTTATCTGTCAGTCAGTCAGTAACGGAGGAGTTTTATATATATTGATAATTGTTAATAGTTCTACCATGTTCTCAAGAATGTGACAAAATTTAAATTAAAAAAATGGGTTTACCTACATTCTACTTTTTAGCAAATACACAAACCAATAAATAAAGCAACCAGGAGCAACTTATTATTATTACACTTGTAAGTTGCTATCTTTAGTATTAAAGTCACGTATTATTGGTTTTTGTAACATTCATGTTATTATTTCCAATGCAAACGTGATGATAGTGTGCATTTTCACAACTTAAGGCAACGACCATTTATGTTGATGATATTTTTATATAGCAAATGGTATAACGCTGGCTTTGCGATAACAGTGAGATTAATTTTTGTTCAGTAAAAAAAAAAAACAAAGATCTCCAATAGAATTTTCATTTCTGAAAAAAAAATGAACTGACAAGCCACTTTTTTTATTAATATTTATACGGTTGATGTCAAACTAACTAACTTCGAAACGTTTTCCGTCACAAATTTATATAACAGTCTAGTTCCGATTCAAGACAGAGAAGCATACTTACGCTTACGACCCAGGATAATCTGTACTTGACAGCGACTTCTCCGAGTTGAATCTCGAGCGAGTAGAACACACTACTTGGAGGCTACTTGTTCGACTATGATACTCGTAGTACACACAGACCGGGAAACAAACATAGATATTCATCATAACAATATTCGCCCTGCCGGGAATCGAACCCAGGTGCACTCGCTTCTCAGTCCACTTCACTGCCAACTGAGCTACGGACTTTATTAAAGAAGGACGCTTTTGCCGGTCTTTCAAGTGTTTTACGACACCCGTAAGAGGAGATGGGGGGGTTATATTTAGACCACCACAAGTTGGGCTTTATATAGTAACTAGTCGACCCGGCGAACTTCGTACCGCCTAACCTATTACTATTTTATGCATGTACTAGAGGCTGCCCCGCGGTATTTCCCGCGCAGATTTCTCATAAACACAAAAATCCCGTTTTTTTCCGTTCCCGTGGGAATTTCGGGAAATCCTTTCTTAGTGCTCACCTACACTCCCTAAGGAACATACATGCCAAATTTCAGCTTTGTATGCCCAGTAGTTTCGGCTCTGCGCTGTCAGTCAGTCAGTCAGTCAGTCAGTCAGTAACGAAAGAGTTTTATATATATTGATTATACTTATAAACCTTCCACTTGAATCACACTATCTATTATTAAAAACCGTATCAAAATCCGTTGCTTATTTATAAAGATTTAAGCATACATAGGGACAGACGCGGAAAGCGACTTTATTTTATACTATGTATTGATATTGATGATATTGATGATGATCTAATTGCTAATCGATCATAGCTCTGTTTGCTTCCTGTCTAGACATTTGACGTTAAACACTGCCACTGAGATTAATATGCTTTTAGTAGGAGCCGATTCTAAAACACTCGAAAAACTTATCGAGTTTCGATATTTGGACTTCGATATTTCGATTTTGGATTTAGTAGAATCATTTGACAGAGAAGGGCTCGTTTGGGGGCCTCTCCAGGCGACTATTGTCGTAAGGCAAGGCAAACATTTGTTTACCTGAGCCAATTGGTGGGCACCCTGAACTACCTCGCCTCTTAAAGTATAGGACACTTTACCAAATAAGGTATCAATAGCAATTAGATTAGATGTAGACTAATTGACTTTCAATAAGTGATATCTTGTATCCTATATCGAATAAAGAATTATTTGAATTTGAATTTGGACGTAAAAGGGTTTGTCAAACAGGCGCTATGACGTCGCGCTAGAGCGCTAGAGCGTCGATTACAATGATGATAGACGAAAAATGTATAGAAAATATCTGCGCGGCCATAGACGCTTGTCCAGCGCGAATGTCCGCGCAGGTATTTTCTATACACTTTTCGAACCAGCGCCAACAAGCGCTTGTTACCAGCTTTTTACGTGAATGCACCCTAACGTACCTAGTCGACCCGCAAACTTCGTACCGCCATCCTATTATATTGCGCATGTATTATACTTATAAACCTTTTCCTTGAATCAATATATCTATTGAAAAAAAACGCAACAAAATTCGTTGCTTATCAATAGAAATCGCTTTTAGCGATAAAGCCGCCCATTGCATGCAAATTTAAATTGTCTGCACCCTTAATTTAACCATTGTACTTTTTGTGTCTTACTTTGTGCAATAAAGTGTTTCTATTTTATTCTATTCTATTCTACATAGTATAAAACAAAGTCGTTTCCCGCGTCTGTCCCTATGTATGCTTATATCTTTAAAACTATGCAACGGATTTTGATGCGGCTTTTTTCAAAAGATAGAGTAATTCAAGAGGAAGGTTTATAAGTATAACTAGAGGCTGCCCCGCGGTATTTCCCGCGCAGATTTCTCATAAACACAAAAATCCCGTTTTTTCCCGTTCCCGTGGGAATTTCGGGAAATCCTTTCTTAGTGCTCACCTACACTCCCTAAGGAACCTACATGCCAAATTTCAGCTTTGCACGCCCAGTAGTTTCGGCTCTGCGTTGTCTGTCAGTCAGTCAGTCAGTCAGTCAGTAACGAAAGAGTTTTATATATATTGATATGCACAATATAGTAATAGGTTAGGCGGTACGAAGTTCGCCGGGTCGACTAGTTATTATGTATAAAAATTAAAGCATACATAGGGACAGACGCGGAAAGCTAATTTCATTTATACTATGACATGATTGAATTAGGCTTAGAAAAATAGATCTTATGAATTACTTAAAATTTAAGTCAAAGGCAGGTTCAAAGTTCGCCAGCTCGGCTAGATCTCTATAAAATCTAAAAGGTAATTCAAATCGTATTGCGTGCAATGTTCGCCCCCTAATAGCTTTTGCTTCCCTCCTCCGACTAATTGACTAGCATTTTATCGATACCAGTCTAGATTGGCACTTCACTAGAGCTGTAGGGTAGTGATGGGCGATTAAAGTGTCGTAATGGCTTTAATGGTTTGATGCCTTTGCCTGTATTGTAAAGTTTTTAAAGAGGTGCGCTACTAGCACCGGTTTTTTGCTGAAAGTCGCCACTTTAGGCAACAAACAGTATATTCCTTAGTATAGAACCTGAAAGCTTCATAATCGATGCATATTTTTGATTTCGGCCAAGGTCTAGAAGAGATTTTTTGAAGATTTCGGACGAAATACTCCTTAAAATAACGCGCGCATTACACTCAGCTCCTAATTAGGAAAAGCCTAAAGTGGCAACATTTAGCAGTAAACAAATATTTCTTAGATCGTTAACCTAAAAGAAGCCTAAAAGCTAAAGAACAGATCTTTAAAAAATCTAGATTATCTACTTTGCGCATCATATTGAATTTTTTTAAATTTGGCCACTGTTTAGAAGATATTAAATATTGTTTTGCGATGAACTTTACTGCCGTCCTTGTGATAACCACAGTAACTAGGGTTTTGGTCGAAATTGAGTTATATACATATTCGGAATCAGCAATTTAAGATCTACAACTCTCTCGAACAAACTTTTCTTAATTCCTACGGGAACTAGGTTTTTAAAAAAATGCACAATAACGAAAAGCGCAGTAACTCGGCCTGAAATTTATAAATTACTAGTCATTATTTTAGTAACTATAGTTACTTTTTAGTAATTTGTACTACAACTACTCGAAACTTGTTCATTCCTAACGATAACAACAGTAAGATGAAATACTGTGGAGTGAGCACACAAAAAAATTATGACAATGCTAATAATAAGCGCAGTAGTTTTAGATTTACTGTGCTTATGATTAGCAATTTTATAGTTTGCCCTTGAGATTTTGAATGTAAGTATTTGTAGTAACTTAAGACATCTTAAGATCGGGTGTCTTGTGTTTGTGCTCCTGCGGGCCATCGGGAACGTCCTAAGCTGCGGCTGACAGATGCATCCGATGGTTAGCGCGATGCTTGATGCATGTAGCCTTTGAAGGGCCTTTTTGTAGTAGGTCCTTTCAAATTTTGATAGTTTAACTTTTTAATATGAAAAACAAAAAGCTAATCGTATACTAATACTTTTATTTCATTTGTAGATAATTGGTGCAGGTAAGGATCTATTCAGGAAACAATAAACTAAAAGGAAAAGGGAAATAAAAATGTTTAAACTTTGACATAAGTTTTTTACACTGAAGTTACTGCGCTTATCATTAGGAAACTTGCATTTTTTTATAAAAAGGGCTTACAGTAGCGACTTTTCCTAACGATAAGTGAAGTAAGTACGAGTTTTACTGCGCTTATTGTTAGGAAACAATAGTATTTTATTTACATATTCCTAAGCAAAAACACATTTTTGGGTTTTAAGCCGTAATTTATGCAGTTTCTGCCATTTCTAGCAAATGAATAGGTTATGTTTTTTAAGCTCTTTACGCTCATAAAAGATTCATATTGTTCGGTTGTTTATTTTAGGAGTTATTCCAAAAAACAAAATTTTAAACTTTGAGCTCATTTTTCTCGAAATGAACTCAAACATAGTTACTGTGGTTATCGCAAGGACGGCAGTTTAGGAGATAACGAGTCAAAGGCCCATCTCACTCGAAATCCTACAAAGAAAATGGGAATGGATAGGCCACTGCCTTAGAAGACCTGAAGCAAACATCAGCAGAGTAGCCTTAGAATGGAACCCTACTGGCGGCCGAAGAAGACAGGGTCGTCCCGCTGAAACCTGGAAGCGTTCTATCATGACAGAACTCAGGGCGGCAGGGATGACCTGGACCGACGCCAAAGAATGGCGCAGACCAGAGAAGTCTGGAGGAAGACTGTTGAGGCCCTATGCTCCCCGAGGGAGGAGTTAAAGGATTTATCATCATCATCATCATCAATATTGTTTGAGAGTAGCGCAGCGCTCTAGTATCACGGTTGGCACCGTCTTAGAAACATCACAAATACTGATATTTGACTCACAAATTTATCATTGTATCTAAATACAATACCCTGCGGCCAAAATAGATCACTCAAGTCAATATTAAAGGAGCGATAGCGAAAACCTTACAAAATAGAGACGTCATGGGGTCAGGCCGTGTCTAACACCAAGTGAATGATTTAGTCAATGCCATTGCATTGTAGTGATAAACCATTGATCTATCTTGACAACAACCGATCATTGATATCATCAGGCTCGACTGCTGTACTACAGCTCAGTTGGCAGTGATGTGGACTGAGAAGCGTGTACCTGGGTTCGATTTCCGGCGGGCCGAACATTGTTATGAAGAATATCGATGTTAGTTTCACGGTCTGGGTGTACTGTTCTGTATGTTTCGGGCACCCTAGATACAGGTTCTACCTAGTTAAGGGCTCTGAGTGTGATGTGTTATTATTATTATCAGGATGGAAAGCACTAAAAAACCCACTTTCCAGTATCTAGCTCCTTATTATCAACAAGTTGTCCTGACTTACTTCGTTACGCCATAGAATATAAGATACTACTAAAGACTTGGCTCTATAGACTATGTTATTTTGACTGCCCAGAATGGGCAAATAAAAAAAACAAACAACAACAACAAACCAACTGTCAAAATATGTAAACAACGGAAAAAATATTGCACCTTGGGTTACATTATTTGAGTTTAAGTAAGGATCCCTAATTTTTTTGAAAATCTAATATAGCCTATCACTCGTGGATAGGCTATAGCTTCCTACCAGTGAAAGAATTTTTCAAATCGGTTCAGTATTTCCAAAACCTATAACAAACAAACAAATCTTTCCTCTTTATAATATTGGTACAGATGAAACGGCTGACCGTTGCGACTATCGAGGTTAGAAATGCAGAACCCATGACTTAACGTGCCTTCCTAAGCACGGAATGGATAACTCAATTTTATGTGGCGCCACTGTGGATCACACCTCGGACCCCCGGGTGGGAGACACACGCCTTTTACCTCTGGGCTATTACCGCATCAGCCACATAATTGTGAAGTTGAAACGGCCAATCAGTAGAGGTGAGAATAACTGCTATTTTTCAATCGCATGCGATCGCTGTTATGCTATTTTTGAACAACTGCGATTTAAAACTGCGATCGCATTTTCGTTGCCGGATCGCATATCATGCATCATGATCGGCAACGAGAATGCGATCGGCAACGAGAACGCGATCGGCAACGAAAATGCGATCGGCAACGAAACGATCGACAACGGAAACGCGATCCGTTGTATAAAAACGAAACTAGACATGCAAGTTTGCTCTAATATCAATGTCAATATGGATATTTTTATCGAATTGCAGCAATTATCGATATTCGAAAATTTACAAAACGTTGGCAACGAGAACGCGATCGTTGCCAACGGCAACGAAAACGCGATCGCAGTATACATTCGTTGTGAATAGCAATGCGATTCGTTGTCATGAAATAACGAGTTTTTTTAAATGCGATTGTAAATAACGACCACCTCTTACCAATCAGAACGCAGTTTTTGCCGACTAGTTTGCCAGAATTCTTTTTCAAACAAATTTAATGGCAAGACGTCTCTTTCAAGTTAGTTGCTCGTTGCAGCATGATATCGAATTATGATAAATAAGTTCTCTAACAAAGGGCGAGTGGGTATCGAAGGAATATCCCTTTGCACCTTATTATCACTTTGTACCGAATATTATACCTTTTTTTTATAATAATAACACATAACACTCAGAGCCCCTAACTAGGAAGAACCTGTATCTAGGGTGCCCAAAACACACACAGAGACGAACATCACACCTAGACCGGAAACAAAAATCGATATTCGTAATATCAATATTCGCCAAGCTCGGGAATCGAACCCGGGTGCACACGCTTACTCAGTCCACATCACTGCCAACTGAGCCACGGAGCAGTCCTGACATAACTATAGAGTACTTAGACCCGGCGAATTTCATACCGCCTAACCTATTACTATAATATTGTGCACGTACACATAAACCTTCCCCTTGAATCTCCCCATCTTCAAAAAATATATTATGTAACCGCATTAAAATGCGTTGCGTAGTTTTAAACATTATAGTATACACACAGACAGCGAGAAAAGTCTTTGTTATTATAATGATCATTTTAATTAAATTAAATATCTCCATTTTTTTTTTCCATAATCAAAAAATAAATAATAAAAAGTCAAAGTTTTAGGTGAATAACCTTATCTTCAATATCTTCATTTTGGATCAAAAGAACCCTTTGTGAGAGCGAAAAGGGGCTTCCCCGGGGAAATTTACAGGCAAAAATCTTTTGTTATATATATCGTGACTTCATTAGGTTTCATATAGACGGCATTTTTCTTTTGCTTGTCTGATTAAATTTGGTTTTACAACTACTTGATGCTATTCTTATTTTTGAAAACGAATTCATGTTGCCCTGGTACTATCAATACATAGTATAAAACAAAGTCGCTTCCCGCGTCTGTCCCTATGTATGCTTAAATCTTCAAAATTATGCAACGAATTGATGCGGTATTTTTTAATAGATAGAGTGATTCAAAAGGAAGGTTTATAAGTATAATAAATATACATAAGCAACAATATGTAATTCAAGTAAATTGAAATTATTATTTAGTATTTGACATTTTATATACAATTATACATTTAAAAATTTGACATTGTTTACATAGTACTTAAATAATTAAGTAACTACTTATTATTTTTTATATAATTTTTGTACAATATTTTGACGATCACATTATACTTTGACATTTTATTATACAACTTTGTATGTAATATGAATATGATAGTGTGAAATAAATGAATCTAATCTAATCTAGTTGTTTCCTGGTCTAGATGTATTGTTCGTGTCTTTAATTGTTTCGGGCACCATAAATAAGTATAAGTTCTGCCTAGTTAGAGGCTCTGAGTGTGATCAACTTTCCACTTTACGAAATTTAGGATCAGTAGGTTCTTGATTGGAACTACTACCACAGATTACTAAAGTTACTACGCTACTACATTAGTCTATAAAGACCTCTATGTTATGGAAATCACCTCGAAAAATATCGGAGTTAAAAAGGGTCTTCACGAAATATAATTATTTTTTTAGGTACCTACGTTTAAACGTACGGAAGCAGATAATTTATTAACCGACTTCAAAAAAGGAGGTTATCAGTTTGACCTGTATGTATGTTATATGTATGTTTTTTTTTATTGTATTGTATGTTTTTCCGCGATTATCTCGCGTTTGGCTGAACCGATCTTGATCGGTTTTCAGATAAGTATTTGTTAAATTCAGGAGAAGGTTTTATTTTGGTACTTACCTATTTTAACCGACTTCGTAAAAGAGGAAGTGCTCCGTTGATGTATGTGTCAGTTTATTGACAGCGGGTTCCTTTTTTAACCGACGAAAATACTCAAAGGAGGAGGTTCTCAATTCGTCGCGTATTTTTTTTTTTTTTGTAAAAAATGAATATCTTAGTCAGAACAAAATATAATTTTAAAGAGTGTCAGTACAAAATTTACATTAAAACCGAAAAATAATGTGTATGTAGCAGAAATTTTAAACACAAATAAATTATAATTTTATGATTTCCTCCTATTCATTTGAACTGCATAAATAAAGTCAAAACAGATTTTTAAGACAAAGGTCGACCGACCCATTTTGCTAAAGTCAAGCAATAAAAGAATTTAATTTTAAACTTGTTCTAAAATAGGCTTACTTTATTTCAGCACACAACAAAACAATATTGGCTCAACGAATGCAATGCAAAATTGTTATATCGATTCAAATAGATAACACTCCTTGTTACTGTTAAAATACTTACTTACAAACCTTAAATTAAACAAAAACACATCTGTTTTGCTAAAACAAACAGCAAAACACGCACTAAAAATGTTCACATACGTTTTCGTTGTGTTATTTTAATTTACATCCAAAGTGTTTGAGTTATTTTTAGATGGTTTTTACTAGAGGCTTTAATGGGCGAAAATCTTTGACGCGTCCGTTGCGCGCGGCGGCCGCGGTTTTTCTACGAGAATGGCGGGAAATGTGACATGCGCTCTGGGAAATCGATGTCGTGAAAATTTTCCGACTACAAACGAGTGGATCTTAGTTCCATGGGATCTTAGGCTACGAACGCACAGGCGGTTTTTTGCCGCGCGGATTTTATGTAACATACTGAATCCTATGGAAGTGTGCGCACCAGCGGATAAAAAACCGCGCGGTTAAAAATCCGCTGTCGCGGTTTTATTTCCGCGCGGCTAAAAATTCGCCTGTACCTTCGTGGCCTATGAATAAGGTTGAAAATGAAATAACAACCTTTCCAACCGCGCGGAAATAAAACCGCAACAGCGTATTTTTATCCGCGCGGTTTGTTACCGCGCGGATAAAAATCCGCCTGTGCGTTTGAAGCCTTAGTAGTTTTGTTTGGTTCGTCTTTTTTTACACAGTTTTGCAATAGCGAATTTATTTTTTTTGTTAGCAGTAGGTAACTTTTGTTTTTCTTTTTATTAAAATGTGTAAATTTAATTAAGCCCTTAATATAAAAGTACTACCTAGTAATGGGTTTAAACTGTGAGTGTATACCAACGTTATTTTTATTTATTCAGGTACCTATATGGGAACTCTACCTCTACCTTTCCATAAACATTTTATGTACCACAAAACAATCAAGTTATCAAGCAAGTTAAATTTTAAAGGCTGACGCTACTTAGCAGCTGTTTGTATAGAATCGGTTTTAACCGCAAACGATCTGAGTTATACTCATATTACTTTAGTTATTACAAAATAATATACTATAACTAGGTTAGAAACCTAAGTCAAGAATGAATTTAGGGCCAGTGCACACCATACGTGGTGAACAAACCGAGAGAATAACCATGTAAAATGGTCTTTAAATTCATGAAATGTTGCCGTATTTCACAGGTTACTTAAACCTCATCGCGTCGTGCGCACATAAACTGTGCACAATTTAAATGCGTTTGAGGGTAGGCAATCGTACCTAATTACAAAAAATTTCGATTGAAACCCTTTTTTTTTTCTCGAGGGGAAACCCGTTATGGGTACCTCGTCGTTCGGGGGAGAGACGAAGGTTATGTCGGACTCGCACCGACTGAAACCCCCCGGTGACCACCACTGCATCTGTCATAGAGGAACCCGGGAAGCACCCGAAGGAATACGTCTCAGGGTCCCTCCTTGACGCAAAGCTGCATAATGCAGCCCACCACTATACCCTCCCCATGCGCCAAAAATGCGCAGCGGCAGAACTAGGTGATCACGGCCTGTTCTGCCGCCCAACGAGGGGCCGCCTGTACGGTGCACAGAGCCCCCGCTCCGTACCACCGCAGCCCCCACCGCAGCAAAAACGTACCAAGATACGCTAGAGCTGCGCTCCCTAAGTCGAGGGCTACGGACTCAACATATAAACCGACAAGTCTGGACCCAAAGGGACCAGTCGCATCAGCCACATACATTGAGCCCTTAAACCCCGAATTCCATCACTGCACTGGATTGGCGAACTCCCGAACCGACGCAGTCGACATTCCAGAGAAATGAGACCACTTCAGCCAGGTGGAACCCCTATCCAGCACATCTCCTCCAGCACTCACCAAGAAAACGCCTCTGCTGGGTTGAAACCCCCAAACAGAGCAGTGATGACTGGAAGAACATCCCAGACAGCGATCTCACATCCAACTCGATTGAAACCCTGTTTTAACCCTCAATTTAGAGAAGAGTTTAAAATTAATATCCATTCTATAAATGGGCCATAGTTCGCGTGTTGGTATTTTTCCATCGTATTACATATATAAAGTACTTAGAAACCAATAGGTACTTTATATTTTTTTATCAATAAAACAATTTTATAAATTCATAATTTACTTTATTTATTTATTCATAATAATAATAATAATTACAATATGCAGTTAGCTCACAGCATCTACAAATCTAATGGAAGTTTATTTAAACTCGCAAACAAATACGCCACGGTCACGCTGCGTTACGATAAAGTTTTTACAAAATTACGTGAATATTCACGTAACGACCTTGATGGCGCAAACGAATTTATCGCGTAAACAATTATAATGCAATTGCAATTGTATGACGGTTTTCATCATAGTCTAATACAAACTCATATACCTACTGTAGATCGGTGGGTGGAAATAATTCTAATTAACACACTTCTGTCGATAAGAGCTTGGTATACTTAATACACCCAGTTTGTTCACCCAGATGCATTAAGAGCCAGTTTACAGCGATGCTAGCGCCATTCGTGAAAAAAAAAACTTCTAAACTAAGCCAAATATCAAAAACTAGAGGCTGCCCCGCGGTATTTCCCGCGCAGATTTCTCATAAACACCAAAATCCTGTTTTTTTCCGTTCCCGTGGGAATTTTGGGAAATTCTTTCTTAGTGCTCACCTACACTCCCTAAGGAACCTACATGCCAAATTACAGCTTAGTACGCCCAGTAGTTTCGGCTCTGCGTTGTCTGTCAGTCAGTCAGTCAGTCAGTCAGTCAGTCAGTCAGTCAGTAACGGAAGAGTTTTATATATATTGATGTGGCACAGTATGACACTAGATAATTATATTTTAAGGGCACTGTTGTATAGCTTTTAGGTTAAAAACCGAAGAAAGCTACAAAGTGTTGCTAAAAGCTTTTAACTTTTAGCAACACTCTGTGTATAATTTTGTTCTTTTAACTTAGGACTACTTTACTGTGTCCAAAAGTACTAAGCAAGACTATCTAGTGTCATACTGTGCCACATTTTTGATATTTGCCTTAGTTTAGAAGATATAATTTTTTTACGAGAATGGCGCTAGCATCGCGGTAAACTGGCTCTTAAGTATACTAACTAATTAATTCACCTATTTATTTCCAGGTGTACTAATTAGACTTTGGCCAGGAGAAGTAAGAGGCTTCACTCAGCTGTTTACATTCTAAATTTGAATAAAAGCATTTTGGGACAATTTCTGATGGTTTTGTTTTTGATGAGGTTGCGATATGACACATAATTAGCTATTTTTTATAAACGCGAGGCTATGCACGCATTCCTATAGGACCTAAGACCTATATATAAGATCAAACAAGGTTTAAACTATGAATCAAGTATTTCTTATGTCTGTCACTTTATAAATAAACAGCACAGTAACAGCAATTTCAATTAAAGATTATTGATTGAACTAACAGAGAAAACTGATATATTGTCTACATAATAATGTACCATACATTACAATAATATTTTCTTAATCATAATAATTAATATAAAAATTCTACTTTCTCTTATTTTCCTTGTAATTACCAAATTTTGTATACATATTATAACTTAATACAGGTTACACTAAAAAAAAACTATTCATTCAACAATTTTTTTTTTCTCTATACAATTTGTTTCCGAAAATGAGTAAGTAATAAAATTCTAGTCTCCTATAAAATACTTTTTTTTTAACTTATACATTTTTCGTTTAATGAACAAATGAACATTCTACACAAATTAAATGAAACGGATATATTTTTTTACATTTACTCTTACAATTC